>CAXIVR010000004.1:66983493-67408493 GCA_964035755.1 Teleogryllus oceanicus
ATCTCATCGTTTTTAGTTCGTTCATTGTCGTGACGTAGTCGTGACGTCACTACGATGCGTCACTTGTTTCACACGTATTTCAATTATACTTTTAATTTTAATTCATTTTCTAGACGTTTCCCAAAATCGTGATTACTTTCGAAACTGTTCATAAATTTCGCCCTGTTGTTCTCTAAAGTTCCTCGATGCCTTCACATTTCCGTAATATTCATTAAAAACATATTTGCCATCAACTTTACCTAACAAAAATGGTCTCCATGTTCACGCTTTTTAACTTGAAATGTACGATTACGATTATTTTCGAAATTTTGTGAACGCCTTGCCGATTTTGCTGATTGTTCTTTCTAACTAAATATTATGCTTTCTTCTAAATATTATGTTTTATTGAATGTTTATGTTAAATTTGACTTTCTTTCGCGCATTAGGTTTATTTAGAATGTTTGCACGTGGGTGCCGTCTTCTGTCTTTTTGAATATAAATCTCAACATTTTATTGGAAAGTCTTTATTCTCTGGAACACTAAATTACCGAAACAATCGCAAATCATTACAACATGTATAAAAATTACGTACGTTAACAATTTGTTATAATGAAATTACATAATGAAAACAGGAAATTTTGTCATGAAATCCTTTTATTATACCAGAGTGTAATGTTTTGAGTTGCATTATGTTATCACAATTACTGGTATTCAAGTCTATGTAAGCTAAAATGAGAATGTTCAAATGAACTTTCACATTGACAATTTTTCTCCGATTTTGAAATTGACTGCTACTACTACTACTACTACTACTACTACTACTACTACTACTACTACTACTACTACTACCACTACTACTACTACTACTACGACTACTACTACTACTACTACTACTACGACTACTACTACTACGACGACTACTACTACGACTACTACTACGACTACTACTACGACTACGACGACTACTACGACTACGACGACTACTACGACTACTACGACTACTACTACGACTACGACTACGACTACTACGACTACTACTACGACTACTACTACGACTACTACTACGACTACTACTACGACTACGACTACGACTACTACTACGACTACGACTACTACTACTACCACCACCACCACCACTACTATTTACTTTTCTTCACTTGCTAGTACTATTCTCCTCCTCCTATTATCTCTCTCCTCTCTCTCTCTTTCCCTCTCTCCTCCCACGATTTTCTATCTCTTCTCCTCATACCACTCTCCATCTCGTCCTCCTCATACCACTCTTCCTCTCGTCTCCTCCATACAACTCTCCTCTCGTTCTCCTCATACTACTCTTCTTCTCGTCTCATACTACTCTTCCTCTCGTTCTCCTCATACTACTCTTCTTCTCGTCTCATACTACTCTTCTTCTCGTCTCCTCATACAACTCTTCTTCTCGTCTCCTCATACACCTCTTCTTCTCGTCTCCTCATACAACTCTCCTTCTCGTCTCCTCATACACCTCTTCTTCTCGTCTCCTCATACACCTCTTCTTCTCGTCTCCTCATACACCTCTTCTTCTCGTCTCCTCATACACCTCTTCTTCTCGTCTCCTCATACACCTCTTCTTCTCGTCTCCTCATACACCTCTTCTTCTCGTCTCCTCCTACAACTCTCCTTCTCGTCTCCTCCTACAACTCTCCTTCTCGTCTCCTCCTACAACTCTCCTTCTCGTCTCCTCCTACAACTCTCCTTCTCGTCTCCTCATACACCTCTTCTTCTCGTCTCCTCCTACAACTCTGCTTCTCGTCTCCTCCCATACAACTCTCCTTCTCGTCTCCTCATACAGCTCCTTCTCGTCTCCTCATGCAACTCTCCTTCTCGTCTCCTCATACAACTCTCCTTCTCGTCTCCTCATACGCTCCTTCTCGTCTCCTCCTTACAACTCTCCTTCTCGTCTCCTCATACAACTCTCTCCTTCTCGTCTCCTCGCCACAACTCTCACTGCCGTCTCCTCATACAACTCTCCTTCTCGTCTCCTCATACAACTCTCCTTCTCGTCTCCTCATACAACTCTCCTTCTCGTCTCCTCATACAACTCTCCTTCTCGTCTCCTCATACAACTCTCCTTCTCGTCTCCTCATACAACTCTCCTTCTCGTCTCCTCATACAACTCTCCTTCTCGTCTCCTCATACAACTCTCCTTCTCGTCTCCTCATACAACTCTCCTTCTCGTCTCCTCATACAACTCTTCCCCTCGTCTCCTCATACAACTCTTCCCCTCGTCTCCTCATACAACTCTTCTCCTCGTCTCCTCATACAACTCTTCTCCTCGTCTCCTCATACAACTCTTCTCCTCGTCTCCTCATACAACTCTTCTCCTCATCTCCTCCTTGCAAATCTTCTTTACTCGTCTCCTCCTTACAACTCTCCTCGTCTCCCCTCATATAGCTCTTCTCGTCTCCTCATACAACTCTTCTCCTCATCTCCTCCTTACAACTCTTCTCCTCGTCTCCTCATACAACTCTTCTCCTCGTCTCCTCATACAACTCTTCTCCTCGTCTCCTCATACAACTCTTCTCCTCGTCTCCTCATACAACTCTTCTCCTCGTCTCCTCATACAACTCTTCTCGTCTCCTCATACAACTCTTCCCCTCGTCTCCTCATACAACTCTTCCCCTCGTCTCCTCATACAATTCTTCTCCTCGTCTCCTCATACAACTCTTCTTCTCGTCTCCTCATACAACTTTTCTTCTCGTCTCCTCATACAACTTTTCTTCTCGTCTCCTCATACAACTTTTCTTCTCGTCTCCACATACAACTCTTCTCGTCTCCTCATACTACTCTTCTCTTTCTCGTCATACTACTCTTCTCTTTCTCGTCATACTACTCTTCTCTTTCTCGTCATACTACTCTTCTTCTCTTCCTCCTCATACTACTCTTCCTCTCGTTCTCCTCATACTACTCTTCTTCTCTTCCTCCTTCTTCTCTTCCTCCTTCTTCTCTTGCTCCTTCTTCTTCTCTTCCTCCTTCTTCTTCTCTTCCTCCTTCTTCTCTTCCTCCTTCTTCTTCTCTTCCTCCTTCTTCTTCTCTTCCTCCTCATACTACTCTTCTTCTCTTCCTCCTCATACTACTCTTCTTCTCTTCCTCCTCATACTACTCCTCTTCTCTTCCTCCTCATACTACTCCTCTTCTCTTCCTCCTCATATTACTCCTCTTCTCTTCCTCCTCACACTACTCTTCTCATCCTCCTCACACTACTATTCTACTCTTTCTCCTCATACCAGTCTTTTTTCCTCATACCACTTCTTCTCGTTCTCCTCAAATTCCTCTCTTCTCATACTACTCTCCTTCTCTTTCTCATCCTTACTATCCTATTTCTCGTCATACTACTCTTCTTCTCTTCCTCCTCATACTACTCTTCTCTTTCTCGTCGTACTACTATTCCTCTCTTTCTCCTCATACCGCACCTTTTCCCCCCTCATACCACTTCTCGTTCTCCTCCAATTCCTATCTTCTCATTCTCCTCATACTACTCGTCTTCTCTTTCTCCTCATTCTAGTCTTCTTCTCTTTCTCCTCATACTAGTCTTCTTCTCTTTCTCCTCATACTAGTCTTCTTCTCTTTCTCCTCATACTAGTCTTCTTCTCTTTCTCCTCATACTAGTCTTCTTCTCTTTCTCCTCATACTAGTCTTCTTCTCTTTCTCCTCATACTATTCTTCTTCTCTTTCTCCTTCTCTTCTTCTCTTTCTCCTTCTATTCTTCTCTTTCTCCTTCTATTCTTCTCTTTCTCCTCTTCTATTCTTCTCTTTCTCCTCTTCTACTCTTCTTCTCTTTCTCCTTCTTCTTCTCTTTCTCCTCATACTACTCTTCTTCTCTTTCTCCTCATACTATTCTTTCTCCTATTTTTTCTCTCCCTCCTACTATTCTTCTTTTCCTCCTACCACTATTATTTTCTTCCCATAATACTATTACCTTTCTTCCTCTCCTCCACCTACTACTACTACTACTACTACTACTACTACTACTAACAATACCACCACCACTACTATCTACTCTCCTCCTCGTGCTGCTACTCTTTTCTTAGTATTATTATTCTCCTCAATCTTTTCCTCTTTCTCCTCCTCTAATTCTACTCCCATAATATTATTACTATTTTTCGCCTACCGCAAGTACAACTCTTCTCCTCGTGTTACTACAACTATTTATACTACTACTACAACAACTATTTCTACTACTACTACTACTACTACTACAACTAATTCTTCTACTACTACTACTACTACTACTACTACTACAACTGTTTCTACTACCAGTACCACTAACGCTGCTACCGCTACTACCACTATTACTACTACTACTACCGCTACTATTACTACTACTACCACTACTATTACTACTATTAATTAACAAGAAATTGTAATGGTGGTGGTGGTGGTGTTAGTAGTATACTACTACTACTACTACTACTACCAGTAGTAGTATACTACTATTACCAGTACTAGTATACTACTATACTACTATTAGCAGTACTAGTATACTACTATACTACTGTGCCGGTGCTGGTATGCTGCTATGCTGTGCCAGTGCTAGTGTGCTGTACTGCTACCGGTGCTAATTGTACTGCTAAACTGCTACTGGTGCTAATTGCTGCTGCGCTACTACTGCCACTGCCACTGTCACTGCCACTGCCACCTGCCACCACTGCTGCTGCTGCTGCTGCTGCTACTGCCACCGCCATTTACAATTCCTCGTACTGTTCCTGTTCGCCGGACTGTTTCCGGGTGTTTTGGGCCGAGATCATTTATCTACACATACCAAATTTCATGCACATAGGCTTTTAATGCATTCCAATTTATCTTCAATAATAACAGATCTTCAGAGAGAAATAACAAAATCTCTCAACTCACGATTTAACATAGTGAGTTTATCATGAATCTAAGAGAAATCTCGACATAAATAAGAGGTAGAGTTTGAAACAAGCATTATTTAAAAATAAGCTGAAGGAAGAAAAAGTAATTATTAATAACAAGACAATGTTACAAAAAAAGAAGCACATGATGCCCGTGACTCCATTCAGTACTTTTAAAATAAAATAAAACAAAACATAATAAATAATAAAATTAATTAAAATAAATAATTAAAAAAACAGTAATAAAATGAAGAACATATTAAAAATATAATGGATAGATTTAAAAGTGTTCTAATAGGTTTTGTTACATTTTTTTCAGACAACTTCTTGATTCGATTAATAAACTAATCACACACCGCCTCAGAAATAGCTCTGCTCAGTTACGGAATGAAAGACAATTAGAATGAATTTCTATACACAAATGACAAGAGTATTTTCATTAGGCTCCACTACAACACTGATGACGTCATCGTTTCGTTATGCAGAAACAGTCCATTTCGGTAAAGGGGACAGCACATTTGTCTTCCATCCTGGTCCGTGGTTTGAGTACTTGTTGGGTCATCTGAATCTGTTCTACACTAAACAGGTTTGAGACAGGTTTTGACGACGAAAATTTGTTGCTATCTTCAATCTCACGATACAGAATACTCATTATAATCATTGTCACGATCATATCAGAAAGGGTAAATTGAAAAGTTAGGCCGAAAAGTTATTAATCAAGAGCATGTAATAGCGTGCGTAGAGGAGAAGACTAATCAAGGGTCATCCCAGCATTTGTTCAATGGATCAGGGAAATAGAACGAAAACCTGATTGAGATTGGGATCATTGACCCAGAAGCTGAAGTACATTATTTGTTAAAGCACATTTAGTCTTTTAGAATTATAAAGAACAAATGGCAGTGCCGGCTCGGAACTGTGAAATTAGGTGAAGAGCTTGTAAAGAAATATAAATTTACACATGCTTATCTTAATAATCGAATTTGCCTATTTCTTGTAAAACCAAATCGATCTTTCGGTCCTTCAGTGCTGCAGATTTGTCTGTAGTGTCATTTCCTTAAAAACTGCAGTAGAACTGTCTTCTGGGTTATAATATTTCTCAACGAATATTTCTCTCTCTCCTCTGAAGTTGTATTCATGCGGTATGTTTTTGTGCGTTTCAGACAAGAAACGTTTCTTTCCATCCATATTGTAGTAGACGAGGTGGGCAGAATGAGAACAATTAGTTAGCATCCGTAAAACTGTCCTTATCCTCATAAACACCTTGTCAGTCGAAATCTGTCTATATTTTTTCTCGAAAATAGAGTTCGTTTCTTAAGCGGTGAATTTTGTGGAAGACAGATCCATAGGCATTTTGCAGATTTTCAATTGCACAGGTGCACCGATACACTAGGGTGACAAAAACTACGGGATACTCTCCTAATATCGAGCAGGGCCTCCTTTTACCCGCCGAAATGCAGCAACTCGACGTGGCATGGACTCAACAAAGCACTGAAGTCCCCTGCCGTAGAGCCAGGTCCATATTTGCAAAAGTGTTGCCGGTGCAGGTTTTCGTGCACGAACTGACTTCTCGATTATGACCCATAAATGTTCGGTGAGATTCATGTCGGTCGATCTGAGTGCCCAAATCATTCGCTCGAATTGTCCAGAATGTTATTCAAACCAATCACGAACAATTGTGACCCGATGACATGGCGCACTGTCATCAATAAAAATTCCATCGTTATTTGGGGACATGAAGTCCAAGAATAAATGTAAACTGTCTCCAAGTGGCTGAGTATACCATTTAAAGACAATGATTGGTTCAATTGGACCAGAGGACCCACTCCATTCCATCTAAAAATAGACCAGAGCATTATGGATCCACCACGCGCTTGCACAGTGCCTTGTTAACAACTTGGGTCCATGGCTTCGTGGAGTCTTCGCCACACTCGAGCCCCACCATCAGCTCTTACCAACTGAAATCGGGATTCATCTGACCAAACCACTGTTTTCCAGTCGCCTAGGGACCAATCGATATTGTCACGAACTCAGGATAGGCGCTGCACGCGATGTCGTGCTATTAGCAAAAGTACTCGAGTCGTTCTTCCGCTGACATAGCCCATTAAAGCCAAATTTGCCCGCACTGTCCTACCGGATACATTCGTCGTAAGTCCGACATTGACTTCTTCGGTTATTTCAAGCAGTGTTGTTGTCTTTTAGTAAACGCTGCTGCTCTCGATTATGTGAAAGCCGCCAGTCACTGCGTTGTCCGTAGTGAGAGGTTATGCCTGAGATTAGGTAATCTCAGAACGCTCTTGACACTGTGGATCTCGGAATATTGAATTCTCTAATGACTTCCATAATGGAATATACCAACCGTTAACACCAACTACCAGTCCCCTTTGAAAGTCTTAATTCCCGTCGTAAAGCCACAAGCACGTCAGAAAACTTTTCACATGAATCAATTCAGTACACATGAAAGCTCTGCCACTGCATTGCCTATTTAGACTTTTGTAAGCGATACTACTGCCATCTGTGCATTTCCATATTTTTATCCCATGATATTTGTCAACCCAATGCATATGTATTGTATTCTTCAAACGTGCTATCAGCAATGCAAACAAATTCATTTTTTTCACAAAAGCGAAATATCTCATCCATTTCCATTAAAAGCCCACAGTTTCATAATACAACCGTCGATAAATCTGAAATTCATTCTCACTCAAGCGCGAATCGTTTATTTTGCTGGTCTTTTCAAACATAGGAAAAAATACTGTTCGCTCCTTTGGATTGTACTTTGAGCATACTCGTATCACAAGCATTCCATCCTTTTAGTACATAGCAGATTACAACCAACGATATTTTCTGCAAAACATCAAACAACAAAAGGTCTCGCAACACTACTACAATAATTGTGAAATCAAAATTGTGTATTTCGTGAAGGTCATTGGCAAGCTGAATAAATTGACAGTCAGCATGTTCAGATCAAACTGTGGTTTCGAAAAACTCTTTCAGGTTTTTTCAATCGTCCACAATAACACAATTTCGAGTTGGAGCACCAGCGGGCAAGTGTTACAATTCAGGGTAGCCAAATTAAAAAAACTCCCTGAATTTATCCGATTTTCCAGATAAATTATTTAATTTTCCTTGATTTATTTTCCGTCTGATCTATGAAAGAAACAAGAGAAAGAAATGTTTCAAAGTTCATAGGACATTATCATATTATTATTATTGTTCCTCTAATTCACGACTAAAGTTATGATTCGGTTGTTTATAAAAAATACTCCAGGTTGCAACCAGCTTCCTAAAGAGCAGATCTACGAACAATGCGTTAACTCTACAATATTGTGCGCAAAATATGGTCTGTTCCTAAGAAAGCAATATCTTGCACTTCCCAGTCTTTTGAATTACCTGAGAGTTTCGCCAAGTTCTTACACAAGTTTTGCGGAACAAATCCTCGAGATCAGATAAATATCGGGTCGACCTGTACCTTTACGCACCACGTTCGACTGCTCTCGATTTCCAAACTCTTGTTAAATACAAGACGTCTCTCTGCCTCCGTGATCACGTTTTGATCGCACGGCACAGCAACATCTACAAGTAGACAGGTTTCTTATCCAAATCCCAGATAACAATATCCGGTGCAGCGTCACGTCGGCGGCCCTGCGAGGGAGAAGGACACGGAAGGCTCGCATACCTGAGAATAGCGAAGGCGCTACGGCGTTGGTGCGCAGATATTTTTAGACCAAAGGGACGCCGCCGTTACTTGGATCGTCTCGTGGTAGAATGCAAACCTCCCTCCCACGCTCAACGGCGGTCACGTGACGGCAAGCCGGCGTATATAAAAAAGAGCCGACTCGCTCACGCAGGCGGGTTTTGTACTTGGAGGTAACCAAGTCATTTAGGTTTTATAACAGTCATAATTTCATAAAATTAAATAATAAAGGTAGAATTTCCACTACTGGTTATACGCATTTTACCCTACGTAACAAAAATCTTGCGCTTTCAGTTAATGAGACTTGAATAGTATTATGCGTCGCTGAAGAATTGTGTGCGTGTTTAAGGAAAAATTAATATTGTGGATATTTTTTGAAGAAATCAGAATGTTAGAAAATGAAACCTTTTAAAAACAAGTTATCAACATTTGAGTGGTGCTCGGAAAAGGTAAAAGAGTGTTGATTGAAGAAACAAATTGGTGAAAATTGATATTGGCAGATTGAATAATGTGATATTCCGTCTAACAATGTTACAGATAGTGATTGTACAACTAAAACAAAGTGTTTTTAGTGGTGGTGGTGGTGATGAGAATAATTTTCATGATTGTGCAACTACTGATGAACTAATGAAGTGTCATTACTGGTGGGGATGGCAAGGATTTGGAGATTATGAAAACAAATCGGTTGCAAATCGGAAACATAAGGAAACAGCAGATCCAGAAAGTGTTGTTATTGATGGTGATGGTAATAATCTTGGTGATGGTGGAATCAAAGAAGGTTACAAATAGGATATATACGAGAATACAACAAATACAGATAACCTAAAAACATTCAATGATCTAGCTGATTATCTCTTAGAAGCAGACGATGTACCAAAAATGTTCTTAGCTACACATAATTCCTGTCAACAAGCTGGTCCTTTTCCTCGAGATATCAAGCAGAAAAATAGACAATTTTCTAATAAACATTATTTCAAGTTAGCGATCACAAGCCAACGAATTTTAAGATAATGGATATGTTATTCCCCAAGAATGACACTGATTTTTGCAAACATTGTTGGCTATTCGGGGAGCAAAAATGGTCTTGAAAGGAAACGGTGAGAGACTGGAAAACGTCCGAAAACATAGTACGCCGTGTAACAAGCCACGTGCATGTGAATGCGTGTGTAGTTTTCAATTTGTGAAAGAAACAAAGAACAGTTGACATGGGCATGGAATTAGCGATTGGGTAAGAAAATTTCTGGAAACGGATGCTACACCAAATTGTGAACGTAACTTTAACATAGCTGCAAACAATTTGAGATTCGCGGACACAGGGAGGAAATAGGAAAATGTAATTGTGGGAACTTCTTAGCTATCATAACTTTTGTCAAAATACGATTCTTTACTCCATGCGCTGATCAGTAAACCGACAGCCACGGCAGAGTACGTTAATCCTACAATTCAAAGTGAAATCATTAGCGTTTTTTCTGAAGCTGAAAAAGAAATTGTTAATGCAATCAAACTTACTCCATCTTTTCTATAGTAATGGACACAACTCAATTAACAAGAAGGATAGACTGAGTCAAGTAGTTAGACACGTTACATTTCATGATGAAGTAGGCCGGGCATCTGACGTAAAAATCAATGAAAGTTTTTTAGGTTTCACAGAAATAGAAGACCAGGGTGCCGCCGGATTAGAAAACAAATTATAGATACCCGTTGAGGGTACGATGGGTGTGCTATTATCTGGGTGTGTACAGGTCTTGTCTCTGTATACGGGTGTTAAAATCTGAATTGAGGTATAACGACCTAAAAAATGTGTGCTTTGTCACAGTTTAGACCCTGCGTGGGCTACCACCCCACACAATTCCTGGTCTTACCAAGGGGGCATAAATTTCCGGGGTGGGCACCTAAGATTTTCTCTTTTATTCTAACCCCCGCCGTCACACAAATACGTCGGCAGGCCGGTATCCTGACCCCGCCGGAACGCAGTTTGCCCTCATGGCAACTTTCCCATACTATGCCTGGGTCGGGCCTGGAGAATTATCCTGGAGAAGTACCGGAATCTAAATAATGCGCTACTCATGAGCCGGGATTAAAACAAAAAATATCGTTTATTTCGTAGCCAGACTTCTCATACACAAGAATAATATCGGCTGACGTATGTTTCAAAATTTCCCTAATTTATCAAGTGTAATGACGAATTGATTGTTTACTGGCAACATTTGAAGAAACTCCACAGTGATTTCAAGGAACCGTCCCAGGACATTTTAAAGTTGGAAATACCGAACGGGGTGGTGGATCCTGTTACAAATGTCAATACAGCAGGATCATCCCAGCATCAACATAGAACTGACAACGAATGAGGAAATAACAATCAAATTTGAAAAAGGCTACCAAGATCTACTAAAGTTAATCCCACAATTGTACCCTGGCTTGCGGTAGATTGTTCATCGTTTTATAGCATTCCCATCGTCATATTTATGTGAACGAGAATTTAGTGCTGTGGCAACGTTGCTAACTAAAAAGAGGAATTGTTTGCATGTTACCGAAAGCGGTGACTTACGGTTGTTTTTAGTTAGTTCGAACCTGTTATTAACAAACTTATTAAAAATTATCAGATTCGTCCTTTACACAAGATGCATTTTAAAATTTAAATTTAAATATGTTTTAATTTGAACAAAATGTTTCTAAATATTATAAAATCGCTTTTTAATTGCTCCGATTAGTTAGAAACTCTCATTTAAAATCCACGTTTGAACACAGAAACAGAATAAGACTTTACGGCACGCTATAATTAAATTAAAGTAATGATTCGTGTTAACATTTCATGTTAAGTAGCATGAGAAGTTCCGTGTCTGTGTTATTCTCCTTGCCTTGCATAGTTTTCTTAGACATGTTTCTTGCTGCAATTACAATGCCTGTTTCCAATTCTTCGGTCAGATTTCATGACCAGCCTCATTAGTGAGTCATCTTAGGACTGACTACATACTTTCCCCATTCCGAATATTGCATTTTGCCGGGTGTCTTCAATCTGTCAGAGGCTACTTCCTTCTGCGACACAACCGCTCCGTCTACGTACATCAGCTCGAGGGTGGACGACATGATGCAGTTTTCTGTTTTTTCAATCAATGATTCGAATATCTTGGTCCAATCGAAGTCCAATCCACTGGTCCACAATTCGGCGACACACACCGCGAAACGACCAATTGCAGATATTTTAGATAGATATTTAATATTTCTGTACGTAGGTTTATACAACCTGGTGGTAGAAAACTACAATTTGCATATTAGAATTAGGAATAATATTACAATGTAACTTTTAAATTATTTTAAGACAATAATATTATAAACATGTTAATAAGGACAATAATAACATTAATTTTACATTTTATGGCTATCCTGCACAGTTATTTTAAACTAATAAATACACTACTTTTTAATTACACTTCACTATACTTCTCTTTCTACTTCTCAATTGCACTACACTTCATAACGTCACCACACTCATAATACTATTTTGAATATAATTATATATTTAGTAAAGCAACGCATTTAATAAATTCCTGGAGTTCAGAGTGGGCTGCAGGACAAGTCTCACTCCTCTGTAATACTCCATCCGAATTCTCTCTTTCATTGTGTCGTTCGAGATGTTCTCAAATTCTTCAATGCCCAGATACTTGTACGTTTTACCTGGCTCAAGATCTTGCAATCACAGTGAGCACATCAACATCAAAGCTCTCGGACGTCACTTTGCCTCTCTTTAAATCGACTTTTGCGCATTTGTCAACAAATTTCACACAGATGTCATTGCTAAAATCATTGATGACAGACAGCATTTGGGAGAGAATCGCTTCATTCTTAGCAAACACTTCAAAACCATCCATTAAAGCAGATGTGATACTGGTCGTTCTTCACCATGGAGTTTATAACCAAAGTCTGTCGGCGACAACTGTCTCGATAGTGGAATCAAACGAATGCAGAACAGCAGACGGCATGAAGAATTTCCCCGTTAATCTGAATACTTGTTGTTTCTACTTCTTTTCCAATGTGTATTAGTAACCTGGTATCCCACGACTTCATATTCTCCTTGCAAAACTCAATAAGTCTAGGATGAAATTGATAATCTCAAAGGTCTTCAAACTCCAAGCGTGTGGTACACTGTCTGGTAGTCAATCCAAGCCATGCTCAAATTACGTTTTGGTTTCCTCACATCATTCAAGATTCAAGAGGTTCAGTAGCAAGATTTCCTTACAGTTACAGGGACCTTTACGACATCCTTTCTGATCAACTGGCAACAGACGATTCTTCTCCAGGTGTCTACACATTTTGTTAGCTATGACTGCAGTTATAACTTTGTACATAACTGCCAAACAAGTGATTGGCCTGTAGTTCTCCGCCAAAGAACTGCCTCCCGTTTTGAGCAGATACGTGATGCCGCGTGTGAGCTATTATGAGTTCTTTTGGGTTTTCTAAAATTTTATTAACGACTTTGGCTAGATGAGAATGCAATGCAATTAATTTCTGAAACCAATAATTCTAGATCTTATCAATCCTGGGGTATTTCCAGTTTCCCACGAATTTAATTGCTTGGAAGAGGTCCTCTTCCGTGAATTCGCGAAAATGTTTTAGTTTCCACAAGTTCATCGGCAAAACAACTGCAGATTGGAGCCAAGATGAGTCTTTGTCGTAGGATCTGCTTTATTTCCAGATTCCTGCCAAAAATGTTTTGACGTCATCTTTTACCCAGAAGGACATTATTGTATTATATTATTATTATTATTATTATTATTATTATTATTCACGATTATTCCCATTTAAAGAGCGTTTGAACTTGAATTCCTTTATGATGATTGTTGTATTTTATCTGGCCCATGTTTTCTTCATGTGTTCACTGTATTTGTTTCTTCCGCTCGGCTGTTCATTTACATCCTGGTCTCTTCTTGCTTTGTATTCGTCAAATGTATGTTTTTGACGCTGTTCCTGAATTCTTTTCTATTTTCCTGCATCATTTATTGTAACGTGTGCTTGTCTGAGATCCTCCTCGACTTCTTTGTCCCATTTGTTTTTCTCCTGCCTGAGTTGATGACTATGAGAATCCGTTTTGAAATTCTGTTTTCATTCATCCTGTGAATATGTCCGTAGAACTGCATTCTTATTTTTTGATTGACCACCGATTTGTGTCGTTTCAGCAGCATATAGTGCCTCAGGAAGTACGACAGTTATAATGTCTTAATTTTGCGTTAATGGATATGGACTTTTTGTTGTAATAGTTCCACGTGAGTTTGTATGCTCTCAGCAATTTTCTTATTCTCTCCTCATTGGTCCTTAGGTTGATCCCTGATAGTTGGATGATTTCTCCTAGATATTTAAAATGCGCGCCAGCCCTTGATTGTCCGTGAGTTGTTTCGATAGGCGGTTGTCCTGTGGCACTCTTTCTATGTATTGTGTTTTCTCATACGTAATTTGAAGACCACTTTTATTTGCAATTTCGTGTAGTTTCTCTATGGCGTCTGTAGCTCTTTTCTATCATTTGTGAGAATTGCAGGAGTCATCCGCAAGGCCTAACATTTCACATGGAGACCTATTCTCTCTTGTTTTATACTGAACTGGATACCTTTAACATCTTTTCCCAAGTCCTGATAATTTTCTCGGAAAAGGATATTAAAAGCAACAGCGAAGTCCGTCACCCTATCACCAGTCCAGTTGGATCTCAAATGGTTCCAGGAAACTTCCATGAATTTAACGTTGGAAATTGTGTTAGTTAAAGTTTGCCGGATGAGTGCCCTAGTCTTTCTGTCGATACCGAATTCTTCTAGTGTGTTGTGGAGTGTTTCTCTGTCTAAGGAGTCGTAGGCCTTCTTAAAGTCTACAAAAGTGACCACTGTGTTTCTGGTGTTTCTCATCCGGAGATTGTTTTCAAATTTCACACGCAGGAACGTCCTTTTCCGATACCAACCTGGTATTCTCCTCTCTCTGGATCAGCTTGTTCAAGGCCATTGTGAAGGACTTTTGAGAGAACTGTACAAGTGACCGGCAAGAGTGAGATACCCCTGTAATCATTCGGATCAGTTTTGTCCTCTCTTATGGAGTGGATGGATGATTGTGCATTTCCATTCAGAAGGGATCATTCGTTTAAATGTCTAATATGATCCTATGAATTTTCCCCTGATTCAATCGTTCATCATTTAGTTTCCAGAGTTCTGCAATAATTCCATCTTCTCCTGGGGCTCTATTGCTTTTCAGAACTTTGATAGTCTCTATTATTTCCTTGATAGTTGACGGTTCAGCGTCGGAAATTGGTGTGGACGTTTTAAAGGAAATATAGTCTGTGGGATCTTCGCAGTTGAGAAGTTGGTTGAAATAGCGAGGATTTGGCCGTTATTCTTCGTGTTGGTTTCTAGTGAGCCATCTGGTTCTTGAAGCAAGATTAGCAGTTGGTATCCTTTGAGATGTTCTTTAAAGTTTTACAGAAATTTCTGGTGTTATTCTTTTTAAAATCTTGTTCTGTTTCATCTAGTCGCATTTTATCAAAATTACGTTTTCCCTCGAATTGTTTTTGATGTTGTTTTCGGATCTCAGAAATTGTGCCATTTTCCGATGTTTTTATTTCATGAAGTTTTTCCAGGTTTTTGATTCTTTCTATTGCTTGGTAACATATTACATTCCACCACCTGTGTTTTCTCCTTTTGAGTTTGTCCCAATTTCATTGTGGATTTGAGGACGTCGCTAGTTCTGTCAATTTGCTTTCAGAGTTTGTTATAGCGATTTCCTGTAAGATGATTTCCTTGTTGAGTTTTAAATATTATTGTTGTTGTTATTGTTATTATTATTATGTTAACACATAACTGGTTCACAGGAAGACCTGGTTATCAAATAACAACGGGCTTGTCGCGAAGTGTATTTACTATTTAAGAATTTGAATTTAGAAAGTTCCGGACAATGCGGCAAGTATTTAAGATAACAGACTTCTGTATTAATTTTAAAGGCCTTGGAGGGATATCAAGTTTTTGAAGGTTTTCTTTGACGTATTTTTGTATAATGCCGTTACTAGAGATAATTATTGGGAGAATAAATACTTGGTCCTCTTTCCATTGATCTTTAATTTGATAGGCCAGATCGCTGTACTTCCTTATTTTTTCCGAGAATGCTTTTTGCGTGTTCCTGTAGGAAAGGACTGCAACATCAATGAGAAAAGTAGTTTTTGGCACCTTGAGAGTTACCACAATATCGAGCCTTTTATGTTCTAGAGTCTTGCGCATGAAAATTGTGCGATCGAAATAAATTCAGACCTTTTCATTTTCCAGCACAGGTTCAGGTTTGTACGAGTAGTAAGGGGCATGAAGATCACTAAATTTATGGTTGGACGCATTTTGTTGGTGTATAATGGAAGCGATCCATCTGCGGAATTTATCAGATTGGACCTTGGGATCTTTTTAAACTTGTTTTCTGTAATTTCGGGTGGGGATAATTTCATCTTGAATGGCTAGCATGAAACCCTCAGTTTCAACATATAAATCTCCATTTTCTAGCCATTTAACAGAGGCTGAGAAGTCTGAGCATGGACCGTGAAGGGCGTGCAAGATTTTCCCGTGAATTTGTTTTTCTGACCACTGGAAAAACAATTATTAACTAATTATGGTTTCCATCGTTATGCGTCAGGAAGTATTATTCGAAGGACAACATGGATAAATAAAATTGTGCCTTTTTATCTTTTATCCTTAAAAATAGTGTTACTGCATGGAGCTTTTTTCTAAGTAGTATATGACTTAGTGTAGGGATCACAGAATTTCGAAAATGTGCACACAATTCACTTTCCCCACGCGTCATATGCAGTTTTAACTGCTTTTTGACGTAAAATAAATAAAAAAAATACTTATGTTTCTCTGTTTGAAAATCCATTCTTGAAGAGTGTTCTGGTACAGATGTAGAGGTGTAAGGTGTTTACCTGCTAACATAATTGCTTTGTGTATCAATGTTCTCTGATGGTTCAGATAGACCTTTTAGGCGGTCACTTATTGTTGCAGGCTTTAAGGTTTAGATGCCTCTTCCTCCTGTTGTTTGTTGTCGTCGCGGTCATCGTCGTCGTCGTCGCGGTCATCGTCGTCGTCGTCGCGGTCATCGTCGTCGTCGTCGCGGTCATCGTCGTCGTCGTCGCGGTCATCGTCGTCGTCGTCGCGATCATCGTCGTCGTCACGGTCATCGTCGTCGTCGTCGCGGTCATCGTCGTCGTCGTCGCGGTCATCGTCGTCGTCGTCGCGGTCATCGTCGTCGTCGTCGTCTCGCGTTTGTCGTCGTCGTCGTCGCGTTTGTCGTCGCGTCGTCGTCTCGCGTTTACCTTCGTGTCGTCGCGTTTTGTCGTCGGCGTCGTCGTCTCGCGTTTGTCGTCGTCGTCGTCGTCTGCCTCGTCGTCGTCGTCTCGCGTCGTCGTCGTCGCGTTGTCGTCGTCGTCGTCGTCTCGCGTTGTCGTCGTCGTCTCGCGTTTGTCGTCGTCGTCGTCTCGCGTTTGTCGTCGTCGTCTCGCGTTTGTCGTCGTCGTCTCGCGTTTGTCGTCGTCGTCTCGCGTTTGTCGTCGTCGTCTCGCGTTGTCGTCGTCGTCGTCGGTTTGTCGTCGTCGTCGGTTTGTCGTCGTCGTCGGTTTGTCGTCGTCGCGTTTGTCGACGTCGTCGTCGCGTTTGTCGACGTCGTCGTCGCGTTTGTCGACGTCGTCGTCGCGTTTGTCGTCGTCGTCGCGTATGTCGTCGTCGTCGCGTTTGTCGTCGTCGTCGTATGTCGTCGTCGTCGCGTATGTCGTCGTCGTCGTCGTATCGTCGTCGTCGTCGCGTATGTCGTCAATCGTCGCGTATGTCGTCGTCGTCGCGTATGTCGTCGTCGCGTATGTCGTCGTCGGCGTATGTTAAATCGTCGCGTATGTCGTCGTCGCGTATGTCGTCGTCGCGTTTGTCGTCGTCGCGTTTGTCGTCGTCGCGTTTGTCGTCGTCGCGTTTGTCGTCGTCGCGTTTGTCGTCGTCGCGTTTGTCGTCGTCGCGTTGTCGTCGTCGCGTTTGTCGTCGTCGCGTTTGTCGTCGTCGCGTTTGTCGTCGTCGCGTTTGTCGTCGTCGCGTTTGTCGTCGTCGCGTTTGTCGTCGTCGCGTTTGTCGTCGTCGCGTTTGTCGTCGTCGCGTTTGTCGTCGTCGCGTTTTGTCATCGTCGCGTTTGTCGTCGTCGCGTTTGTCATCGTCTCGTTGTCGTCGTCGCGTTTGTCGTCGTGGCGTATGTCGTCGTCGTCGCGTATGTCGTCGTCGTCGTTGCGTATGTCGTCGTCGTCGCGTTTGTCGTCGTCGCGTTTGTCGTCGTCGCGTATGTCGTCATCGCGTATGTCGTCGTCGCGTATGTCGTCGTCGCGTATATCGTCGTCGTCTCGTTTGTCGTCGTCGCGTTTGTCGTCGTCGCGTTTGTCGTCGTCGTCGCGTTTGTCCTCGCCGTCGCGTTTGTCCTCGCCGTCGCGTTTGTCCTCGCCGTCGCGTTGTCCTCGCCGTCGCGTTTGTCCTCTGCGATCGCGTTTATCCTCATCGCTATTGTCCTCATCATCCCGCTGTTGTCATTGCTCATCGCTATTTATCATTGTATCATCGCTATTGTCATTATCATTGCAGTAATTTGCAGTTATCGTTATCATTACGGACACCATTGTCATTGCAGTTACCATTATCATTGAATTACTGTTATTTGCAGTACGCTATCATTGCAATTGCATTATCATTGCAATTACCGTATTCAAGTGCAGTTGCAATTATCGTACGGTCTAGTTATCGTGCAGTTACGAATTATCATTGCAGTTGCCGATTGTCGATGCAACGTTGCAATTTACCGTTCCAGTGCAATTGCCGTTATTGCGGTACCGTTGTGCGGATTTACCGTTGTCGTGCAATTGCCGTTATCATTGCAATTTACCATTACGGTTATCATCATTTCAATTGTATCATCATTGCAGTTATCATTATTGCAGTTATCGTGCAGTAGTCATTATTGCAATTGTCATTATAATTGCGATTGCTTGATGGCATTGCAATTGTCATTAGCATTGCAATTGCGTTAGCATTGCAGTGTGAGTAGCATTACGTTAGCATTGCAATTGTTATTGCAATTGCTTGTGTATCATTGCCAGTTGGCGTTATCGTGCCGTTAGCGGTATCGTGCAGTTGCGATACGATCGCGTGCGATTGTCATTGTTGGGTAGCATTGCGGGTCAACGTCATTGCAGTTTACCGTCATTGCAGTTACCATCGTGCAGTTGCCGTTATTGCAGTTTGCCGTTTCCGGTACAGTTGCCGTTATTGCAGTTGCGGTTGCCGTTGTCGTTGCGGTTGTCGTTGGCGTTGCGGTTGTCGTTGTCGTTGCGGTTGTCGTCGTTGCGGTTGGCGTCGTCGTTGCGGTTGGCGTCGTCGTTGCGGTTGGCGTTGTCGTTGCGGTTGGCGTTGTCGTTGCGGTTGGCGTTGTCGTTGCGGCTGTGGTTGCGGTTGGCGTCAGCGTCGCGCCCGGTTGGCGTCGAGCGTCGCGTCGCGGGTCGCGTCGAGCGTCGCGTCGAGCGTCCCGTCGAGCGTCCCGTCGAGCGTCGCGGTTAGCGTCGCGGTGAGCGTCGCGTCGAGCGTCGCGTCGCGGTTCGCGTCGAGCGTCGCCGTCGAGCGTCGTCGTCGCGGTTCGCGTCGAGCGTCGCGGTTGGCGTCGTCGTCGCGGTTGGCGTCGTCGTCGCGGTTGGCGTCGTCGTCGTTGTGGTTGTTGTGTTTGTCGTTGTGGTTGCTGTGTTTGTCGTTGTGGTTGCTGTGTTTGTCGTTGTGGTTGCTGATGTTTGTCGTTGTGGTTGCTGATGTTTGTTGTCGTTGTGGTTGTTGATGTTTGTTGTCGTTGTGGTTGTTGATGTTTGTTGTCGTTGTGGTTGTTGACGTTTGTCGTTGTGGTTGTTGACGTTTGTCGTTGTGGTTGTTGCGTTTATCGTTGTGGTTGTTGCGTTTATCGTTGTAGTTGTTGTGTTTGTCGTGGTTGTTGTACATTCAACGACCGCGTACGCGTACATTCAGCGACCATTACGCGAACCAAACATTAAATAAACTGCGGTGCGACCTATTCTGCATGGAAAACAGGGCTAACTTAGAAGCTGTTCAGGAATTGGGTCGAAAAACGTTTTTACGAGCTAATGCCTGAAATTACACACTGTACCTCGCTGACGTCACGATTGTCATTGCAACCTCTGGGGCAAGCCGTACCCTCGAGGTTGAGAGGCTTGAGAAGGCAGTCATCTTCACTTCAAGGGCCGGCATGGTCTGTGGCACTCATCCGGCGCCTTCGTGAGTTTTCAGAGCCCATTAGTGTTCCGCGTGGGTGCCATTCAAAATACACTTACGTTTCTACTAAAACCAAGGGTAGTATGTACTATATGAAACAGAAAATAAATGTAAAATTTATATTTTTATGTAAATAATTGAAGGCATGCCCCTGACAAGTGTGCTTTACACAAAAAAAAAGGAGTCAGACCAAAACATGACATATTTCTCTGTGTATGTCGACGCGGTAAATTCGAAATTGACTCGAAATTTACTATCTACAATTTCACGGTGGTTTTTCGCAATCAAAAAACTGGAGGGTGGTTGCGCAATTTTGGCTTCAGATTAGGATTCAGCACGTCGACGTACATCGAGAAACATGTGTCATGTCTTTGGGTCTGACAACAACTTCCGAAAGCAAAAAATACAATTTCACGGTGGTATTTGCGATTTAAAGAAAAACTGGAGGGTGGTGGCGTAATTCGGATTCGGATTCAGTGCGTCGATATACAGAGAGACTCGTATGTCAAGTCTGGGTCTGACAACCTTTTAGTGTGCCTGTGTAATTACTAAATTAAATCGTTGTTAAAATTAATATTAATTTCCTTTTCATGCTCAGTATAGTCTCTAATTGTATTAAAACAGTTACACAGCAGAAAAAATGACTTGGCACTAAAACTAGAATAAGGAATTTAATGTCATCTGGCAATGTGTTGTAAAATATACTGTATATGTGAATGTATTGTATGAACTTTTTTTTTATAGTGAGCAATTGCTACTCTCATCTGATGGTTATGAGTTGTATGCCGTGTGTTGAAATTATAATAATGTGTTGGATCATTATATATTCCCATCTTGTCAGTTTTGACAAGAACAACTAATCCCCTAAATGAAATAAGACAACGGTACGAATTCCTAGTTTAATAAAGAGATTTTTAGAAGAATCACGTGGATGATATTCACTTATAATTCGTAATTTTTCTCATTATTCAAATGTTTGAAATAAAGGATCCCAAGAATATTATCTATCTGAAGTAAAAATAGTCATTCCTAAAATGTGCAAAAGCTGGGTGAAGACAGACTCAATTTGAAAGGATTTTTGATGTATAGCAAAATTAACTTTTTTCTTTTCTTTTTCCAATTTATCTAAATGTATGTTCCATTTGAGGTTTCAATGAGAAATTAGAGAACTAATATTAATGATGGATCTCTCTAGTAGTCCGGAGGGAAGACATTTCAATTTCAAAATGAATATTGTTGTACACAAACAAATTACACAATTCATCAATATCTAAGCTGGGAAAATGAATTGTCACTGGTTATGGTAGGATATTGATTGGATCCTCTGTGATAGGCGTTCCTATCACACGATTTATGATCTATAGTTGTGACTTACTTATAACTTTCTTAGTCTACTTAAGCAAATTGTTATATGACAAATCTTTTTGCCCTTGTAAGTTACGTGAACAACAGCATGTTGCTGCCACAATTAATAAAATAATAATAAATAAAATAATTTTATGTACAAAGTTGTCATATAATAGAGTAAATTCTATAACTGAGCTCCACAAAGGGGCCTCTAATGAATGAATTAATTTTTCTTTTACGATCTGGAAGAGAATTCTACAGAATTATGGTGGCTTATATCACTTTCAATCTTATTGATACATAGATCCAATAATAGTGGAATTAAAACATAGAATGCTGCGATTACAAGAAATTAACAAGTTTTGCAAGTTTACAAGCTCTCAATTACAAGAACACTATTTGAGAGTTCCTAAAAATTCAATGCTCCATTTGAAACTAAATATAAAATGATAGTACATCTATAATTAACTACAATTACCTGTAAACCATCAGTGATCTTCAGACAATTGAACTGAACCTCTAATGGCATATAGACAACCTCACCTTGACATTTAGAACTATTTACTTCTGTTCACTCACCTGTACTTAGTTTTACTCATCTCAATTCTTTGATTACTTTTGAATTTTGCTAACTTTAATAGTATACATCCATGCTTTGTTGTTCCAGAATCATAAAATAAAATAATGCATTCTTGACAATGTACAACACTAGGAAGATCAATGCATGTAATAAATTAAGAGAATCATGAAAACATAAACCAGTAGCTGTAATTGTAATGGAAATAAAATTTTGTGTAAAAACACAAGTGCACTGCTGAAAAGGAAATAGGTATGCATATAAATAAAACGGAAAAATGTTAACATTGAACATAAGCAGTTCACACTTCAGCAGAAAAACTTGTATTCATTCCATGAAAAACACAGTTGCAAAAACAGTGATGCCAGGAAGTGATACATCATCATTAAAAGGGGACATATTTAAAGAATAGACCACCCAAATATGAATTCACAAACATTAAGTTGCTACATATTCGATCAAATATCTAGTATTACACAACTGCCATTCAAACTCTCATCTAAATAATACAAAAACAAGCAATTAATTATGTGAATATTGTGCAAAAAGTTATCTCTCTCCTCATGCACAACAAAGAAAATTTACAAATTGAAAATTATTAAACAAAAGAAAAAATATATAACATTCACCATAACACAACTAACAGAATACATTCACACATTAATAAGCACACACAATTGTTACAGCTATCTCTTCAGACAGACAAGAGAACTGGAAATTATATTTCATATAGTACTATGGAAGTCAGGACAACTAAAGTATATTAGAAGACAGTGCCGATTATTCAATGAAAGCATTGCTTCCCCTATCATTTCCAAGGATACTTAATACCAATTAATACCAAGGAATTTTAATACCAATTGACTTGTAATTTAGAATCTTGCAATCCAAGTCAAAACAGTTTAAATTGGGTGGTCCAATCTTTCTGAAATGAGCATGTAAATATTATTGTCACCAATAGATAGGGTAGAGTTCGCCTGTAAAGCTCTTTGGAAGCACTGAGCTCACTGCATCCAGCGTCTCATAGGGAATGCTGCGATCAGCAGATATACTGGCCCGTGTGATAGGAGCGAGCAGTTTCATTCAGTTGGGGCTCGCTTTTGGAAAACAATGGCAGTTGCATACAGTGTGACTCACAGTGCGCGTGTGGTGGGCTCCGCATGTGCTTATCGGCAGAGATATTTTTAAAAAATTACATTTGTTTAATTTTTGAAATAACAACAGAATACACCAAAATGTCTTATTAAGCTTATGTCTTATTATAATGTCTTATCAACTTAATATGATCACCGATATGTCATATTAAGCACTGCAATTAGCAATATCTCCTGGAAAGGTATGAAGAAAAAATTGGAGCCAGTTTTGAGAAAATGGGGATTGTGAGTTTCTGAAAATGCGGAATTTTGAGCTAATTTTAAAAGAAAATTGTTGAGATTTCGAAAAACTTTATACAACATCATTTAAATCACATGCGCATCGTACAATGTGGCGAACCGTGTCTGTGTAAACATTACCGACATGAGAGACAAGTCAAAAAAATTACATTATCGTAATTTTTGCAAAAACAATAGAATAGAGCAATATGGCATTTATGTTATCTTACAGGGTACATTTAGCACAATCACTACCCACTACTAAATTTTAAAGAAAACATTTGCAGGCATTTTTGAGAAAATCTTGTTAGGTAATTTTTTAAAATTGCAAATATTGAACGCAATATTGCTCAAAAAGTACTAAAATCTATTTAAAAATGTACACAACCTTAATGAAATAACTAATTGTGGACAACTAATTTCATTTGAAAGAAAAATCTCTATCTTCAATTTTGTAGTTGTAGAAAGAAGCCGAAGAAATTCAAACTTTTGCAATTATCGAAAATTCAGAGCTAACAGTGAAAATCGGCCCTATGCAACTTTTATGAGTGTATTTCAGTATATTCTTACAAGAAATTCACAGAAAAAATTGAAGCTATTTTTTTAAAAAATTTTCAAAACGTCCCAGAGGCTTCATGTAAAGAACCCTCAAATTTTAAAGAATGTTTTTCAAACTTTCAAAGCTCTAACTAGATTGAGATGTATAGGGGTTTCCTCAATTTGGAAAAATTCCTACTCGTGGTGTAGGCATTATTAGTGTCCATGGACGGACGGACGTTTTGAAAAAAAAAAACACTTTTTCGTTATCAGGGGAAACCAAAACGTGTATTTCCGTTTAAATCTCGAAATCGATTTTCCACAGCATTACATAACTTTCTCTATACTACGAAGATTACTCCATATATACGTACGTACACGAGAAAGTAAAAAATCTTCCATCTGAAATGTAATTGCTTCCCTAGAAAAAATTGCACCACACGCCACTGAAGAAGTGCAACTGAAGACTAAGTTTTAAAATAAAACTAGCCAAAATAACACGACATTACTAGGGTATTTATTTTTCACAATCATCTATTAAGGAGGAAAAAGAATGATTTTTATCTGCAATGTAAAATGAGAAACATTTTATTAACATCATCGGGGAGCCGTGCTCTCTCTGCTCCACTCCATATCCCTCAATCCCCCGACTACCACGCTACGACACTTAGCCCTTCCTTCACGCCCCCTCGCTCCCGCTGTCGGTGCCTGGCCTGCCACTGCCCCCCTTCCCGTCCAGCACTGAAACCTGCATCACTGCTCCGCAATACTTACATGGCGCGGACTTAACCATAAAAATATTAATGATGGAATGTAGAGGGAAAAGTTGTCATTGAGCTGTCAATGAGTATGTTATTGTCGCTGTTCAGTTAAGATGTATCAGAATAATAAATTTCATGAATATCTATTTATCAGCTGGAAAGCTTTCGGGGGACATACAGAAAATTTTTATATACATTTTAATATTTTTAATTTTTCACAAAGTATAATATTTAATATTTAAAATAATAATATTAAACAAAGTAACATTTAAAATTTTAATATTTCACAAAATAAAAATCTCTTTAACTTACCACCATCACCGTCAGCAGGCATCACCACAGAACCAAAGAACCGTTTGTCTAGAACTTGTAGTAACTGCAATGCAGTTTCATGAACTAAGGTCCTGGGACATCCAGTGTTCATAAGGTTCGTTTATCACAGCAGTGTAGTGATCATGGATATTCCTGCATAATTTTCAAACAGAAGAAAGAATAAAGTAAAGTAAATAAATTCACTTTTAACTTGTAACCTAAAGTACATTTTGAAACAAATGTAAGCTGTTACATTGCACAGAAATGTATGCACCAATAAGTTACCATTACTGATATTACATTTAACTGGCAAAAAAGCTACACACCTCGCACTGAAAATTGTAGCTAGAGCAAGGAAACAGCCATCGGCAACTTTCGCTGATCCAGTGTAACATCGATCAACAACCCAATCGAGCAATAACGCCCCTTAATGGATTACATTCCAGAAGTAGTATCACAGTTTCTCTGGCCAATTGATAGATCTAGAAATAAAATATACATAAATAAGGGGTTATCCATTATTTACACAAAAATCAATAAATATTAAAAGTATAAAAATTAAAGTTATAAAACAGCTGCACAAATGTTTAAAGCAATTCCAATTTTTAATATTTTATTTGTATACAACGCAGTGGAGTCTAATTACAATTCACACTTTGCTGTGATAATCATTGCTCAGTTAATAAATTTAACTGAGTACCGCCAATCGCTTGTCTACTGTTTTATTAAGCACCCCTCCCCCCAAAAAAGTAGGTTGCATCAAAAGCCTCTGCATTCAAGCAACGTTGCAGTTCTAATTTTACACTAATCTTCGCCGGGATACCGAGAATATCTGCGAAGCAGGAGTGACCAAGTGATCCAATGTAGATCGATGGTTCTTGGCGCCACACGATATTGGTGTTAAAATGTTTTGCTCGGAGCAAACCATCGTGGATAAAGCGCTCAATAGCTTACATATCCAGCTAATGAAAGCAAAGTCTGGCTTGTCTTTCGGTAAACATTCGGTGCTTTCTTTCCTAAGCAATAGGGATGAGAGCCTGGTGCCAGGTGTCAGGAATGAAGAGTTCGTTCCAAATAAAACTGAAGAGGTTAAGGAGGAAGGAACGCGCCTTCTCGGGTAGGTTGTGGATTTTGTCAGCTCCTGGAGCAGAGTCTTTCCAAAGAGCAAGAGCCGAAAATTCCTCAACAGAAATGGGGGAGTTATTATATTCCTCTTCTCTGCCATTTGAAAAATATATTGTATGTTTTTCCCATCTCATTTATAATTGAGAAACCCTGCAGAAAGTTGTGAGGAACTGGAGATGGTCTCATAACGAGTAGCCAGTTGCTGTGCAATGTCTTCAGGGGAGGTGATCAGATTTCCGTTCACCAGCAACCCTCCCTTCCGTCCACCAGCACCAAGCCAAATAATTGGCATTATCTTCTCTAAGGTTATACAAGTTAGTCTCTCGTAAAAAGCTAAAAAGCTTCCAGAGAGGATTCGTCATTTCTATGAATCTCAGTTAGGTGCCAGAAATGTGGTGCCTTTGGCGACTCTCTATCTTACTGCAGTGCAAGAGAACATGCTCCACAGTTAGATCCATTTTGCAGTATTCGCATATAGGAGGTTGGTCCCACGCAGGAGATATCCTTCGGAGAAATGGCAGTGACCGATTCGAAACGCGTTAAAATGATCTCGCGCCTAGCATCACGAGATAAGGAAGACCAAGGATTTATGGAAACCTTGATTCTCGTGAGCTTAAAATCTGAGTTCTGCCACTCTGTTTGCCATTCATGTTGGCATATGCGATGTTGGCAAATCCCAAAACATATGACGATATGAACATAGACCAGAAATTTCTCAATTCATGTTTATCCTTTAAGGACTGGTCATTCCTTTGCACAGCTTTAACCTTCTCCGGATCAGGTTCTACTCCTGTGCCAGATACATGTCCAAGGTAATTCACGTGCTTGCAAAATAAATGGCATTTCTTTGGTCTGAGTTTCAAGTTTGCTCCTTCTAACCTCTTGAACACCTGTTCTACATTCTTGATGTGGTCCTAGAAAGATTTTCCGACAAGAATTATATCGTCGAGGTAGACAAGACATGTCTCCCACGACAGACCTCTCAGCACGTTTTCCATCAATCGTTCGAATGTAGTTGGAGCATTACACAGTCCGAAAGGCATTAATGTAAACTGCCACAAAACTGATCTGACGGTAAATGGTCTTCTCTCGATCTCTGGGATCTAAGTCTACTTTCTAGTATCCGCTTTTCAGGTCAAGAGTCGAGAAGATCTTGGCCCCGAGAAAGTGTGTCCAACATGTCAATACGGGGCAATGGATAGCTATCCTTCTTCGTTACATTGTTGAGCTGTCGGAAATCGACACAGAACCGTCTCGAAACCCGTCTTTCTTCTTTGCCGTTGACGGAGAAGCCCACGGATTGCTTGATGGTTCGATTATGCCATCCTTCTTCATGTCTTTTATAAACTCATCATTCTCCTTTTCTATACAGGGGTAATCATCTAGCAGCTTGGCGAATCGGCGTTTCCGGTGTCTATTCTGTGACGAATAAATATCAGTCTTTCCTTTTACACCATCACTGCATTAAAAGACATGCTGGTATCGCTGTATTAGGTCTTCAGCCTTATGACATTCTTCCCGAGATAAGCTTCTGTAATCAGATTCTGCAGTCGTTCAGGAATTCCTTTAGGTAGTGGTTCGGTATGGTTAACATTTTGCAAAACCGAGGATACCGTAGAACAATTACCAATCACTGTTCCTTTTCTCAACTTAACAGGATAGTGATTAATGTTCATTATTCTCACAGGTATTGTTCTATTCACTCTGACCAGTTCTTTGGCTACTAGAATTCTTCGACCAATGTCTTCGTCGTGACTTGTGGGTTCCAGGATAGCAATCTCTCCAGCAGGAACGTCACCCTCAGGGCTCGTTTCTATGAACATTTCGCTACGCTCTGTCAAGATTACGTTGTCAGCCGTAATCAGATTGCCGTGACGCAATGTTACGCGAATACACCTCCACTTCGTTGAGTGTCAGCACACCGTGTCGTAAATCTAGCTGACACCCATATGTCGTCATGATTTCATTCCTAAAATTGCTTCTTTTATGTCAGCGACCAGTAGGCGATGATTGAAAGCAGTAGTTCCAATGGCAAGGAGGACATCCATTTCTCCAACAACATTCGCTGAGTCCCCAGTGGCTGTTCGAAGCTTCCATTTGGATGGCATAAGATGAGACTTGGCAAAATCGGTTCTTATATGCACCAGTATGTAGAAGACGCATTGCCTTCCATTTAAAAGTGCATCTACGTAAACGCAGTCGGAACGGTGTCGAATGGACTTGACATGTATTTCGTAAGGTGGGGCTCTTGTTTCACAGGTCGATGGATGCTCCCTCCATCAACCTGCTTTAGTTTTCCCTGCTGGCTGCTGTGTTTATAAACACTGCTGCTCTCCATGCTCCACAATCCCAACATCGAGGTTGAAGCCTTTTGCCACTAGAAATGGGTCTCCAAATACTTTTCGTTATATGTATCAACGTCTGTCTGCAATTCTCGCACTCGTCCGTCACATTTCGATGCTCTTTTTGCAACCTGGAAGTCTAGTGCTTGACTTAATGCGTCAGCTAAGGTTTTCGGTCTTGCCAGCCTAATGCCTGTCTGATTACTGCATCATGGAGCGCTTCAAAAAACCATCTGACGGCTGTGCGTTGCAGGGAACTTCCTGTGTCATCAGGGTCCTGGCACATCGACAATGCCGCTTGGTTCTTGAGAGCTCCTCCAGAGCTCTGAACACGATTCATAGCTACCGTTGAAATACATGACGCTCAAACCCTTTACTTTTCTCTTAGACCTCCGTTTCCACTTCCTGCCATATGCCCTCTTGGATTTCCTTAGATTCAGCCATTTTTTAATTGTGAGATAAATTTGTACCTACAGTAGCTGGATTTATAGGTAAATGTAGAAATCCATCCGCAACTTGTGAATTGGCAGGCTCGTTCTTAGGACACTGTGATAGTTGAGGGTATGTTTGCTGCAGCAATTGAAGTTTATGTTGTAGTTGTTGCAGTTGTGTTTTCTGTTGAATTAATGTTGTCTTGTTGCTGTTGAATGATGATTTGCTGATGTTGTTCAATAGATATTTCACTATTTGATTCCTCAGTTGACACCATTGTGTCCATAGTGGACATCGTGCCGTGGCCGAGGCCAAAGCATTAAAGGTCGGACTCACTTATTGCACTGTTTATTATACACTGTTTGAAATATAGTTTTGAATGAAATCCAAATTTAGATCATTGCAGTAATTCGGCTAATCAAATTTCACCTTAACACCATGTACATGCAATCGCTAGAAGTCAGTTCGGAACAGAGCTGGGCGCGATGTGGACTCCGCGACGGCTCGAAGCGAACTTCCTGAAAGAAGTTACATACAGGGAAAAAATACGTGTAACCTATTTTCAACCTTAGACCGAATAAAAAAAGTTTCACAAGTCGCTAAAAAGTGTGATGTTTTGTGAGTATACGAATTGACGTGGAATAATGACTCTTCTTATTAACTCTACTGAACAAAAATTGAAATAAACTGCAATCAAATAATTAAAATACTTTTGTACAAACGACAGAAAATAGCTGGGTCCCCCGCCTTCCCCACGCCGCAACAACAGCCGCCCTTCCCTCCCAGTCCAACGTCACCGGTACTTCACCCCGGCGCTCGGGCTCCATCTTCGCATCTACTACGTGGCGCTGCCGGATGAAGATCCGTGAAGCTTCCGGTGCCGGGGAGGGGACTTATTGCGCGGAGAATTGCTACTGATGCACAGAAAATATTTTATTAAAATGGGCCGGATATTTTTTTTTATCAATTCTTGTCTAAAATGCTCATTTCCATCTGTATATGGGTTAGGGTAGGGATTCCAGAATGTAAGAAAACGTGTACAGAATACATTTTTCCCCGTGTTACGTCACAGAGTTTTAACAGTTGTTGAGAAATAAAAAAGGGAGAGAGAATAAATGACGCGAAATCTCGAGCATGACCTTGAACTTCTAAACATTTCTTTTAGTAAAATAATAAATTCTTCCAGTTCTAAATTCCCACATAGTGTTGCTGCTAATAAAATTGACAATACCAACCTTCTCATCAGAAGAGGCAAGCAGCAAGTCCAGCCAAGGATAAAATATGCCATCTTCTGCAAGGCCATTCGGATCAAAACAAGATCCACAACATAAGAGAGCACTCATAGCCTGCAAAGCAGACAACTGCAACTCCGCACAAGCCCTATCATCCGAGTCGGATGTAGTAAGGGAACTAAAGGGTGGTGCAGAAGAAGATGAAGATCCGGTATGCATTAGAGGCCGTCCAAAATGACCACTCCAACTTGCAAAGAGATTGAATAGATTTCTTCTTAAATCTCTTTTTAATAAGCTTTCACAGGTTTCCACTACAAAATAATAAACTCAAATATTACATCAGCAAATAAAAATATAGCATTTAACAATAACAATATCTTAGAAAACGTACACGAAAAGCTCTTGATCATTTTCCTAATGAAGTTACAAAAATGAAGTTTAATATCTTTGACTGCAGGTACATCTTTATCAGCTTCACTTTCTAAATAAAGACGAGCACCATCCATATATTCAACAAATGTGGAATGTAAGGACTGAGTGTCCCTATCCAACACACATGGGCTGGAAAAAAGGAACAGAACATGGAATAAACTTTATAAGGGTGACTGTAACCAACTGTGGTGAAAATTATCCCCAAGCTAATTTTCAATTTAAATACATCACATATCTTCAACAATTGTAATCCACCAAAAAATGCTAAAATTTTACTCTTATTTTAACAATGATAAATATCAAGATTTTGAAAAGAAATTGAGGCTTACAGGAAGTATTCCTAGACATACCAAACACATTTTTGAGAATTTTTCAAAACAATTTGGCCCGAAACTCAAATGCTTAAAAATATGTTAAATTGATTTAAGTTTCTTTCTGCTTCATTTCTTGGGTGATTTCAACAAAAAATTCTCATAAATCATAATTGATTATTGAGCTCAGAACTTTTTTCTGGGACAGTATCATACTGAAGAAAAATCAAAACGTTTTCTCGCTTATTACACACATACATTTCAAAAGTTCTGAGATTTTATAGAATTCTGTACAGTATTTAAAATAATCATGTGTATTTTTGCTATGATTATACATATTATGTTAAAATCTTACAATAATTAATAATTGTCTCTACGTATGTTATAAAACTAAATAAAAAATACAAAATTCATTAAATTACATTAAAGATAATTGAGGTCTTTGCAAAGCCAAAAGGCTAAGTTCAAAAACTTTCGAAATGAAGGTTTTGACATCTAAATATCATATAAATTGGTGCCAATACCCAGCTAAAACAATATTCCAAACACCTTCCAAGTTGTAATATATACCTAGTGATGGCTCTGGTTGTATGTCAAGAATACAAATCCCTATACTTTTTATTGATTTCCTGCAAAAATATTTTTAGCACTTAGCTCTCTTCGCTTTGCAAGGCCTTAAATAATGAAATCACCTGCAAGATTTGCTAGTCTTAATGTACGTTAATGGACAAACAAAAGCAAAACACACGACACATTCGTTTCAAATAGTTGCATAATAATACAAGTTAAAGTAATTATTTTTTTTGTTTTTAAGTTTGCAAAAAATATCCTCTAACACGTAATGTTACCAGAATCTATGATTTGTGGGTCCTTCATTCCGAAAAATCGATTGACGACAAAACATCTCTTTGTCCGTCTGTCGAACAGCTCTAGCGGCTAAAACGTTCAGTCAATTTTCTCCAAAATTGATATTCTCCAATCAATCTGGCTAATAACGACCCTTGAATTTGAAACCGATAATTTAATTTTGGGGCGTACATGAAGCCCCAGGGACATTTTCAAAATTAAAAAAAGTCTTCAACGTTTTTGAATAAACTTTGATATTGTATAGTGTAAAGGGCGTTTAAAAGAATGACGCAGGTCCCATGTTCATTGAAAACCCCCATGTTTCGAAAAATTTTTTAAATTCAAATTTCTTTCGGCGTCTTCCCGCAACTACAATTATGAAGATACATTTTTTAAAACGAAATCATCTCCGAATATGGTGATCTTGAATTTTTTGAAAATTGAGTATTTTTGTTTAATTTGGCGACAAACATGACGCACTCCCAATTTACTGCGCTTGTGAACGTAAAATGGTAATCCTACGAAGTTGGATACGACGTAAGTTGTAATTTTCATTAATATAAACATATTTAATAATTACACTTTACTATCCATTTTGATTTTCTTGCTAGCGGCAATGCTAATTGGCAAAATGTGTATCTCACACGAATTAGCACTTATTTGTAAACCATTGCTGTAACGCCGCACTGATAACAGTAGGCGACAATGACGGTTTCGTTCCCAATAACATAAACCAATACTTTTACATAGTACTTGGAGAATATTACAATACTATAGTGTTCAATAATTACTATTACATATTTTTCACCCCATTTGAATTCGTTTGCCAACGCTATCAGTACCGTATTATTTATTAACTTTTTATGAACTATTAACTAATTATTTTACTTTCTGGTATATTGCTTACGCAGAATATTCTAGGATTAAAAACCTCGCCGGATACGTTCGTGAATACGCTGCTTACCTTATACAAATATTGATTGATAAGGTTTAAAGGGCGCTTCAACTACTACGGTCATTTGCGCCCGTGTCAAAGTATTTCTAAAAAAATTAATTAATGATCTAGTATAAGTGTTGCAGATGCAACTAACCCGCTAATTTAAAGGCCCATAACACCTCAAAAAAGAAAGCTTCAATTACGCATAAAGTATACAAGTAGATAAGACAAAGAGGTAAAAAACTTAAATCTGGGTTCAGGAAAATAAAAACATCATTGCCATCATCTGTCAGATAAAATTATATATTCCACTTTCTCTCAAAAAACAAAAAAAGCTTAGAGAGCGCGAAATCATCTCCGAGCACGTCTCGTAGAGAGTTGCCCAGACCATATCTTCGTTGGCTGCCAACTAATTTCATACAATGCAGAAGGATGTGTTCCACAGAAAAAAACGATCTGTATGATTCACAGATAGGAGATTCACCTCGAATGAGGAGACTGAGAAAAGTGGCAGTGGCCGACACGCAGACGGGTTAAAATGAGTTCCTCATGTCTCCGTCGGGATGAGGAACACCAGGAATTAACAGAATCCTTTTTCACACTTAGTTTATAGGTGGTGATGTGCCATGCTCTAAAGATGCATCGTTTTAAAAAAAATATAACATCGGACGGTGCGAAATGAATGTCAACACGATTCTTCTCCTTAGCCGATTTCGCCGTCTGGTCAGCCACCTCGTTCCTATGATTCCTAAATGGCCTTGGGACCCAATTCAGAACCAGATCATAGTGGCGAAACAGAAGGCAATGAATGAGGTTTTGAACTGATTCCGTCAGGTAGTCTGAGGAAGAACGTGAGACAGCTTGAAGCTGAGAGAATCAGAACAGAGGACTGCTCGGCGGTGACTCGATGTATTTTAGGTCTTCAAGAATTGCATTCATTTCAGCAGCGACGGTTCAGCACTCAGAATGTTGCCGATATGATTTGGTGACTGATACAATAAAAACATGCCACTGCGTCATTGCACGATTAAACCTGTGTGTATAATACATGATCTGGATAGGCTACTCTCATTGCCTAAAACTGCGTCAGGTAAACAAGAATACTAGTCGATTCTTTAGGAAGATTGGATAGTCTGAGTTCAATATTCGACCGGAGGAGTTTCCAAGGGGGTGACTTGGGGTTTCACGGGGGAGGGAAGACTAACATTAAGGTCCCGCAAAAGATTTCGCAATCGAATACCTGAATAATGAGAGTAACGGTGTTTGAAGGAATATATGTTTCATATTCAAGATGGATCATTATTTGGTGACAAGGATGATTAGAGATGCCTAATACTTTAGCACCGTAGACGCAAATAAAATATCGCGCCTTCGTTTTAGGAAGGTTCACCAGTCTCAAAGCTAGAAGGAACTCAATTCGTGGTGCGATACGCTCCTGTGGAAGACGGATGCCAGCGTGGTGTATATATTCATGGGACGGAAGTGAAGGGCTGCCAGGCCATACACTACACTACCGTAATCCAAAACTGAAAGGATGAGTGATGTATATAACCGCAGTAGCGCAGTGCGGTCAGCTCATCATGTACCATTCAGCATTCGAAGAAAATTAAGAAGGGATACACATCTGGTTTGTAGTCCACGGATATGAGCACGTCACGTGAGGGACTTGTCAAATACAAGCCGCAGGAACCTGGCAGATTCAGCGAATGGAAGCTCATTTCCTCCCAAGTACTGGATTGTTATGCAACTGTTATATCCTGCAGAAATGCAAACTGATACATTAAGTAGCAGAGAAGTTAAAGCCTGCTGACGTGCTCAATTCATGAAGCTTGTTGAGCACATTTTGGATTTGCCTCTGGATCACACTGATGCTGCTGGATGAATAGAAGATAGCAAAATCATCCACAAACAACGATGCCTTTACAGGCAGGGACCGAATACCGAAATAATAGCGGTAAAGGTATTTATACCGGTATACAAATACCTTTACCTCTATTATACCCATTTAATAAAATACCTTTAAAATACCGGTATAAGACGTCAAATACCGGTATTTTTGAAGGTATTACACCTTTATCCGACGTCTATGCCGGTAAATGCCTCTATTTAAAAGATTATTATACCATTCTCATCAAAATAGGTAATTTGTCATAAAATGTGGTATTTCATTAGAATCATACAGGTATTTGGGAAATTGTTGTGATATTTTCCCGCTGAGATATCTCAGAGGAAACAACTACGCACGGCTGAGTTTCTGACGGGAGGTCCCTAGGGTTCCGAGTCGAGGGGTGGCGGATTTTCGACACTTATTATGAAAGCTAGGTCGAGTTCTGCCGTTGACTGGAAGTCAGGTTATGTCGTCAGACGGAGGGACCAACCAACGGTCTTTCCGCAGACGTCAACACGAAGCTCGTTCGCTGACCTTGGACCTCGTCCGGGCGCAGAGCTTGGCGACACGTGATAGAGTGTTGAAATTTATCGAATTTCTCCGTATAAATCTTGTCCTTTCTAGCGATAAAAATGGAAAACATGTGTCTTCTTATCCATAAATGAGTCTTCCCACACCTGCAAACTTCCTTCTTGCATGACTATATTTTATCACTAAATACGATTATTTGTAGAGTGATGTGTCACTAACATTCCCAAAATAATTTTCAGTTATTTGAGATTTCCATATTCTGCACCATAGTTATAACTAAAACAATATTAAAATTGACATTTGAACCTTAATAGACATATTAACTATTCTTGCGGGGAAACAGATGCGTTATGTTTAATTCAAAGTGTGATTGAAACATGTTTAATTAACACCCATGTATTATTTAAGAAATTTCATTAAGAAAAAATATTAATAGTACTACATTATATTAATTAATATTAATAAATATTTTAAAATATTAATACTAATTAAATTTTTTAAATGTTGGCATTAAATTTGTGTAAATTTATTATTTTGTTTGTTAATTTATAAATGTATTTAAATTAAATGTTAATTTTAATTGAAAATTAAAATATTAATATTAATAAACTCTTTTTTATTAATTAATAATGTTAGTATATATTTCTTATTATTAAGGAAAAACACTCTTCTCAGTAGGCTCCTTCAGATGCATTTTACAATGTAAGCTACCCGCGTAGAAGGGAACCCTTGCCCACATGCAATGTTAATAGCTAATAATAATAGTAATAAAAGTAGTAGTAGTAATAATAATAATAATAATAATAATAATAATAATAATAGTAATAATAACATAATAATTTACTTTTATTACAAATTTCTCAATATTTGCAGTTAATGTCAAAATATATTAAACCTTAATATAAACTATTGAGAAATAACATTTATTTTAGCCTATTTATTCATGTATAATTAAGATTTAATTGTGGAAATAGAAGTAAAAGGAAATCATTTTTAACAAAAAACAAAACTGGGCCTGAAAGCCTGAGCGTTCGTGATTATCTCAAGGTGTGTACTTCCTCAGTTCTCGCGAAGGAGGGTCGGGGAGGAAGAAACGGTCCCTGCGCCTGCGGCTGGCGCATACGTTGACAGCCTCTCCGTATGCGAAATACAAAAAGACAGACTTAGGTCATCTCTCAAGGTCAGATGGGAGATAGCTCGATGAGACACTAGAAAGGTTCTCAATGGAACCAATAATTATTATTTCATATTTCTAACTTTTTCGAATTTTAAATTAAGGGGTTTTCCAATACATACAACGTATACAAAGAAACGTAAACAGTTATTTAATATATATATAAACATATATACACATTATATATACACAAAATATATGTGTATATATATACAAAATAATAATTTAAACAATAAATATCAGTTATGAAATGATATTTGATTAATAAACATTTTGTGAATATTATTAACTAAAACACAATCTATTTTGTCAACATGTATGGATGAAGCTATATTTCTTCATTGAAAATACCGGTATAATACCAGTATAACCCATTTATGGACGTCCATACCGGTATAAACGCCTTATAGAGGTATTTTACCGGTATAAAAGAATAAAGGTATTTGAAAAGGTATGGAAAAAATACCGGTATTCAATACCTTTTCGGTCCCTGTTTGAGTTCTCGCAGAGTCGACGGTATACCATTTACGGCTGACAAACAGAGAAACACTCAGGACTGATCCTTGGGGGATACCATTTTAAGAGGGTGACACAGAAAGCCTATCACCCACACGAACACGGAAGGATCTCGAAAGGAAGTTTTGAAGGAACGGAAGAAGCTTCCCCCTAAATTCCCAAAAGTGCAGGGTTTGCAGAACGCAGTGCCTTCAAGTAGCGTCGTGGCCTCTTCTATATGAAAAACGGCCACAAGATGTCTCAAGATGAACTATATAGAACGGCTGTTGCCAACCCCGCAACAGGTGGTCAAGGCTGATCGGTTTCTTCTCAACTTTACTTTGGATTAGCGTCAACAGATCTTTATAATCCAACGTCCAGCCCAAACGCTTATTCACCATGCCATCCAGGACTTTGTATACACAGCTTGTGAGAGAAATAGGTCGATAAATTGATGGCAGTGATCGATCTTTCCCATCTTTGGGAACTGGGTCGATGGTGGCTTCTCGCCATAAAGTAGGGATGGCGTGTTCCTCCCAGATACGGTTTTAGAGCCGGAGAAGTTGCATGGCCGTCTCGGGAAGATTTTGCAGCAATAAGTTGCGGATTTCGTCCGGACCTGGAGCAGCTCTTTTCGCTTCATCAGAGCAGAACCCATTACATACATGGAGAGCAGGGTATTATAATCCTCATGTACTCTGCTCAGAAAAATCCATTACGCAGTTTCCATTTCTTTCTTTAAGCAAAGGAAGTTTGGAAGATAGTTTGCCAAACTCGACATATTTTCATAGTGAGTGGAGAGTTCCTCTGCATGGCGTCCCAAGCTGTGATTATCTGACCATTTTTAAGAAGACCTGCCATTGAGTTTGGGCATAGATATCCTTTAATTTGACGCACCTTCCTCCATACCAGACGTGGTGGCGTATGGCAATTCGGAGAGGAGACTAATGCTGCCCGCGATACATTTTTACTTTCTAAAATGGTTCTCCTCGCCTTCGTTCTGCACCTCTTCTAGTCAATTAGGTTATTAGCGGTTGGATGGTGTTTTAGACGCGCCTACGCTTTCTTACGAGACCCAAGAGCCATTGAGCAATCCCAGTTCCATCCCGGGACGAAGAGGTGTCGCGATTTACTGGTCGACTTAGGATTTTAATGGCCGCACCTTGTAATACAGCACTATTAAAATGTGCTGCCATTTCTTCCACACTGATAAATCGCCCTCCGATACGCAGCGTTCCCGCTTGGAATGTCAATGACCAGTCGCTCACGTCGGACACATCATTCAGGAGCGCCAACCCACGAGGGGAAGTCCATCAATGTGGACGATAATGGGAATGGTCGCTCTCGTGAGAATCGTCTAGGATGGATTATGTAGAACGGTTGCAAGAAGTGCTGCGGGTACTAGATCGATACACGTATCGAGTTTGTGGCGACAGCAAAATTGGTTGGTTCACGGAATTCAGAATAGCCAAGTTCTCGGTGTCTGTGTCGATTCCTATTGCGTTACCTATTGGACAAGTCCGAAAGAGCCCCAGAGGACTGTAGGCATTCCCCATCCCCGACTATCACGAACGGAGGGCAGTAGGTTTATCAAGCCCAAAATTTCATCAGCTATTACTCAGTCTAATGGAGATGTAAATGTTCCATAGTCAGTGTGAGGATAAAGAGGTTTACCTGCACAAAACACACTGAAAGCCTGTCTGGAAGAAGTACCTCTGTAGACAGGCGAATCATGTACCAGTGAAGCAAATAGGCCACGACACGAAGACCATCACCCACATCGAAGACCTATAAGGGGGAAAACCGCGAAGAGACAAGGGACGAGGTGAGGTGAGTCTCTTGGAGACAGATTATCAGGGATTGTAACGGGACAACAGTTTAAGATCGTCTCGTCGCGAGGAGAAACCATTAGTATTCCATGACATGAGGGCCATGGTGGAATCAATTGTTTTCTTTTTTCCTCCGACGTTGGGAACCGAATGCGCGAGCTTCCTCCCAACGGGAGTTTCCTCCGAAGCCGAGACCTCCTGGGCATTGCCAGGGGGCTAGATGCTCGCTCAGTGCGTGTTTCTGAAGATGTAACTAGTCGGGGCCACTTGATAACAAGCTTTTGTTACCGGTTCTGAGGCAATTGTACCTGCTTGAACTTCCGTGAATTTTGGTCAGGCTGCGTGTAACGAGTTCCTTTCTGCTAGGCTGAGCTTTTCTGTCAAGATTCTTGTATTTTGTTGGGATGATCTTTCCCCACGTTGCAGGGGTGAGGTATCCACGGGGAGGTACACTGGAGACACCTGACATGAGCTCACCACTTGGTGGGCAACTCGTTCTGTTTCGCAGCCCGCTGCTACCCTCGGAGTCTATGGCGCCCGAGAAGAATCGAGAAAGTTCAAGAGTTACTGGCTTGTAACCGACGTCTAGCCTCAGGAAAGGACACTTTCTCAGCGGCTCTAATCTTCTGGATATTTTTCTCTAAGAAAGGTTAGAGCATTGCTGAAACTTTGCCGGGTGGTCAACTTCGCAATTAAAACAATGCGGGGTAGTAGCGCAGGGTTCAGATTCGTGCTTCGTTTTCCCACTTCCCGCACCGGATTATCTGCCATGCATTGCTGTTATGGCTGAACCTCTGGCACTTGAAACACGAATGGTTGAGTACTTATTATGTAAGTGAAGGTTATAAAAAACCGCTACAAGATCCTTCAAGCGAAGAGTTGGAAGATTGTCAGAATAAGAGCGTAAGTGATTTCTCACTTATGCTCCTCCTCTTGAACCTGTAGATGTCAGCCACACAGCTTAAAAAAGAGACTAGTTCTTACTCGCTCTCTGGAAAAATCTTCGATGACAACTCCACACAGATTAAGTGTTTGAGGTGAGTGGTCACTTCACCTGGAGGCCAGCCGTCTGCTTGGTTTTCCTTAATCTTGTCTATCACGATCAATCCGATCGATGCTTCAAAGAGAGTGGTGCCATTCCTTTGTCTGAGTACAGCTCGTAGTTTTCATAAATCTCTCTTGGCATGCATAAAATGGACAGCATAACCATTTTGATGAGTTTCCTTTCTCAGCGCATGCCATGAAGAAGTCGAGGCTTCTTGAATCTTATTAAAAACTTGAGAAAAAACTGTGGTGCTGTTTCATAACAATCTTCTCTTCCCTTATGGAAGAGGGCAGAGAATCAGGTTTTATCCAAGTAAGAGGATATCAGATTCATCCCCGTGGTCCCCACAGCACGGAGCCCAAGGGGACACTTCATCCAGTGCCGGGTTGCCACCCGGAGATACAGTGGGGAATAACACAGCGCTGCCACCCCCTGTGCTGATCTTACGCTCACCTGAGATCCAGTACAAGACCTGATCCAAGCTGATTGATCGGGAGTGGATTAGCTCCCGACTGCCGGTCTAGAAAAGTCCCAGGCAAAAGCAAGAGTATTGAAGCCTACAAGGAATGGTCCCCAAAATACGTAAACGTATCCCTAAGTGGAAAGCAGGACGTAGAACAAGGACAGTAGTGGAGAAACAGACTCCTCAACCGCCAGGAGAGACACTCCCTCCGACACAGTTGCCTTTTGAAAACACATGGGTGGGCGTTCAGCATTGAAGGCCCAGTGAAATAGAAGACGAAGAAAACAAGGCAGTTTTGCCAAAAGAACGAAAATTAACAACGGGGAGAGAAGAAAAATGACTGCTAAAGGAATATTTGAGAGCCCTCCATGCATCGCCTCGTCAGATCTTGGACAAACCCACCTCGACAAGTTATACAGCAATTCCGTACAAATATATGCTTGGTAAAGTTTTAATAAAAATCTATTACTTGAAAGTATCTAATTTTCACGCTAAATGTTAATTTCAAATGAGTTTTACAAAAAATAATGACTGATGTTCACTCCAGTTGATTGATTGATTGATAGGGTTTAAGGCGCTTCAACTACTTGATCAATTGGCGCCCATGTCAAATTCTAAAAATGTATTTCTAAAAAATCAATTAAAGTTTGTTAAAAGTTGTGTTACAACTTTCCAGCTAATTTAGCTCATATATACCCTAAAAACAATCCGTACGCAAAAAAAATCAGGTAAACAAGACATTTTAAAAACAAATTTGGGGCAGAAAATATTTATTGCATATATATCGAATAAAATTATATATTCCACTTTCTCTAAAAACAAAAGCTTTGAGAGCGCGGAATCGTCATCCTCGAGCACCTCTCGTAGAGAGTTGCCCGAACCATGTCGACTGCCAACAAATTTCGAAACACTGCGGAGGACGTGTACAGAAAGATCGTCCTGCATCTATCACCAGGTAGGAGGAGACTTGCCTCGAAGGAGGAAACTGGAAAATTGGCGGTGTCGATACGAAGACGGGTTAAAATAACCACTCGCGCCTAGAAGGTCTGGACAAGGAACGCCAAGAATTAACAGAGTCCTTTATTGCATTTAGTTTATAGGTGCTATTGTGCCACTGTTTGCCACGCTAAAGATGGATCGTTTTAAAGAAGCTTTAACATCAGATGATAGTACAAAAGGAATGTCAACACAGGTACTCTCCGTTGCCAATTTCGCCGCCCGATCAGCCATCTCCTTTCCCGATTTATAATGGGACCCAGCAGTACCAGGTCATAGTGGTAAGACAAGACGTGGATGAGGTTTGAACACTGATTGCGTGGTAATCTGATGACAGACGGAGACAGCTTGTCACTACAAGCTGAGAGAATCAGAACAGAACTTTTGACGTAAACCCGCTGACTCGATGAATTTTAGGGCTTCAAGAATTGCATACATTTCAGTAGTGAAGATATTTGCTGAGAATGCTAGCCGATATGATTTAGTGGCTCTGATACAGTAAAAACTACATGCTACTGTGCCGTTGCAAGATGAACCATCTGTGTATAAGAATACATGATCTGGATAGGCTATCCTCATGTCCTGAAAATGCATCTGGTAAACAAGAGGGCTAGTCGTTTGTTTGGGAAGCATGGATAGTCTGAGATCAATATTCGGATGGAGGAGTTTCCAAGGAGATGAAATTGACTTCGGGTTCCACATGAGTGGGAAGATCGACGCTAAGTTCCCGCAAATATTTCGCAATAAGTGGTTTGGGTAGAGATGTTCGAAGAATATGCGAGGACTCGTATTTAGGGAGGGTAATTATTTGGCGATAGAGCAGTTCACAAAGAGCCCTGACACTTTGGCACCATAAGTCGCTGCTAGATATAGGGCCTTCATTTTTGGATGAATAGCCTTAGCTAGATGGCATTCAATTCGACTGGTGCGATGCGCACCTGTTGAAGAGGCGGATACCAAGGTGGTGTATGCTGTTGATGGGACGGAGAGTGGAAGGAGCTGCAGAGCCATACGCTACTACCGTAGCCCAAGGCTGAGCGGATGAGTGATCTTTATAACCACAATGAGAATTAAGCGGTGGCTCCTTATGACGTACCACGCAGCATGCGAAGAAGATTGAGAGGAAACGCATCTGGTTTCTTAGTGACGAATATGAGCGCGCTACGCGAGGACTTCCACCGAAGACCTTTAATTTCATTTCTGTGCCTGGGCAAACGAAAATGCACTGAAATAGCATACTTAATATTATAGTTGTTCCTTTAATTATGAAGTGGTAGCCGAACCGATTATATTAACAGCGCCCGGAGACACCGTTAAAATAAACGTTTCTGCCTTTAATTGCCATTTCTGTGACTGGAGCAAACGAAAATTGTCGCTAGGAAACTAAAATACACAATTAAATTAGTATGCCAGATATTATAATTGTTTTCTCTGTCTTAGCTACCAGGTAAGTGGTATGATGAATTATATGCATAAGCGTAAGCTGGAGACCCGTGAAATAAACGCTTCTGCCTTTAGATTCCATTTCTATTGCCTGGGCAAACGAAAATTGTCGGTGGGCAAACGCAAATGCTATTAGGAAAAAGTAACCTGGGCATACAATGAACAAATATTTAAAATATCTGTTGTTTTTTTGAACAGCTGGATTTGCCGACATTTTTGCGTGTAAGCTTTTGTGCGGAGGTAGCCAAACTAAAGTTTTGGTGGACAAACCCGCAAGGCAAACGATATACAAGTTTGGTTGAAATCGCTGATTTTTCGGGCCAACTTCACGGAGGTCATACGCACAGGTCTTTAACAAAGAATCGAATTCATCAAACCGGACGAATATTTATTTTTAGTTTACCGATTATTTTGAAATTTCATAGGAAGAAGTTTCGGAAACGAACATCGATATCTAAAATTTTGGGTAGACATCACTGTTTTGAATTTTGTGGCGGGCATAGTGAGATCGGCAGTAATTCTCATTCGAGATTTAAAGACTAGCCTGTTGCCGGATCCGTTCACATTTATATCGTTATATTTTAAAACAACATTCTCTACAAAGGTTTCTAGTTGATTGGTCGTACGTTTTATTATATTCCACATTGCTTTGTTTCGTTATTTGAGTTCAAAATATCCTGATCGTTTTCATGATTTTGTATGCCTTATGACTTTTCTTAAATGGTTGTATTTTTAAAGTAGATAAGGAATTCTGAGATACGTTATGACGTTTAGAAATGAAAGAAAAGAATTCCTTGTTTTTACAAGATGTATCCTAATCCCTTGTGTTATCAGAAATTGCTTTTCCGTGATATATTTATTTTTTCTTTTTGAAGAGGAAAGCAAGTGTTAAATGTAATGAAAGTTGAAAAAAGAATTATATTTGTCGTTTTGTATCAGCAGTATTATAAACCGCTTCCCATGACTCCTGCATAAAGTAATCAGATAATTTTATTTTACTTTTGTAAACAATACGTAGAGTTATTTTATTGTGTCAGTGATCGCATTTCTTATAATGGTAAATTTGTGCATCGTAGTTACTGTATCCTAAATCTTGTGTTTTCAACTTCATATTGAGTAGTAGTTTTGTTAATTATAATTTGATCAATTGCCTTCTTCGAGTTTAGTGTGATCCCTGTAGGTATTAATTGTAATGTCTGAATTGAAGAATTAATTAAATTGAAACTTTCTTTCTCACAAGATTCGACCAGAGAAAATCAATGTTAAAATCTCCGCATACAACAATGGATTCAAGCGATTACTTGCTGACTTAAGTGTTATACTCAGGTTTTCTAAGACAAAATATAATCTGCAGTTCTCTCTTTGTTTGAAGTCTGTAGACGCAAAGTATTATCACTTTTAGTAAAGTAAGATGTACAACAGAAATTTCGAAAACATTTTCAATGGAATACACATTTAATTCCGCCAAGGAGATAGAATCAATATTATTTCTAACGTAAATACATGAACCCCCATACATAGGACATTTATGCGATTCTCTCTCTCTCTGCAATAAAAGCCTGCAAGGTAAAAGTTTGGAATTTGGAAAATGCTAAGTTCATTAGGAGATAACCAATGTTCTGTAAAGCAAAGAACATCCATTTGATTTAGATCGCTCTGTAGAGCTGCCTCGATCAATTCAGTTTTATCTGAAGAAGAGTTAGACATTATGGTGAAGAATGTTTATTTTTCCAAGTACCTGCACGAATGTTTTTCTGCTGCATCTGCCTGTAGTTGCTCCATTGTATTTACTCCAGTTTTACCTCGAGCGTGTGGTCGAAGGTTGTAGTGTGTCCCGGCAGTGACAGGTTGTGAGGAAAATGGGGTATCAGGTGTAGATGAATTGGTAGTGGGAATGGGAGAAACGGGAGTAGGTTCAGAAGAAGGGGCAACAGGGTTCGAAATAAAGGTGGGGGGAATGTAAGGAAGGTGAAAGGGATGGATTTTTGTGGGAGACTGTGTAGGACTGGAGTTGATGATGTGTGCAAGCTGTTACCGACTGTATGTTTTCCAGCAAGGTTCATGTGAAGACCATGCCCGGTGAAGTGTTTTTGCTGAGGAAATTAATTTCAAAAGTGGCATTTGTTCTCAGTTGCAGTTTTGGTGTTGGTTTGCGTGTAATCTCGGCACCATAGTGTTGGTCTGTTGTACCAGAGAGGCGGCATCAGAACTACAATGTGTGGTATTTTGGGCAGCACATTGTAATTTGTTTACATGTTGTTCAGGTGTAAAGTTACCGCCCCAGTTAATGTCATTCTGCCCTCCAATGATAATGACTGTGTCCTGATTGGTCAGTGTCTTCATGTGGGTGTCCAAATCTGCAGTCACATCTGCAGACCTCCCATTAGGTTTAAATAGATGAGACTGAAATTGGAGAATTAACTTCCTACTGAGAATGGAGGACAGATGGCGGCCATGACTGTCAGCTAAATTAAGTACCTGCTTTTTAGGCTCAGTGGGAATGTCTTTGTTTTCAAGTGAGCTAGGATGTGCGTGTTTTGGTTTTGACACGCTTCTTAGCCTGTTTGCGTTGGTTTGTGCATGAATTTGTCGATGGTAGAGAAGGGTGGTGAGGTTCAGGAAGACGAGGAAAATCTGTTTCATAATCTAAAACACTAATTTTTTGTTGAGTTGCGACTGGAAGTGGTGTCTGTGTGTTCTGTGCAGTCACGTGTGCACGGTTGGTATTATTCACGGTGTTGCCGACTTGTACCCAACCGTCTGTGTAGAGAACGACCTCATCGAGCCTATCGTGAATTACCTCAAAATCTCTGCTACCACTACAAAATTTTACTATCGGTTTTTATTTCACGAGTTGAAGAGTCGCTTTAAAAGACCAAATTTCTAACACTGCAGAATTCTTACTTATAAAAAGTTTCCATGCTAGAGACAAACAATACACAATAAATCATATTAAGCCAATTAACATCACTGCATTTACCACTAATAACATTGGAATAAATATATTCAAATCAATAACATTATTGTAAAAAACAATAGTTCCAACTTTGTGTTTCAATTGCAGGTATCAGTCGTGTGGGCAACGAATTATGATCTGCAGATACCAGGAGTTTGGGATATACAGGGGAGATAGTAGCGGCCTACGACTTACCAAACCATTACATAAAAAAGAAGTTCTACCTAAAATATGAGCCCACAACGGTAGCACCAGCAGTTCATCATCATTCAGACTTTGCTATCGATCCTCTTCACGATCACAATTTTCATTATAGATTCAAACACCACAAATTCTATAAGCCTTCTACTCACATCCATCTAGATCATCCAGAAGGCAATAATTTTGATTACCGGTATTTCGAACATGAAACTCCCCATTTTGTGGAGCACTTCGAAGCAAATCCCAAGAGAAATATAGAGCAGGCATCATTATCAGAGGCACTTTACAGAGCTTGAAAAATCAAAATCAATTACAGGCTCTACTGAAAGAGTGAGTAATTTTATTCATTTTTCTACTATCGTCTTCTATATTATTTCAGTAGTTGTCTTTTGCGGCTCTCACATGTAACCTATCTTTATATAAGTCTCTAACGAAAGAGGATTTCTACGAGAGTTTGACTTTGATTTTTGTGTTACCAAGGATTGTAAAACAAAACGCATCAAAATAGTAATTCGCAAATGCAACTCTCAACACTAGCTGTACTTTCTTTTTTAAAATATGCTGTTACATAACTTTCAAACAAAGGTTTTATGGCTTTAAATCCTACAATTTTGAAACAAATGGTTCGAATGTCTTCACACCCAATCAACAGTATGAGATCTTCTTTAAACATTCTAATACTTTACGACTCACGCCTTCTCTATTCTCCGCATCTGTTCAGTCTATAGAATCTGCAAATACATGTGGGGAAATTATTAAAACTAACTGTTATCTTCATATGACTGAAGTATACATGTGTAATTTCTCTGCTCGGTAATAACGTTAAATAAACATATCAGTGGCAATACATGACTTCAAGAAGACTAAGTAACGGGAATAACAGGGTCTGAAGAAAATGATATGAGAGGCTTAACATATGTTAAAGAAAGAGGAAGGAGGGCAGGGGCAAGAGTGCAAGAGTTTTCTGCACGGGAACGCTAGCTGGTTTATTTTAATGAAACAATATCAGTTGAATTCTCTAGCAAGTAATAGTGCATGTGCTACTCACCTTATAGTGGAACGTTTAGGCCAAGCCATGAATTTGTATTCATGACAAAACAAAAATATAAAACTGAACAAAGACATCAATAAAATAAATGTCAACTTTTTATAGTCACATATGAAGGCATTATACCAGATATTCATTGACTAGTAATTCATTTGAGAAACTATTTGAGTTTTTAAAAATTTAGGAGAAATTTGTTCAAAATTAACATTTAAATGGGGATTCATTACATAATATTACACTATAAAATATAGTAACAAACTTTTTAGTATTAAATAGAACTGTCTGATTACCTGTAGTTTCTCAACGTCCAATGAAAGAGAAATCGGAATCGGAATTGATAAGACGGTGTTTTAAAGAGAGTGTTATGTTATTTGTTCTTACATCCGCAAAGCATGCTTTTGGCTCTACAATCTGTAAATGCAAACGAATGTTTCAAAATCATGGAGAAAAATACGTATTTCAAGAGAACAATGGGGAAAAGAATTTGTTCATCTCTGTTTGCCACATTATTTTACATTTAAAATCACACTTTTATTTTGTTTAAATATCATCATTAAGTACCTTTCCGATGGTATACACAAAGATAATATTATGTGTCATCGGTATTCAATGTAGCATCGCACGAGAGAGCATTGCATTCATCGACATTACCATTCTGCTGATTAATCTAATTTCATCAAATTAATCGCTGTCTCTACCAGAAATGTGTAAGGTAACTTTATTTCTATGTATCTAGAAACAATTTTACGTACAGAATACGTTTCTCATTTCTGTTCAGTAGTAAGTGAATATGATAATTTATAGCACAAAGTAAGCTACACCCTTTTAAATGATTTACAAAATATAAATACTTTTATTAAATCCAAAATGCTAGTTTTATTATTCCTATAATTATGTTTCAAAATCATTTATTTATTTTCAATAAATCACAAAGTATAGATTATGACTTGGAGATATTTTCTGAACTAATTTAGATCAAAGTATCATTTCGCCTTCATCAATAAAATCAAAACAATTAAAATTATGATATACAGATTAGTTACAGATATTTTTGACAGACAAGGATTTGACCTCACTGCTTATTCAACTAGGATTGCCAAGTGAAGCCAGGAATCTAATGGTACTAAAAAGCATCATCAAAATTTGCTAATGCAACTCTTTGTCGTAAGTAATTCTTTTTCACATTTTGTCTCATACAAAGAAAGTGAGTGATAACGAGACAACTGACAATACTTTCAATGATGTCTTCATCTTATATACAGCTAGATTTTACATTTTGATCCTAGACCCCTAAGTATTGTCACGCATTTTCTTGAGATGTTTTGACTTTGCAAATGTGTATGAGTACATCTTAAATGCCAAGTAAATTATTATTTGACTGGGACAGGTAATCCATGAAATGGTATCTATAACCATTTTTAAAATAATGCTGTTGTCATCTCCAAGCCTAAGCGACCCATATCTGATGCTGATCATCTCAAGTGCATTGAAATATGCCTCATTGCCTTTATTCTTGCTCGAAGTTTGAATAACAAATCCCTCCCCTTCCCTGATTCAGCCAACACAGCTTCATTCTAATCTCATCTAGCCTTATTTCCATATCTTATGTATCCCATGGCCATTTAGCGCCTCTAAATACAAAGAAAATTATGTATCGAATGTTGAGAATGTGGGTACATTCTGCTGTAAATAGCATCATGTTAGAACACAATGAAAATATCACCTATTATGGGATTTGGAAAACCCATTGGCAGTAAAGTGAGTGTATTTAAGTTTAAGCCTCGGGGCCAGGTCGACACTAATCATATTTTTCATGTTAACATACTTTAACATATATACAGGCTCGAGAGTGTAATAAAATTTCTGGAAAATAATATTTCTCTCTTTCTAAGAGAATTTTAATTAACTTTTTATTTTGTCCAATAAACCTTGATATTCTGGAATGACTGAGCCTCAAGGTGGTTTGAAAAAATAATTTCTACGTAAAAATTTGCTTTGGCAGAATTATATAAACACTCCAGAATCGTAAATTATTTGTTATTTACAAAAGAAATGAATATATTTGTCTGAAGAAAATTAACCTCCAGAAATAAAATGCAGTCAATTGTGTAAATTGGAGGGCTTTAAATTTATGGCAGTACAAATTGACGTTAAATTTGACTATATATCCAAATTATAATGTTTAAAACCTATGTGGCATTGTAGCACTCAATTAGAAACACGGTTTAAAGAAACGCCACACATATCCTGAAAGAATAGTGCCCCTCGTGATAGATGCGATAATCACTGCTTTGTACGTAATTTGTATATTGTTATTTTGATAAGAACTGATTAAAAATAAGACTTTAGAGGATAGTTGATATTTAAAACAAATACAAGTGCATATTGTATTTAATTATTGCCTTCACAGTAAGAATTTTTGTATGTTTAAAATATATTCACCACTTTGTAATGATGTTCTGTATTTTTAAAATATCATTTATTAATAGTTTCATTTAAAGGAATTGAGTAATTTATTAAAAAAATAAATAGAAATGCTATAAGACTTTGGAAAATGTCATATATATATTGTAAAACACCAACTCTTACCTACTTTGTACTATCGGTGGTCGATATATGAATAAGGAGCTAAAATTTCAGGTTAGATCTTGGTATGAGAAAGGTCTAACCTGCATCATTAAATGAATTAAATACGAATAATATGAATATATATTCAATGAGAAAATTTACAGGATGCAATTTCATAACAGGATATTACACTTTAAGTAGCTGGTCACAAAAAAAAAAAAAAATAAAACAAGACAAAAACTAAAAATATAGAATATGTCACTCGACTGCCTGAACACAGCATTCATCAAATTCACAATTTACGATTTGATCACTCCTTTCTGAGTTTTTCCACAACTAAATTTTTGGCTCTAGTCTTCAAAATGGCTTTAATGAATTTGATACTTGTTTCAAAGAAAACCTCTTTCACAGGTGCTAGCCTTGGGCTTTGCACTCACTATAACACGGAACAAAAAAATACATGGCATCTACGTTACTTTAATCGTGACTTTATGATGTCACAAAGCAATTACTTTTGTGTTATCATATACGGCATTACACACTACAACAAATTGATCTTTCCAGATAATTATTAACTGTACAACATGAAAATCCTGAGTCATTTATAAAATTACAAGGTATGGCCTCTTTAAATGAATCTATTGACACGTGCAGTAAATGACCTGGAACTGCCACCTACACAGTTCGGAAATACTTCCCACCTATTCCAGACGTTTCACCCACTTTTAACACTGATTGTCGTGCATTTACCACTATCGTCTTTCCCAGCTGATCGCCGCATAAACGTTGCCAGTTCCTTTGTCTCAACAGCTCCACGTCGCTCGCCCGTAGGTAACCTTGAGATTTTCTGCCGCTCGCCCCGCGTTGCCGCTGGCCTTCGCGTGCTGCAGCCGCGACGAAAGCAGTTTCCCTTCACTCGAACACCGCCAAGCCTCCAATTTACACCCTTCTCTCGTTCCGGAATCTGCACTATCCTCGCTCCAGACCAAGTCCTGCCTACGCTCGCCTCTCTTCCTGGGCCGTCCTCCTTCCACCGTACACGTTTGTCTGCGCTTTCCAGCCCTGAAACGCTATTAATGCTGCTGGCTATGCACAAATACTGGCCGACCTACCACACTTTACGCATGTGATCTCAGCGTGCAATGTGAGATGCTGGACGAACACGCCCTTCTGCGCGAACTTTGAAGTTATTTCCGATGCTGGTCGGTCGGTCCTTCAATTTTTGTGTGGATTGCGACGAATGATTGTGCACTCCAATTTAGTTCCTTCCACTTCTAAGATACGCTTTCACGCTAACTTTTAACTACCCAGTTAAAATAACTCCATGCTATCAATCACCCGCGCCTGCTGTAGTCAAAGAGGTTTCTTCCGTCGCCGTCGCTGCTGCCGTAAAAGAGAGTTCACTGAGTAGCTCCGCGATACTTATGGTAATTTCCGCGCCTGTGGTAATTCTTGGAGAGGTGCATCTTTCTCCTTTCAAAATTCTTGAAAACATATTAATCACTAGTTGGGCGTTATAGTTCGAAAAGCTGTAAGCAGATGGCGTTTATCACTATCGCTCCGCCAAGTACCCTAGTCCTTCTGTTCGTGGGCTTCTTTACATAGCTGATGGTGGCGTTATGGGGTTGTCTAATCCAGACGCCTACAATTATATATATATATATATATATATATATATATATATATATATTTAGACCGCTCGACCTTTTTACCATTCTCTAAAGCCTACAGTGGGTCATATTCATGTTACTCTAGTAGTATTACTTATTAAATTTCAAACTTGGCTGACTGCTTAATTTACGAAAATAATTGAATATTGGTTCGCCAGCTGTACAAGACAGCACAAATTTTAAATAGGCCTCACATGAAGTAAATAACGAGGTGACCATGCTTGCACCTAATGAATGATTATAGCCAATAACAAAAGCTTCTGCCATCGAACTCGGAAAGACTGTCGTCACATTCGAAACCTTTCAAATGGACGCTCCAGGTTCTAAATAAATAGATCTTTAATTTAAAGGATCTCAATACTGAGATATAAACAATCAAATAAAATCTAAAACATTAACTTATTCACAACATGAGATGACAGAAGTTTTTCCTGATGCGCAGGATCACAAGCAGCTGCGGAAAACAATACAGAACTACGTAAATTCAAAGTTAAAGTGAAGGACGGCAGTGCTGTCTTAGGTGAACATTAATAATTGGCGCGTCAAGAATGCGCCGACATGCAGAATTACGCAGTATTTCAACTGACTTCACAAAAACCCAATTTTAGGGGCGAGGAAGTTGAATACACAAAAATACAAACTTGTGATAATAGAACATCAATATTAGCGTCTAATGCGCTTATACAGAATTACTGTATTACAAGCGACCTCTGAGATGTCCGTTCTAGGACGAGGTTGAATACACATAAACAAAATTGAAAAAGAAGGACCTCGGTCTTCTTTCTCAGTACAAATAGAACATGGAAAACCATTACCGAATGAGCTAATAAACAAATTTTCGTAGGAGTGCATAATACCGTACCCTGGAAATGGACCCTTACCATAATCTCATTAAACTTTACAAACATGAGAATGGAGCAGGGTTACCTAACATAGCGAGCGGCTCTAAAACGCTCGGGCTCATATCTCGTTCAACAGAGCCGTGACCGACACGAACGGCGACCACCATGCGGCCAGCGACAACGCCCGCATGTGATCGTACCCAACTGCGCCGGTGACGCGCTGTTGCCCAGCCGACGTATCTGCCGGCTACGGGATCGGATATATGACGCTGCCGCAATGACCGCGGTCCAGAGCTACCGCACGGCCTCTTTCCAAAGCTTCAGCTGCTGAATGCGCCAGCGCCGTCTTACTCTCAACAGAGCAACAATCCGCACTGCCGAATGCACAAGTGCCGTCTTACTACGACAGGAACATAAACTGCAACACACAGACACATGAGAAATGCGTAGTATCAAAAGCTGAGCCTCCACAACAATCGGAGATCAGCAACCTTAAAACAAACAACATAACGTACAGAGTAAACCTGCTGCAAACAATAGAATTTAAGCAATTACAATTTACAAACATTTCAACTCAAGAGATCCATTTCCAAACCTAAAAATACATTTCCAAGAAATTATACCATTATGCACTCGTACACACATATACGGTTCATAGAAGGAACCGCTTTCTACTAAAACACAACAAATGGCTCATATAAATACGTGAAACTACATCAGAACAAGCATTAGGCTACATCACAAATGGCAAAAGGGCGAAGGCCCTGTGCGCGGGGAGCGCACGTTCTATATACTATCTCCTGAAGGCACAGTGTGGCATGGAGGGGGTACAGTAAAGGGAGGTATCGATCCATTATTAGGAACCCTTGCCTAAGAGCGTAGAAGTACGTCTGCCGATATAGGTAGCCTGCCAGCCACCCTGAGTGAGGTGGCGGCCTCTTTTAGTGAAACAAGGCACTGCAGACACTGTATTAAAGATACAGAAATAATTTTTAAAATTGATGAAAACATTAATTTTGAGGTGCCATAAAGGCAAATGAGGTGTCCAAATGATCCTCAATTTGATGTAGATTGTGGATTTTGATATAAGAACCCGCTACATTCAGGTTCTCTTATAATAAATAAAACCTGTTTTGAAACTTGAAAAATTGTTGCACACAATACAAATTTTTTTCTCAGATCTTACCAAAGCAAAAAATTAGCTCTCCGTAACAATTTTTTATGGTTTTTTAACCTTCTCATTGCCCTGAGATCTACAGTTTGACTGTTCAAGATTACCTTTTTTAGAGAAAATTAAAGATGAAAAGTTATCCATATATTGGCCATAGTAAAACCCACTACATAAGGAAAACCTTACAAACTATTGATGTAGAATCTTCTCTAGCAGGTCTTCTTGGATGATTGTTGGCTTCTTTAGGTGTCTACACGCCAGTGCAGTAACTGTGATTACTTAAATTTTCAAATTTAATACTTGACCTGTGACTTGTTACAGAAAATATCACACCAAAAAATTAGGAATGTTTTTATTTGTCGTAACTGCTCTACAGGAGGATTCTGTCTTTAACCTGCTTTTGGTAATAAAAGAAACATAGGCGTTAATCTTTTAACTATGAACAGCGTACTGATATATTCTAAGCAATATTTGAATACAATTTTATCTAGCATTTACACATTGCAATGAAAAAAATTCCTATCACTTTACTCTACCTTTATAGCAATTACGTGATTACCTAACAACTGCAGTTGCGTTTTAACACGCATGGAACACTTTGCGTTGCGAGTGCGTTCAGAAACTTCATACCAGACGATTGCTGACGCGATCTCTTGCAATTCGGGAACACTGTAATTGCAACTTGTCGTGTCTTGACGTTTTCGGGTGCTTCTCAGGAAATTAATGGAACCGACATATGGGCGGTTACATAAGCCTCCTACAAAGACTTTTTTTCGGTACGAAGATAACGAAAAAACAATCTGAAAAGAATTCGAGTTACACTTATTCTCGGAAAAGGTTTCAAATTATAAAAGTTTTGATTCTTCCAATATTTCTACTGTTGTCATTCCTCTAGCTCAGTGACATTAGATGTATGGAATCAATTGCTTGTAGTTTGGTGATTCATTTGAAGGCCTTTAGTCGTCAAAACATATCCTAAGAAATTTACTTCTTCTTGCAAAACTCGATTTCTCCCAATTGCTGCAAGTGATGGTCAATCAATAGTTTAAAGAGAGTCTAAATCATTTCATGTTCTTCGAATAACTGGAGCTGAATAGAACAACATCGTCAACATACACTAAGGAAGACCTATATAATCGTTTATTTACCTACGTTATCGAGACATTGAATTAGAGCTACTGGGTTGCATTTGTTGGCTGAATTGGTAATGGTTTATATACGAATTTATCTTCATACATGAACCTTAGTGTATTTCTTGAGGAGTTCTTGCAATAGGATTTGCCAATAAGTCGCCGTGAAGTCAGTGCTAGTCATCCACTTAATATCATTTACCTTGGCCAAATCTCTTCCAACTTGAAATGGTCTCGATACGCGATTATTTTTGAAAAGCACTTTCTCCCCGCATCCAAACAAAGGCGTAGATCCTCAGATTTTTCTTAATGATCACTATCAAGCCAGTGGCGCGTCCCTTTCCTTCCAATGATGTGGTCGTCTGTAACATAGTCTAACTATAATTGGTCCATTTCTTCTGTAAGCGCCTGGAATATGATAATTATTCGACACAAAGGCTGCCTATCTGTTAATTCTATGTTGAATTCACACCTATGATTGCTGCGTACATTTTACAAACACTTGCCTGTACTTTAATAGTAATTTCATTAAAATTTCTGTTTTGATGACTGTCTAAATTTTTTGTTACTTTGCACAGTTTGTTTTATTAATACAGGCAGATAACGCAGTGCACATGGTAATCAAAATTTTATCCTATTCTGTATGACAGTTTATAGGATCGTTTAGCGGAACTGTGAGTATTTCTTGCAATATCAATAATCACTTCATAACTGTCAACTCCTAAGATTAGCGTGGATACAGCAGTTCCTTTGCTACCATACACACACAGTCCCGTCGTTCAACTGAAACTGCAACACAGAAACCTGGCGGTATATGGGTCGTGACTTTTCTTTATTCGCGCCCACTATGAATGACTTGCGCATAGGAACTTGCACATGCTTTATTCCTTTGGTGGAGTTCTTCTAATAAACCTTCCACGATGATGGACCAGGTGCATCCCGTGTCGACCAATGCTAGAATTTTTTTCTTCACATTGCACTTCAACCGACGACATTTGCGCCTAGTGACATTTTATCATCAATGAAATTCTTTGGTCCTTGCCAATGTGTGGAAATACCATGGACTAATACACCTCATCAACATGGTTAACCAGTTGGTTTGTACCAAGGACTGTCTGAACAAACCTTTTGTTAGTTTAATTCACAATTAAAGGTCAGGAAACACGTGACGTTGGATGGTCGTTGATCAATCTTGTCATTTCAGAATTTGTAGATGAATACGTTTTGATGACCATTATGGATTTATTCATATTTGTATTGTTTAGGTGCCGAATGAAACAATTTATTTCTCATCTCTTCCATGTTCTGTCTTTACTCTTCTGCTTATTACTGCTGGTTTCATTGCATCTTTCCATTACGTTACTACCATGGCGGATGGTTGCGTTGTCTTAGGTTTGAATTTTTCGGTCACTGCAACGGCATCGTACAATCCCAGTTGGACCACCAGTTTTCTGCTGACATGGGCAATTGACTTTAGGGGAGATTTGTATGCCCGTTGAAAATGTCGAATAAGCAAGATACCGTTTTATGCCTGAAATTGCAGTGAGCATAATTTCAGACCAGCTAATTTTTCTGCCTATAGTCCTGCATTGAATAGAGCCCTTCTTCGTAAGGTACCGTCCATCAGACTCAACCTAAAATTAATCTGCGTTTCATGGTTCAACAACGATTGAACATTTTTCTAATTCATTCATAGCAGGTAAAGGATCCAGTGTGTCTGGCCACTTCTTGCGCTTGATAAGAGCATCTGATAAAACACTCACCTTTTTAATTTCAGGGAAATTATATAAAGATGAAGAAGCCGACAGCCTTAATAAATATGCAAGGATTTTCTATACTATGAGTACTGGAATGTTAATCCTTATGAATAGCATGTGTCGGATGTGCATGGAAAAGAGGTCGAAGGCATATTCTCGATTTTCTCTCTGAATATCAGCCATACTTTCGCTGTAACTTCCCGTTTACTCTGACTAAGCAACTGGATTTTCTGCTCATTACCTTTGACTTGAGTTTAATTCCAAAATAATTTTACTAATTTCGTTTGAGAGTTTTGAAATAATTTGGATGGATTTGCTATGTTCTTCAAGCAATCTATCCACTTTATCTTCTGTCATTTTCTCCTCTACTTCGGTTTTTCTTCAAAATTAGATTTTACCTGTTGTATCTGGAGTATTGAAATCCTCTTTAATTTGCTTTCATTTGAATAGTAGCTCAAGTTAATTTTAATTCTAACGCTTGGTTGTTTCTACTAATTTTTGGCAAGTTTCGACAGTTGATGACTTTGCTCATTCAACCTTACGGGTGTACTCGTTCATTTTGTTGCTCAATCTTATTAGACAACTGCCTTTAATCTTGTTGATCGCTCCGGCTGATTTTCTATTTTATCCTAAAGCTGTTGATTTTGATTTTCAATTTTCTGAAAGTTGTCTACGCAAACTTGCTGTTTGTGCATTTGAATCTTGATCTCTCCAGGCCGTTGGTTCAAAACTAGCTGTTTGTGCGTTAAGTAATATCGAATTTATGTTCGATTTGAGCCATAAACTGAGACATTAACTTGTGCTACAATTTGTCTACGCGGTCGAGGTGAGAATCATGGCGCTGATCTCGAAGTAGACGCAGATTCCGTTTGTGAAGGTTTCCTGGCGAGTTACCTCAATAGCTCTTCTTTGCTTACATTTTTGGCTGTTCTAACGGTTTTCCAGTTATATGCATTTAATTCTCACTACCTCACGAGATTTGTTCAAGGTTTCGTTCCTATCAAACTTATCTGCCATTTTTTCCAGCCGTAATTAGTCAGATATACAAAAAGAATTAGAATACTATCTAATATAATACTCTTATCTCCAAAGGTAACCTAAACCCCAGTAAAAGGTATACGGAAATTAGATAACAATGTTTTGATTTTATTAATATAAGTGCTGAAATTGCTATAATTTCTGTGCCAACCAGTTGGGGAGCCAAATACGCTCGACCTTTCACTATTCTTAAAACGCAAACACAGAGGGTTACCTATGTAACCTAGTAGTATTACTTGACTCAGGATTTGTTATGGACAAAATCACCAAAAATAGGGAATGATTCTTATTTGTTCTAACTGCCTCTGCATAAGTGGTCTGTCTTTTAACCTGCTTTTTGTAATAAAAGAAACAGGCAAGTTAATCTTTAAATCAATATTTTCTTGATTGCCATTATTTGTTTGAAAATAAAAGTATCCAAAGTTTCTTTATGACAATCATTTATTTGTTAAATTGCACAACGTTTCGTATCTATTTTGCTACATCATCAGGTGCTAATGATGCTGTAACTGCTAATAATGCTGTTAATTAATGCTGAAATTAATCTTTAACATTGTAGTGTGTGTCGTCAACTGTTAAGCATCTGATATCACCTGTAGAGAGTGTGTGAGTTGTTTCGTAATGTTTCGATTGTTCTACTGCAGAGGTAATTCAATGGGATAACAGTTCTAATTGGATACTTCTATTTGCAACTTAATTTATAACTATGAATAGCAATTTGAATATATTCCGTTAAATACTTGAATACAATTTTATCTAGCATTCATACATTGCATTGAAAAATTCCTATTACTTGCTCTACATTTAGCAATTACGTGATTACCCCAACAACTGCAGCTGGGTGTTGTAACACTTGTATAAACACTTACATAAATTATATTACTCCTCTACTACACAAAAATACAATAAAACAATTCCTGTACACCAGACAGATGGAAACACAAAACAATGAAAAAGAATCACATACGAAAATACTTTACATACAATTTTCAAAGAAATCTGTCTCAAATAGTGAATGAAATATATACAAGACGTTATTTCACTTTCACGTACATTACTTTCTATACAATTTTACCAGCAAAGAAAGAAAATGTTTTTATGCAATGAACGTACAATTAGTAATAACTCTTTTATTTAATTATTGGGTTTAACTATTTGAAAACGATTAAACAATAAATTGGAAAAAATACACACTAAAAGAACAAATATTATCGTATAGTAGAATAATGGAAATAAATAAAGTTTTGGCAATTCTTTCCAGGAATTAGCCATCTAGCTTCCTTTACGACTGCAATATTGTAAAAGATTACGTTTAAATGATATTAATATAATTACACGACTATCTACGTCTGGAAGTGAGGAATTCCTATCTCTGTAAGTAATAATTCTCGCTTTAACAGATCTTTTTTAGAATTTCTAGTAGTTAACTCACAGCGGCGACGGCGACTCAGATCCCTTCAAGATCGTGGCAACCTTTTGCTTCGGCGAACACGTGCTCTGGGTGAATCGCTACCACAGTCCTTCGAATTTTATACAATCTGACTGCAATATCTCCGCGTAACGAATTTCTTGTGGTAAGCCAAGACGAAAGACAAAAACTGGAAATAGAAAGAAACATTTTATAGCGCATGCTTTCCACTTCAATATTCGTTCTTGAACGTTGAAATATATTATTTCCTCGTTGAGAGAAAAATGTTATTTCTATGTAATGCGTTCACGTGAATTTATTTCGTGATTTAAAATTCTCAATTTTTCATGCATGGTATCGTTATTTTAACTTGATGAGACGAATTACCTTTCTCAGTTTCTTATCGTCGAAATACGGTGAATTCTCCTCCGGGTCATGCAATGAACAATTCCGATGTGTCCAGATCGGCGGTCGGCAGCAAAAGAGAGAGCTTTTCAGATAAGCCAGCTTAGTGCTTATTTTCTGGTTGACTTTGATTGGTTGTTTCTCCATTCTACGCGCGTGCCTGAAACTTCCAATGAATTCCTCGCAAGGTATACCATTTACTGCTGGCGCGATCTCTTGCAATTCGGGAAATACTCATAATTGCAATCATCGTGTCTTGATGTTCTGGTGCTTCTCAAAAGTCAATGGAACTGACATACGGGTGGTTATATAATATATATATATATATATATAGGCATATATATATATATATATATATATATCTATCTTCAATATCCGATAATATACTTTTATTAACTTATAATATACTTAGATATTAAAATTTGAACCTGTTTCTCCTAGAATCCTACCTGTGCTTAGCCTGGGCCTGTGTGGCTGGCTAGCTCAGGAAGCATGTAGATTTGTGGAAGAATGGATGGTGATTGGATTTGAAGCATGTGATGAATTAAAAAGTACTTAGAATACAAAAATGAACTTTAATGAAAGAGTTAAGATTTTTAATTTAGAAAAATCACGATCTGAGCTCGAGTAATTACTTTTCTATTTTTATGCTATAAAACTCAATACATTACAGGGAACTTGATATTGAAAAGGAAGTCGCCAATGCGCAGCGAGCACTTCCTGATAAGAGTTTTTCATAAACAAAGGTTGCGCCTGGAAGGGCGTACTGGAAGATCTTGCCGCAGCTCACAATCAAAAGCACAGGTCCTTGGTATAACCTCATAGGTCGCTGAACTCACGCGACGGTGTGCCCGCGGGTGCAGGGGAGATTTTTGATCCGCGCGGCGGCGGCGGCGGTGGCGGTGGCGCAGGGTGACGATGGCGGCAGCGGTGATCACGGTGATGCAGTGATGGTGGCGCAATGGCGACGACAACTCAAGACTCCAGGCGTCCGATATGCGATACACCGTCACGTAAATTGCACGTACGACGAGGGCGTGATCGACAGAGATCAAAAAAGATTTACCGATCTCAATGAGAACTGAGGCTTAATTAACTCGACAGGAGTGGACACTGCCCTTCCCGCTCCTGTTGTTCTGTGAGCTGAAAGCGCACGTCAGCGCTTCCACCTCCTCGTGTACCTCTGACCCGCCTACAATGATCTCTCCCACCGTTCTGTCCTGCCTCTCCGGCGCATGCCAGCGCTCACAAGCCTTCCCAATTTCTAAATGTTCTAGTTTTCTGAAATTTTAATAAAATGCGCTTCTATTGGCGAAAGGTTCCTTTATTGTCTACTTCTGTAAATTTGGTCCAATAATCTCTTACGTTTCGCCGGTGTGTCGAGCGGAATTTCTGTGATGCGCTCACCGCACACTTTTTGCAAAATAAAACGCAGTGTCCTCTCCCGGAGTTTCCAAACTGGGTGCAGCCCTTCCCAGCTAGACCTTTAGATAGACTCCGCGTCGGCGCTGGCGTGTAACAAACACAGCCCTCTCGCCCGCCCATGCCGAGGTGCAAGTCGTGGTATGAGCATCGCGTTGAACGAATGAGCCACCCATTTGCTCAGAAAAGACGCAAAAGGCGCCAGCTCGTGGACATGCAACATTTTGTCGGTGATTGTCCTAGGCATATTATTCGGTATCGTTACAATATATATTTTATATATTATATATATTATATATACATATTATATATTATATATATTATATATATATATTATATATATTATATATATATAACTATAATATATTATAATATTACTTATAATATACTTATTTATTAATTTCCATTCAATTTCAATTAGTAACTTAACTGATAGAATATATGGTCTAGAAATAGTTTTGCTATTTGCAAATGCAACCTATCTTTTATTGACGTTCTTTCCCTTCAGACAAATGTAATGTTATTAGATTTCTAGTTTTATCATATGATGAAGTAACTTGGTAAAATAAGAATTTCCAAAGGCACATTAAAATAATAATAATAATAATAATAATAATAATAATAATAATAATAATAATAATAACCCTAAAACTATGACAGAAGATAGGTATAAAGATAATAATGTTCTTATCAGCAAAGTATGGTAAAAGTTTAATAAATATACAATGAAATGGTTGAAATAAGAATTCATGAATCAAACAAAGTGACGAGGTGTATTGAATTGATTGGCACTGATCCAAAGTCTTGCTGTTATCATCTAACAAAACAAAATCTAGAGCACAATTCTTGCCTTGGCGATTGGGAGCAAACAATAATATTTACAGTCTTGTTTACTTTGTGGATGCCTCACACGGAAGAATCCGGAACGAAGAAACACCTATAATGTGCAAAGTTGCTAAAGAGTCTTAGTATTTCTTTCCTGATCCAGAGATTGAAGGCCAGAATTCAAATAAATTATTTTAAAATACTAGAAAATAAAATTTTAATAGCACCCTAATAATAATACTAAACTGAAGAAAGTCAAAAATTGTAAATGGTATTATTAACAAAGGTACTCTCGTAACTGAAACCTGTTTATATTATCCAGATATTTTTATGTAAGAATCATTTATATGTTATTCCAAAGAAGCAGTAATGGTAATGACGCGATTTAGGGATTCGCGAGTGAGATGTAGAATACACACGAAATTGAAGTTGGTACAAATACAATTAGACATTAGGCAATGAAGGGATACATTGCCGTGAGAATTATTATTTAAGCAAAATATCAACAAGAACATTATAACAGCTGACAACAGAGCTGGGTCTTAGTGTATTTTAATATTAAAAAGAAAGTTTTAGCATCTATTAATAGTTATATTTCTTATTGTATACCTTGTTGTGAATTCTGATGGTTGTTGATTTGTATGAAGAAATAAAAGAATTTCTCCCTATCATTTTAAGATATTTATGTAGAGAGTCGAATTTGACGGCTTTGCTGTCATTACTAGTCTTATGGTGTGAAGCAAAAGTCAAGAGAATGTGCTGAATGACCGCATTTGTTTGCAACACAGTGTCGGAGGGACTGTGATTACTGCAACGTCGTCACATCTTTAGCACAGTCTCCGACTTTTTGGATACAATACCAGGAGAGATGAGTCGGCCTGGTAACATATTATACTATTAGCTTAAGATGACTTTTATTTTTCTAATTGTGTTGGTTGCCGCGCGATTACTTATACATAATATGCCATCATTGCTATCATATTTTGGCTTCTTCAGTTGTGGAATGAAATCAAAATATCAATAACTATTTCTGAAAAGAAATAGAATTAATAGTTAACTAGTGATTATCAGCACAACGGGTCAATACTACTATGCTGGTAGCATTCATTAGTATACAATATTTACATTACAACAAGTTAGCATATATTAGACACTGGAGAAAGAGGATAATATAAATCCCAACAAGGTTTCAGCAATAGTTACACAAACTTAGTATGCGAAACAGAGACCTTGTTGTTTTACCCTTCTGGTTAAGCAACAGCATTTAAGATTGCTGGTCTTGATGGACGAACCGGCCCTGTGATTCCTGGGAGGGAGGTTGATGTTGCTTCATAAAGGACCTGTCGGCGTCATCGCTCAATCATGTTGGTATATAATCAGCTGGCCAGCAGCAGCCAGGTACCCTTTGTCAGATTAATTACATATTGAAGAAATATACATTGAAACACATTCAACATCTGTTGCCACATACATAAGTGTGTGTATATATATATATTGTGACCGTCCGTTTTCTTAGACTTCGGAAACGTGTCATGCGACCTAAGAGAGCGTGGGAAAGGAGATTTTGACCATATGCCAACGCGGATGAATATTAGGAATGCTAACTAGAAATTAGAATGTAAGAGAGACTCGCCACCATAGACCGAGGGCGAGACCAGTAGTCGATGAAAGAAAAAGTTTTTTCTGAGGGCAGTAGCCGAACTGGGCTGACGTATTGTGCACTCCAAGTACGCCAGAAATCTGATATATTGGTGGACTTCAGATTTAACTTTAGGAAAACTCTCTAGGAAGACAAGAAGAGTTTTTCATATATATATACTCTCTAAAGTTTGTGCTCGTATAAAAGGGGTGAACTCTGATCCATTTTAACCTGAATATCCAGTTACAACAATTGGAATTACGCAAGAATATAAACTGAGCGAGAAGAAGAACGCGTTTCTGGAGGCAACTGCGTTCTCAACCTGAGGCTCCGACACTCTGGCTACGAAACTGCCTGTGGAAGGGGGTAGAAGAAAGCACAGCTGACTGCTCGACGCGGCCGAGAAGAGAATACAGTAAGGCTGTACTAAGTAAACTGTTTTGCAGGTATAGGAGTAATTCATTTAACTCAGAAAGCTTTATTCCCTGTATCCGTCACGTAGAAAGAAAGGGAGGGTAACATATTTACTTCATGCTTAAAAGATAAGAAAAGAAAGTACATTTGTTTCTGACTTCTAATTGGTGAGAAACAGAATCAATCTTTTCTTTTAAAAACAGGATTTGAAGATCTGATTAAGGATAATTTAGTGATTAAGAGCCTGTGTAAGAGACGAATTATAATAGTAATCATTCTGATTTTAGAGAGAGAGAGAGAGAGAGAGAGAGAGAGAGAGAGAGAGAGAGAGAGCTTCTTTTTTGTGAAAGTAATGTTAAGTCAGAAGTACTATTTTCGATTTCTTTCAATGTGTTTTTTCATTTTTGTATAAAGTAATACAACGATTCTTAGAATTTCTGAAAGTGTGTGTGTGTGTTAAAATTGGGTTGTAAAAGAAGAGCATGAAATTAAAATGAGTTATTAGTGTGTGTGGGGGTTTTTTCTACAGACAAATAAGAGTATTCTGTATTTGATTTTTCTGTGCCATTTTATGTATCTGTCATGAAAGAGCAAATATTTCTAGAATATATTCTGAATTAAGTGAAAAGTGATTCTCACTGAGTTTTGTGTAATTTTGCATCCACCCAAAACGATCTTCACGACTCTGCCCCTATTTTTATTTATTGTGTCCACACTCGGGACGTCTACATCTGAGCTAGTCGACCATCTGGTGAATTGTGTTCGCCAATTTCCAAAGACGTCTCAGGATTGGAAGTTATTTTACGGTTTGTACTCGGACGGAACTGTGGCCTGCAATATATATATATATATATATATATATATATATATATATATATATATATATACACATGCGTGCCAAGCATTAATATTTCAGTTACATAATACAAGCATAGGAGCACGATGCGATAATTATGACTTTGATCAAGCAAAGAAAAACATCTGTCGTTCTTACCAAAAACGGGAACGAAGTTTGAGACAAACTTTAGTAATTATATTATTTTCCGTCTTCGTTGTTCCACATGTAATATAAATGTCGAAAGACAGACTAATTACGTTATATATTTAATAGCGTTATTATCAGCTACCAGTCCCAGGCCTTCATATGGGCTCTTGGAAGTGCTGGGGTGACAGGGAAGTTGCGTGCGTGCCAAAGCTTGCTGAAACCTGACCGCAACGCACTGGTTATCCGTTCATCCTAAGAAAACTTGATTTAAAGAAGTACAAAAGTGTAGGTTCACTTACATAAGAAATCGTTAATTTGAGCCATCGGTTGTTAAAATCTCGCATCAAAACTACTGCAAACGAAAAAGGAGACCAGTGCGAACTGCATGCGTTGCTGGGCGATACAGACCTAATATCAGCCGAGGATTGACGGGGTCAGCAGCGTGGGACACGCTCGCGGACCGCGGTGTCGCGCCGCCGATTGACCTGCGAGGACATACTATTCAGTTCGAAGGGCTAAGAGAGCTCTTCTTAGGAAAAATTCTTCGAAGTGGCAAAAAGCGCATCGTCTTGAAAGTTTCAATTTGTTATTTTACAGGAATACATCGTTGGAGAAGCAATAGCTGAACTTACTGAGAGTTCACTGGTAAGTACCGTATTGAAACTTATCGTGCTGCATCAGTGAGAATTATAATCTAAAGAATATTGGTGGATATCGTTTAATAGAAATAGACTATGAGTTCAAAATACCTCTTTGAAGTGAAAATCTGCTCATTTGGGAGTAAACGGGCGAATGAAGTTCGAAAGAAATGATAATTTCATTTCCACCGCCTATTTGAAATCAAACCAGAATTGTCAAACAAGATTAAAAGAGAATGGTGTTTTGAATTGCAACTTTTAGGTACGTATATTTCTATCATGAGTTGCAATAATAGAAAGGCATATAATAGTTTATGTGCATTTCTAGTATTATTAAAGCAAAATTTGGCCTTAATCCAGTTCAAGTTATTTTAATGTAATTGTAAAATTCCTCTAAAAGAGGAATGTCGAAGATAAAATAAATCTAAAAATAAATAATTATTTCGTTTACATCATCTAGTTTGAATCCTTCAATTCAACTAATTCTGGGTTGTTAAGTGGATATAGAGTGTTTGGCTTCCAAACTCATTATTTTGCATTCATTTGTGTTTAATAATGCAAGTAACTTTTAGAAAAAGTTTTATTATTTGATTAGTTCTTAATACTCAATTAGGCATTGCAAATTCGTATTAAAATTTAAAAAAATATTTATAATGTTGCTAATTCATTGAAATAATTTTTAATATAGTATGGAAATGTCATTAATGGCAATTAGAAATTATAGAATATATGCTGTGTAATATCTCCCATATGTTATATACAGAATTTTGATTACTGTATTTAAATTGAGACTAAAGCCTATCAGGTACTTTGAAATAATTGAACAAAATAATAATGATTCCTAAAAAAACTGCTGCAAAACACTTTCTATTTTTTTTTTTGGCTAACAATTATCACTTTAAATATATTCTTTCAAATACTATTGCTATAATTTTATTTTTCAGGTAGTTTTGGAACAGGTGATGGAAATTAACAATGAAACAGGCATGGTGCATTGATGCAGATATTCATGGATATTGTTAACTCTAAATGGCTATTGTCTTCTGTGACTCATTACCATGTATGTGAATATATTCCCATTAATCATGAACATGTATTTGAGGGTGATGCCTATATGCATTTTGCTAATTTTGCAAGCATCATGGACTTTGTGATTTCATTCGTATTTAACATTCACAAAATGGGTATACATTAATGGTTCAATTTTTTTAGTGTGTATCATTTTGACCATGCAAGTATTTTAAAATTACTATGAGGTAATATACTTGGTGTTATAATTCTGTTATAGTCTCACTGTGCAGATTCTGTGTAGTAGTGCCTAGAACGACTACAAATGAGTATGAGTAATATAAAATCTCATATCTCACTAGAAAAGTGTCATTAACTCCAAAATGCTGGTTTTTCGAACATTGTTTTACAATTAGAGTTCTGAATCAGGTCTATGGAGGACAATTTGTAACTTTCTTTGAAAGATTATTAGCTGGTTTCAAGGAAAAAAGGTTTGTTTTTCATAATTTAAGATTCTCCACAGTGTGCTGTTTGTGCCAAGTATAGTATGGATAACACTGTACTTTCAAACCTGCAATGATTTTGGCTATTATTCATCTTCAAAATTACCAGAGAAAAATATCTCAGATTGTGGCTTAATGATTCTTGGGCAAAGAAATACAATGCATTGCTGTAATAGTGTTGACCTTGGTAATTTTCTGAAACATGTCCTTCCTAAGGAATAAAATAATTTCTCTTGAAATAAAATAATTCAATATTACTTAGACATGATTCTCGTGTCCTTTAAAATGCTAAAACTCGTATGAGAATGTGATAGATAAATTCCACAAAACATGCACAATCAAATTTAATACTTGGTATTTTTTTCATTGTTTTTTAAACAGGAACACTAAACCATTTTTTAAAATATTACTCAGTCAAATCTATCTCATTGTGAGAAATGAATCTTTTGAACATTCTACTACATCGCAAGATGTAATTGGAGCATATTTGTAAGATGAAATCTGGAGCCAATGTGAGGTCAAACTCTGCATTTTCTGTTTGAACTGTTACTTTTTTCTTTAAATTTCATAGATGTTTTAAAATCGAATTTAAATTATTCGTTTATATAATTTTTCCTTAGCAGTCACACTTGCATGTCCAAACACTATTTTCAAACACATTGTAATATATCTCTACAATACATTTAATGATTTCACAGAGGTAATCCTGCAGTTTTCTAATTTCTGAATTGGTATAGGCAATTTACAAAATTTAATTAAATATGCTTTTCATTTTATTTTGCATGCAAGCAGACCAAGAGTCTGCACCTAATTATTTTCCTTCTCCCTTGTATCACTGTCACCAGTGATACTGAGTGATACGTACCAGCAGATACTGAGTAATGATTCACAGATACTGAGTAATTTCATACATGTGTGAAATTTAATCAATAGTATCTAAGAATATAATCCAAAATTTGAAGCAATCTAGAAAAGTATACTTAACAAAATAATTTACAAATTTAAAAGTTACTTGTAGAACTGGTTATAATTTGTTAAGAAAACTTATTATTTGACTTCAACCAATAAAATGAAGGCCAATCATTCTCGTCACACGCTAAAGCAGATGAGTCTTTTCCCACCTTACGCAATACTAAAATTATGATTTGTCTGACCTTCTCACCATATTTATTCGTTATTGAGTGCACATCCTTTCACAATTTTTTATTGCTGTACCAGGTGATAATAACAATAGTTATGACATTAACTTGCTGGGAGTGTAGGATTTGTAAACGCAGGCCAATGAGCTTATTCATTGTCAAATGGGCAAAGTGGTTTCTAAGAACAGATTGATCTAAATTGCAAGACCAGCAAATCAATGCGCAATACATTTTAATTCCAGTTTCTAAATTAATTTAATTAATTTGATTTGATTTTTATAGTATGTTTGTGCATTTATCATGAAATTGTACAATAGAAGAAGAACATAAATACATTTGATACAGGATTTCTTCCATATACTTTTTTGATTTTAATAGCATGTAAAACTATTTATGAATCTATTGTAATTGTAAGACTTTACAGATGAATTTTGAAGCAGGAATGCAAGAGCTCAAGTATAATGGAAGGATTAAGAGATTGAACTATAATCAAAATTATGAAACATAAAATAAGAATATTAATGAAATGAAAATAAAATAATAAACAATACTTAAGAAAATACCAGCTACATATTTAGCCATAATAGTTTAATCTTTAAAACAGTTATAAAATATTTTGAAATAATGGATTACTGTGAATATGATTCTAATCTCTCTTGTACAATCACTTTATCGTTGATAAATGATTACGGGTACATCAATGTTTATTATCATTTGTTATCTATCAAGTTTATGGCAATATATTCCATTCTATTGTTAATTATGCTATATTTTACATTTGACTTTTTACTAAATAAATATTTTAATGTTAAATTTAATATATTATATCACAGCATGCTGTTTCAGAATATTCATTATATGCAGTTTCGCTAGACGCAAGAGCCGAGCGGACGTGTTTCTCAAAGCGCCTCACCGCTGCAGGATGGTGTCGACCGAGTTAGTGGCGCGCGCCATCATCGCCATGAGGGGCTACTCGTCGCGCTGTGGCGGTGCTCGGGGACAGCGTGAAAGCTGGGGCCTTTGCGAGCGTGTTGGGCGCGGCAGAATGGCGTTATTGGCGCGATCGGTGGGGTGGAGCTGAACCCGGCCCCATTATCGCCGATATCATCAACGATCAATGCGGTCCAAGGCGAACCATTGAGAACGATGTGTTGCAGGGTAGTTACGTCGGCAGAGGCTTCTGTGCAGTCGCTGCAGAGAGTTGAACGAGCACATTGGCTCGCAAGGTGGATTACCTTGATAACCAGTCGCGGCGCAACAATATCACGCGTTACTGGGCATCTCAGAGTAGCGGAACGAGTCTTGGGCGGACTCCGAGAGATGTATCCTGGATTCAGCGGAGCAGCTGGAGGCTTGCGCCGGAGCTCCATGATATCGAGCGATGCACCGACTGGGCGGCGGCGCGAGGGATAGCCGCGGTATGATTGTGGCCAAGCTGGCCTCATTCAGGAAGCGGGAGGAGCTGTTGCTGCAGCCCGGGAGTATCTCTCCCGGAATGGCAGGGTGCGTCCGTTAGATCAGCGCAGCGGCAAAACGCATTAGGCGTTAATTCCAGACGGTGAGGCGAAAGCGAGCGGAAGGCAGGCGTCGATCTGTTTCGACAAGCTTGTCGTTGCAGGGGCGCAGCTACGTGTTGGCTGAGCTGGCGTGGCCCGTCCGCGGGCGGGAAGGGCGGGGCGACGGGGTCCCGTGAACTCGGCGAGGGGCAGAACCTCAGAAGGCACACTCCTCCGCAATCGCCAGCGCCGCTCCTCATCCGCGCCTTTCGGCCGTGGCTGCGGCTGCGTTTGCGGCTGCGCCTTCGCTGGCGGTGAGAACGACTTAATCTGGCGCAGGCATCGCGGCGGAGGTGGTCTCGTTGCGTTGGCGGCTGCGCTGCGTTCGGCCGGAGCTCACGGCACCGGCGAGTCCTGGCGCTTCGCGGCTGACAGCCTGGCGCGAGGACTTTAGAGGCGATGGCTGCAGCAAACATGCAGCAGCAGGAAGCTCGCGGTGAGTCGGGACCAGCAGTCGCCAAATAGGCAAGGAATAGACTTTAAGAATAGGTGTTGGAACATCAAAGGTCTAGGCTCTAAGCTCGAAATCAGACACTGCAAAGGCAAATGATTTGAAATCGGTCTCAGAAACTTGGGTGGAAGGAGGGTAAAACGTTAAATGTAACTGCTTTCGCAGCCATGCAACTGAAAACGTAGAAGTGAAATTGGGGTGTTATGCATATTTCGGGATAGGTTAATGCAATTATTTACGAAATTACTACGAACTCAGATAATTTCCTTTGTATTAGACTAGTAATGCAAAATACAGACATCGCCATTATATTTATATACCGTTACCCACAGGGCTCCCGTTATTATTCTCCAGTAGCTTTTGGCGAAATCTCAATAATTTCTCTTAGACTCTGCTGAAGCAAAGGCATCCGAGTACTCGATTTAATTAGACTTAGGACATAACGAACTGGCCATGAGCAGGAAGTATTCGCAGTTCGATCGCCTAGAAGCGAGAGCGCCAATTTAGACTGCCAAAGACTCAGTCATCAATACGATGGTCAGGAATTGTTAGAATTATGCGAGAGATTTAATCTCGAAATCTTAAATGGCAAACTATGGGAAAAGATACTGAAGGGGAAACTAACTTTTTATTAGTGGGAATGAGTAGTGTAATAGAGATTATGCTCTGTTGTCTCATGAAAGAATAAACAATTTATTAGATTTTGGAATCGAATTACGGGCAGAATCTGACTCATTTCCATGCCGCAGGTGGTACTTAGCAGGTAACAAGCATTGAATGCCACTGGCAGTGGAGCGGGCGGAGCAATGAACTTCACAAAAGCAAGACGACGGTTTGTACGGAAAGAGAAAAGAGCAGGAATTCTGTAGAGTCTATTCTTAACTGGCAGGGTGGGTACGAGAGGAGCGGTCACCGGAGAGGCAAATGCACTGAGGAAGGCGGCTCTATCGTGCAGGGAAGGCATGAATGTGGGGGAGAGGAGGAAGCGTACTGGACCTATGGATGGTCGAAGGAGGTTTCGGGGAGAACAGGCGGGAAGCCACACAGTAGCCTTAGGGATGTCTAGAACAAGGATCCAGAAGGAGAAATGAAGTTACTTGTTACTATGCAGAAATAATACGAAGCCACAATTAAGAAATCAAAATCTTGGTGCAGGAGAGGAGACAGCAAGAATAGAGGCAATTTAAGAAATTGATCACAAATCATCTAGACGTTATGATCTGTGTAATAAAAGAAATGTAATGTAATTCTCACTCATCATGGAGCAGTACTTTTCACGGGCGCTCATAAGCGAATATTGGAAACAGGGATTGATAGTATCACGGACTGGGTGCCTCTGAATTAGATCAACCTATAACCTGAATAAGTAAACAGCTATGCAGCCATGAATAATAAGAAGGCAGGCGGCGCGGACGGCATTCCGACAAAATTTATTTCCCCTGGAATTCGGCACATATGACTCAGAGTATTCTTAATCACGAATGCACATTGATCTGGATCCTACCCAGAAACGTGGAGTACAGCGATTTTCCAACTGGTCTTTAAGAATAAAGGCATACGAATTTCCCAACAAAATTATCGCGAATTAGTCTTACCAGCGCTGAGTAAACTATTTTGTAAAATACTCAACGGGCGACTGAGTGAATAAGTGAAAAGTACAGTAAAATATCAGAATTGCAAGCAGGATTTAGGAGAGGCTTATGACTAACTTGACAAGATAACTGATGATGTAAGAAGATAATTTAGTAGAAACAGGCGCTTGCGCAAAACTGGGGCCACTTGACCAGTTCTGTAATTTCGAAAAGGCTTTTAACTCTATCAACAGGGAAGTATACAAAACTTTAATGATCTAGGCGTCTCACATAAAGTTTTAAAAGTGTTGTAGAGCATGTAATGAAGACGTAAATTTCAAAATAGGTGCGGTGGATGGAAGTAATAACGTAAAAAAATAAAATCGGCAGAAGTAAGACAGGAATACCTTCTCACCGCTATTGTTTATCTTGTGGTTTATAAACGATTTATTGACGTGGTTACAGGAAGCAGATACATCTGCGCCGGAAGGAGGGCCAGAACATTCCCGGACTACTAAGTGTGCTGATGACTTAATTGAGATCATTGACATCTTACAGAAAAGTTTGAATATCCTAGAAACGTATAGTGAAACATGGGGATAAAACTAAATATTCAAGAAACCAAAGTAACGGTTCCCAAGAATGGATTTATCTAAAATAAAGAGAAATGGTTTTACGCCTAGAGGCGATCGACTGGCCAAAACATTTACATATCTTGGGCAAAATGTTCCATGAATGGGGATGAATAATATATAGTGGCGGCGCACAGTAAAGAAAGAATTATGCTCAAGAAATCGTTTGCGCAGCGCAGGGTACCGGAATAGCTTTTAAAGAAGTGCGGATAATGTTTAAATTGCTAGTTCTCCCAGCAATGAATTATGGGGCAGAAATTTGGGGAGTGGATAGGACAGTGTGATTGACTAGAAACGTCGAAACAGATTATTTCAACGATCTCGGAGTCCCTAGATCGCAGCAAATGCCGGAGTCCTAAGAGGTCGGTAGTGTAGGACTTGGGAAAGATTTTAAATGAAACTTTTGGATTGAAATTAGCAGTGAAACAGGCTGGACACACTTATACCTAGATGCTTTGAGTGCAGTTACAGAAAGCAAACCAACGCCACCGGTCATGGGGAGACGTCGTGAGATGGCAAAATAGGGAACACGTGAGATGGAATCGTCAATTTCGGATAAACTTGCGGATATAAAGTGATCCTGGCAGCAATGGCCGAAAACGTTCGCTAGTTGTGCAAATTCAAGGAGTCCGCGTTATGGTTGCGGAATACACGTAATCACACTGCGAAAGGACGCAAGAGGGGGATACGCGACCAGGTCGGGGGGTGGAGTGCACGTAGATTAAAGGACTTAATGGTAATGGCATCTGTGTAAGCAGGTGATAGGGAAGACTGATCCACATCCTTTAATTTGCAGTGCGACCGAAACTTGAGAGGAAAATGGATGGGAATGGAAATTACTATCAACATAGGAACGTAACGCTCTGCCCAAAACATTTTAAGTATAAAGATCTAACTTCATGAAAGAATTAGAACATTTCTAGAAAGGTCTGACCCATTAGAGAAACTAAATTAGGAGGGAAAATAAAGAATTAAGAAAATAGCAGAGACTAGACTGAGAGAAATAAATAATAAATCAATAAACTAACAATAATTGTTAGTAAGTTATGTTAGGTTAGTAAACATCAAAAAAAATTGAAAAAAAAAAAGTCATGTTGTAGTCAATTGTTGTATAGAGATAAATAAGTCATAAAATAAATTAATTTAAAATAATTAAATAAGTTAAATAAATTAAAATTAAATTAAATTAAAATAAAAGGAAACAAAATAAAAACATTAGGGGCAAAGGGGATGGGACGGAAATGTTGGGGCAGAGGCGTTGGTGGGGACGATTGTTTGTGGTGCTGTTTGTTTTCAGGTGCGGGAGGCAAACACAAAAGGGAGAATGCCTGACGTCCGCGCAAATAAATAAATGGTTTAAAACCGGAAGGTTAGCATGTACTCGGCTTCGACTGCAGGTTTTTCCTTGGGGTTTTTTTCTCACCGTCCCTTATGGTTCTTTTCCGCGCATTGATGCGATGAAAAGACCATTTGGGGTGAATACCAGAATAGAAAGATTAGAACGGTAGAATGTAGGTTTGAATGGTTTAAAAGGCCTTCGGCCCAGCTTTAGCATCACGTTCTCAAATTTGATGTATCTTAGATCTAGTTAAAACAGAACGCGGAACAGAAGAAAAAAAGGCATCCGCAGAACTGATCCTCCTACCTCCGATCTAAAACCCGATGTTAAACGATTTCAGCGACAGAGAGTTACTGGTCTTTCAGTAATCTGCAAGCTTAATGTATCTATGGGAAAACGAAATATTTTTCTGTAATTTCTCCATTTTCTTGAAGTAACATTTAAGTCGAAATAAAAAACATATTCTCTAAACATATTTGTTCTCAGCAGTACAATTCTAGAAAATGCAATATAGGCATCTGATGTTTTAAAATACATGATATTATATTATTTATCTAACTTTATCTCATTTATAATTCATCATAAGTTCAAAATTTAGATTTCAAAGACCGACTTTATCCCCGGGAAATTTTTAGATCCCAAAATTAGCACCTCCTTGTTTTTCCTATATTGAGACTAAATGACGGTGTTGGGGCATTGGATCACCCACAAACATGGCGAATAATCATTGGATATAACTTAATTAAAATTACTTATTTTCTTGTGAAAATTGGGACTGAAATGAATGCTCACCACTTAGTCTCAGTCCCCGCACTAAAGATATGCCTATCAAAAAATTTTATTTAAAAATGGAGATAATAACAAAAATATTGATTTCTTTTTACGACCCGCAAATCTCTTTATTATGTTTTGGAGTTCAACATTTTAATATGTTTCACCTAGAAGACTAACATTAAACATTTTAAGACTTTAAAAAAAATTAATTATCAATTTTACAAACAATTGGGGATGTTAGCATTGATCACAAAAGCCCAAACACAAAAAGGTAATTTTTAAAGAGTTCTAATAGCCTCTAAGGAACTTTTGTGAATCGTTAAAGAGACATATTCCTTTCAATTGTTAAAAAGGGCGAAGAAATTACCTTTATTAAAAACTTTATAATAACCCCAGAGACTTTTCAAGGGTTCTGATTATCTCTATAACTGTTAAATAGGTAAATTACTAGTGATTATACAACTTGGTACTGACTTTTCATATTATTTCTAACGATTACATAAAATTATGATAATGATATTGCAATTGAGACACTTTTAAATTTTTATCTATCTCTTCCAAATTTCTTTTTCGTCACATTGCTTGGAATACAAGATCCCAGCACTCAATACAATCACATTAGCTTTTTAAAAAAAGTTTGTTCCTTTTGCAAGAATTTGGAATTTTCCTCTCAGGGGCATGTTAATTTTTCCCGGGCACGGAAAAAAAACTATTCGGAAGGATTTGATCGGCGAATTGTCTTCTACAACGCGTTTAATCCACGTATCAGAGGAACCATTTGACAGAATATAGGTGATGCCTTGGCGGAAAAATCTGGTTTTTCCCACAGCAAAACCCCATCGCTGGACACTTGATAATCCTGGGTCAGGCCAGCCCCCTCTTATCATTGGCTCTTTCCCCAAATTTATGACACGTCCCCCTTTCCCCCTCGGAAAATTTTTTCCCAACTCAAAGGGGGGGAATTTTTGAGGTCAGGATCACTACGCCTCGCAACGGAGCGGGGGTAACAGGAGAGGGGTGGGTGAAAGAAGAAAAGGGGGAACGGAGAGGCAGAAACGAAACGGTTGGTGGGGCGGGGCGGGATCACCCCCCAATTCCACTGACTTGGCCCCGAACCCCCGGGCGCACGAACCAAGGGGCAGCGGGTCCGGGAAAGGGGCGGAAATTTTTTTTCGAGTTCTTTACCCGAAAATTAACTCAATTTATGGGATCTAATATTGGAAATTTTGTAATTAAATTTAAAAGATTGTAAATTTATTTTTTAAATTTTAAAATCGAATGGTTCAAAAAAAAACACAAAATTTCATAATCATTTTTGGGGCACAACAATATAATTCATTTAATAATACAGACATTTCCTATCACAAATTGAAATTATGTTCACGTATTTAAAAAATTTTTATTTTGACATAATTCTATTTAAAGGAAATGCAAACAATGCAAATTTTTACGTATTTACAAAAGTAAGCCCATTTGTCTATATGAGCAGGGGGAAACAGTGATTTCGTTAAAAAATTAAAAAACACCGATGTTCCAAAAATTATCATTGCAACATTGTTATTGTTTGACATTTGTAAAATTGATGAATTTTATGATAATCAGTGAAAAGGAACTAGGGGGCCTCATTAGAAATATTGGGAAAATATAATTGTCTTATTCATATATTTTTCAAAAGTTTCTATTTTTCTGTTACGCTGAGAAGATTATATCTATCCCTTCCCAGTGATATTAGATATAAAATTGTAGTAATTTATATCGTTTATAAACAGCTAATAATATAAACAGCAAATTTTAATTCTTTAATTTGTGAAATCTACACTGAAGTTAAATATTTTCTAAATATTTTGAATAAACACATAGTAAAAAAGAATCAATTTGAAAACCTTGATATATTACGAATCAATGTAATTTTCTAAAATGAGCTGTTAGAGAGAAACAAAACTTGCTTAAGTAAACTTTAAAGTAGAGTATTTAGTAAAAATTTCAATTCTGGACAATTTTCCAATTAAAATATTTAAGCGGAACACAGGTCTCCGAATCGTATTATCTTTCCAAATCATGTTAGATTTTGTATGACCCCAGAAACAGTTTCTGAGTGTTTAGTTGGGTTGAAGAAGTCTTGTCGCAATTCAAACATCCGGAAACCTTTTACACGGTTATCGATATTGAAGTAAGAAAAGGTTTTATTAATAGAAAATACACCGTCCTTGATTTCTAATGATTAATTGTGAAATAATTTTAGCCATTGTAGGATATACGCATGATAAATATGTTGTGCTCATAAGATCCCAATACTTGAATGCATAACGAACCTGAAAATACAATTGGTTTTATATCAATACGGAAACACGAAAGTTTTAATGAGATCACAACCCTCAAATCGGAAAACTAAACTACTGTCTTTATTATTTACACGAAATGAAACTTCTATTCTGTGTTTCATATTCTTAACTCAAGTTAAGACTTCATTAAATATTTTACTGTATTTTCATTCTCAAATGCGCAGCATACTACAGAAACAATGATATGCAAAATGGTATTTAGGGTTTTAAGAAAATTGGTTTTAAATCATGAACTCCAAAATATTTTTCCAGAAAGACTCAGCGAATATGTATTTATTTTTAGACTGGTTGTAGGAAAAGGACTTGTGTACGCATGGTATCTGCAAAAATTAAAAGATTACTGACTTTTAATCTATGTATTCTTTTCAAAATCGATATTATACTAGGAAGTTGATGGGAATTCTGAATTCAATGAGAATCCAATATTTCTGGAGGGTATGTTCCATTATGCTCATATTGCATTATTGAAACTTTCTGAAAACGAACTCTTTCTTTTTTACTTTACACTCTTCATTCGAATACACTATACCGGGACGGAGCGGGTTGTTCCTACAGGTCACTGGTTGATATCCAAGCTCGAAGGACCATGGACGTGGCGGGTTACCTTTGCTTGTAGTGGACTGTATTATTGGTTGCTGAAAGTAGGTAGGCAATCCACTCATCCCTTTCGACGCTCGTTAGAATTTTGTAATAATGTGGATTATCATGGAAACACACTTCTCACCTTGCAGAATGATGTTTAATTACCTTAGAGTTATCACAATTGTTCTTTCAATAAAAAAACATTAAGTTATTGTTTTTCATGAGAATACAGGAATTTTCCATCTTGAATCACGAAGCGGGGAACATGTGCTCACCTGGCAACTTATTTGCAATGTCGCGTGAAATACATTAATTAGTTCAATACATAAAAATGCTGAACTACAACAAATTGAAACAATGTGACTTTTACTTGACCACAACTTAAGCACAGAATATTACTTCTACATAAGAATTTACGTGATGTTTTAAACACGGAGCCCGAGATATACTTCGCACTGGCTTCTTCCAGCGACTGATTTATACACAATGCTGAACTACAACAAATTGAAACAATTTGGATTTTCACTTGGCCACCACATAAGCGCAGAATATTACTTTCTGCATAAGAATTTACGTGATCTTTAACACGGAGCCCGAACATGCTTATAGCAAGGGTGCTAATCAGCGACTGATTTTTCTTCGGTTTGCGAGTTCTATCGGGCACGCGAAGAGAGGATTGAACTGGCCAATAGCGCCCGCTTTCCAGCGGTGCAATGGCGATGGGTGAATTTAAACAGTCCAAAGGCAACTGCGAATTCGAATATGTTCTAGAACGTTTTAGAAGGTCCTGGGCACGCGGCGCGTTGGTGCCGCTCGGCTTATGGAACTTCTATGCCGCGCTTCCGGTATTGCGCCTGGGGCGTAGGAAGTGCTTTATTTTTATACGTCCTTTCTGCATTTGGGGGCCCGAAAATACTGTTATTACAAATACTGTAGTAAATTAAATTTTATTAATATCTCTGAATTTTCAATATTACAATTACTAATCTGTTTTAAAGTTTTCATGAACTCTTGACTTTTTTCTCGGTATAACTAATTCAGCAAAAAGTTATAAAAAATTGTATAAATGTTTTCCAAATTTGGAAAATTGTTTTGCAGTAAAGCATAAAAATTTTTCGTGAAGGCATAATCTAAATTTTCTCATATATTGATCAATTGTATTTTCGCCTTAAGGAGTAGAGAAAGTTACGTAATGCTGCGCAAAAAAACGGCGAATTTTCTGCAGAAAAACGCATTTTACAAGGCGCTTGTGACGAAAAAATGGATAAATCCACTTTCTAAATTTAGAAAAAGAAACCCCAAAACGTGGTGCAGCCAGAATCCATGTTTTGTGGGAATGACAGCCAAAAATCGACGACAGCAAATGTTTGTCCGTCCGTCCGTCCGTCCGCCCCAAACAAGGCTAGCGGCTAAAGGGTTCACCCGATTTTCACCAAAATTGATACTCTCAATCGATCTGGTGATGTCGAGCCCTTAAATTTGAAACCGATATTCAATAGGGAGGGTATTTACATGAAGCCTCTGGAACATTTTTTCAAATCTTCAAACAAATGGTTTAATTTTTATACATTTTATTGTTGGATAGTGGAAGTGGGTTTAAGGGAATAGTGCAGGTCTCATGTTCGTTTAAAAATGAGTTTTGAAGTCTTCCTACAAGTAAATATTGAATTTGAGATTTTTCCCTTTATGAAACCTATTCCTTATAGGAAAAATTATTAAATAAGATCATGTCAATTTTTCGAAAATTTTAGTATTTTCGCATACTGTTCTGAAAGTAGGTGTGAGAAAGTACCCCTGTTTTAGCATCACTAGTATTCTTTAAAACTGTCCTACTCTAGATATTAGGCTCTTCTCGAATAATTGCAAGTCCCTTTCCCAAATTTTTTTATGACAATGTGGTACTAAAACTACGCAAAGAGGAAAAGTAAAATATTACTTACTTTCTATAGAAAAAATACGCATTTTTTAAAAAAATAATTATATTATATTATTCCCTATATTATACATTTTATATTATATTATATATTGAATATATTTAAAATTAAAAAGGATGACTTGAAAGAAAAATATATTGAAACGATTATGTTCCATTTAGCATAGGTTTTATTATATTTAACTATATTCTAAGCGGTATCTGAATCAGCAACCCCTTTAGCCGAATGGTTAACGTCAAAGGTACCCTGTCGGCTTGCTAACGTCGTGAGTTCGAATCCAGAAGGTGATTTTTTTTCTTCTGTTATAATGTGATTTCAGTAGTAGTATGTCCAATATTTTGTAATTAATTAATTTTTGAAAAGACTTAGAGGTCCTAAAAAAGGGTCCGTTTTGTCGTCCATCAGTACGACGACCAGAAGCCTGTTCTCTACTATCTGCCCGGGGAGGCGCTGGTGGTTTTTCACGAACTTTTATATTTTTGAAAACAAAAAAATTTTTCACAACTACAAATTAAAAAATAGAGATCTTACTGGTTGAAAACTTTTTTTCCCAATTCATGAAATAATAATATTCTCGAGCAGTGAAATTAGAGAAAAAATTTAGGGCGTTTTAGACAACATTTCGGTTTTTTACAAAAACATTATAATTTTTTTAACCAAAATACCAAAGGATAAAAAAAGGACTTTATATCTTAATTTTAGGTTAAAGTTTTATAAAAACAAAAAAAACCCGATTTTAGAAAATTTTTTTAAAACCAAAGACTTGCTTATACCGGGATTTTGTTTTAGGCGTTTAGACGGAAAACATTTTATCGCAAGTGGAGACCCCGGGAAAAAGGGGGGAAAAGATACACCGGGATAAAGTTTTTGCCCCACACAAAGGCATAGAATCGAAATATTTCTAACTAGAATCAACATAGAATAGACGCGCTGATGATTATGCGTTTTTAAAAGAATATGAGTTTGTGTAACTTTGAGTAAATTGGGAAATCATAAAAAAAAAATTCAAGATAGAATTCATTCTACAAACCCCTCATCGGTGCTGTGAGGTACCTCTGTAATAGCCCGGGATTAAACGCGTTGTCGATAGGGGAATGGACCCCAGATCAAATCCTGCCGAATAGGTTTTTTTCCGATGCCTGGGAAAACATTAATCACTGTCATCACGAGAGACATTCCAATATTCTTTCAAGGACGAACAAACTTGTTTTTGTAAACCCAAAAAAAAAAAACCAAACTGATTCCCCAAAAATGTCAGGAAGAAATTTTAAAAAGATAGTAAAATAAAATTTCCCTTGAATATTATTAGAATTTTTATTTAAAACTTTAGAGATAATAGAATCCCAACAAATCTCTGGGTTTTTTATAAAATTTGTAATAAAGAATTCCCTTTTGTCCTTTTTAAAAATTGAGGGAAAGGGAAAATGTTTTTTACACGATTCACAAAGTTCCTTAGAGGCTATTAGAATATTTAAATTACCATTTTTTGTTTGGGCTTTTTGGGTAAATGCAACAGAACGCATCCCCTAATTGTTTTAAAAAATTTATAAGATTTCTTTATGGTCTTAAAATGTTTAATGTAAGTTTGGAGGTGGAGCAACATATCAAAATGTATGAACCCAAAAATAATAAAGTAGATTTGACTTTCAGAAAAGAAAAAAATTTTTTTAAATTCCTTTTTTAAAAAAACAATGTTTTATGGATAATTTTAGTGGGGGTGGGGACAATGGTGAGCCATTCGCCCCCTTTTTCAAAAAAAAAAGAATTAATGAATCCTGTTTATTCCCATGGGTAGGTGACCCAATGAAAAAATACTTTTTTAGTCTCAATATAGGAAAAAAAGGGAGGTGGAAGGGATCTCAAATTTTGGGGAAAAAGTGGTCTTTAAAATCAAAAGAATTTATGATAAAATTATAAATAAAATAGAGTTAGATAAATAAATAAAACATCATGTATTTTTAAAAACATCAGATTACCTAAATTCCATTTTGCAAAATTGTACTCTTGAGAACAAATATGTTTAGAGAATATAATTTTATTAGCTTTAAAAATTACTTTTCAGAGGAAATTGAGAAATTACAAAAAAATTTTGTATTTATAGATACATTAAGGATTGGATTACTGAAAGCCCAATAACCCCTCTGTAGGTAAATGTTTAACGTCGGGTTTTTGATCGGGGGTACGGAGGATCGAGTTCCGGGGAGTTTTTTCTTCGTTCCGTTCTGTTTTAATAAGTCGAGAATTAAAAGATAAGAAGTTTGGAAAATGCATGTATATATTTTGCTTATAAGATCTGTGCTAAATTTTTTATATATATAAGGGAATTTATTTTTAGGAGTTTTATCCCCCTTTATTCCAAAATTTATACAAATGTGTATTTATTTATTTTGTTTTACCTAACCCTGCATGCAATTATAATAGTGAACTTTAATACATTTCCACACCCAAAAAAGGGGTCCCCACTGCCCGTTTAGGGGAAATGAAATAGAAATTTTTACCGTTTCGTGATACCCAAAGGACCTGAAAATCGTAAATTGTATAAGATGAATTTCCCCTTCCAAAGGGAAAAAACCGCACGTTCGATTTACGCCCGTTGCTCACCACTGAGCCTGAAAAAATTTTTTTACAGTTGGGTTCTTGGGCTCGTGTTTTCCCCACGCATTTGTATTTGTCACCACTGTCATCATTTACGAAAGTCAAATGGGGGGGTTTGAACTATATTTGATATCAAATTTGGGACCTTTACACAAGTTGTGCCAGTTTTTGGGACAAATTACTCTTTTTTTTTCGATTAGATAAACACATTCATATTTTTTAAAAATTATTTATAAAAAAAATAAATCCCCTTTTGAAATGACAGTCAAGCAAAAATTTTCTTACTTTTTTTTGATCTCACTTTTGGAACGCTGAAAAACTATGATAATTGACATCTCAGCACAAAACAAACTTAAATTTTTTTATTTTTCGATACGACGAATACATGTAGTATATTTGATGTGAGTATATGTAGTATATTCGGATACGTAGTATAGAGAACGTTATATAATACAGCGGAAAATCGATTTGGCGATTTCAACGGTAATACACGTTTTGGAGTCGAAAAAGTGGTTTTATCCGGACTGTCCGTCCATCCGTCCGCGATCACTACTAACGCCTAAACCACAAGTACGATCCTTACCAAATGAAGAAATCCCTGTTTTTCCAGTTGAAGTTTTGGAAAATTTTTAAAAAATCTTTGAAATTGGGGATACTTTACATGAAGCCTTCGGACATTTTTAAAATTTTCAAAAACGGCTCTAATTTTTTTGTAAGAATAGAGTAAAAAAACCTTAGAAAGATGACATAGTTAAATTTTTCAGGTTAACTTAAATTTTCAAAATTGCAAAGTTTGAAATTTTTGGGGCGTCTTTCTACAACTACAAAATTGAAAACAGATTTTCATTCAAATGAAATTTGAAAAGGGGGCCCTTTTTTCATGCATTTTTTTATTTTTGACAATGTGTGAGATTTTGATTAATACTTTTTTTTCAATAATTTATGGTATGAATTTGGGTTGTCGTGAGTTAAAAAAACAATGAAGTGGTAATAGTGTAACATTTATGTATTAATATTACTAATAACACGAGAAACTAAGAGCTTATTTTATTTAAATGTGAGTAGATGAAAAAAAAGATAACTGCTTAATGATTGGGATTTTTCTTGAAGTCAATAAATGTTTATTAGCTTCTAGTAAGTACTTCAGTAAATGAATTCTGAATGTCGGACCGCACCGAAATTTGTCTTGTAGCCCAACGTTATCACGTCTAATACTCTCCCCTTTGGACAGAGGCGATATGTTGAGCATCAGGCTAGAACCGAAGCGCCTGCTAACAAATTACATAGTACTGAACGGGAAACATTCTAAGGCCAAATGCACGAAAATACTTATAGGAAAAATCAATAGATCGCAGCACTGTCATACGGAATTTACTAGATCGATAACGTCGAACAAATTGTCCGATTTTCGATCTGTAAATGACATTGCCCACTTTTAAAAATAAATTCACGCTAGATACCATTTTTTCAAAATATTTAAAACATTTGAAATGTTTTCATAGTTCCGGGAAGAAATTAAAAATGTCGGTAAACGCGATGGCGACGTGCTTCCTGAATCCAACGCCGTGTCAATCATGCAAATCGGATGAATAGGAGCGGCGTAAAGGGAAAATTTCGGAAAACATACCTGATTTTCCCCCCTTCCTGCGTCACCCGACTGCCTGGGCCCTCCATCGGCGCCGCCGAACGGCAAACCGCCTGCGGCACGGAGGCCGAACTTCCAGACAGGCAAGCTGGGCAGTCGTCCCTTCAGTCTCAATATATTTTTCTTCACGTGTCAAACTAGTGATGCTGTAACACAGCCAAACGGTCTCGTATCATCTGTAATAGTCGTATAAAACTATATAACTTGTTCACATATTTCCGTTTTCCTTTGAATACCATCAAACAATTTTGATGACATAAAATTTTTGCGTTTTCTCGAAAAGAAGTAAAGTGGACATGTTACGTTTTGAATGTTTGCTTCTCATTTCGCGCTCCTTTGTATCAAGCCCAGTGCTACCAGGCACGCCCCAAGTCACCCTTCTGAGCTGGAAGCAGGGTCGCACCTCTGGCACACTGCTGTTCTGATAGCTTGACTTTTCTGACTTTTGCAGACATCTCGCCGCGTTCTTCGGCGGTGCGTGTTACACTTGGGCAATTTTGATATGCCCAAGCGTAGGAAGAGGGCGGGGAGTAGTTTTCAGTGGGAGAACATTGTGCAATGACGAAGTGGGGGATTATATTTACTCTATAAGAAATTTGTGGAATCATTGCGTTTCCTTATTAGCGACCGTGTGTGTGTGTATGTATGTATATATATAAACAAAATTATAAATTAAACAATTAATAACAATTATGAAAGTATATTTGATTAATAAAAATTTTGTGAGATATTATTAACTAAAGTAACTTATTTTGTCAAGATGTATGAATGGGAAGTTTTTGTTTTTCATTGAAAATACCGGTATAACGTTTATTGACGTCCATACCGGTAAAGACGAACAATAGAGGTATTTACAGTATATAAAATAAAGTATTTGAGAAAGGTATGAAAAATACGGTATTTTTACGGTAATCAACCTTTTCGGTCGCTGTTCACTAGCAGAATCAAAGAAAAACAAACTATCCTTTTATCTTTCTTCATTTGATTTACAGTATTTTGATTTCTTTTAAAAAAATATTTTTTGTATTTAAATATATCTTCAAAAAAATGCCAAAAATCAAAAAGGTTTTAAATACAAAATATATGAGAGGTCAAAAATTGCTCCCGACATTTTCTCGAATATTTTCTCCAGTAGAGCAAAGCACCTCTTAAAAAACACACACACAACAAATTTACCTCAGAAATTTTGAAAATTGCAAAATTGCAAATTTTTTTTGACTCCGTCCTATTTTACGAAGATAGATTTTTCTTTTTTCTTGAAATCTAGTCATTAATACTATCTCCTTTGATAATTTAATGACAACCCTTTTCAGAACAGACGATTTCGCAAAATTTTGAATTATACGGTGACTGTCGAAATTCTATTTAGAGCTGTTGCATACTTTCAATATTAATATTAGAGCTTTTCTTCTTAATGCAATCCATTCCTCAATGTCAGATCTTCAAATACTTATATGTACGCTTTTTCAGTGTTTTTCGCATACTTTTAAATTATATCGTTTGTGTTGATCAAAAGTTGGCTTATGTGTTAGTAGGATAGAAAGTGCAATATCGTGGGCGTAGCCGAGGGCTAAGTTCGAGGGGCAACTCACACTCAAAGTATTGTAACGTTTGTTCTCTTTCATCCAAAATATACCATGTCGTAAACTTGACACATTTATTTAAATTAACTCTTCCAAAACGAATACCAAGGCTCTTGCTCTACCATGCATCCCATTTAGTGACTACTGTCATTCACTAACTTGCGTAGATTAAAAACCTGATCAATGAAAGGAGAACGACTCAATAGATTATGCTTACTGGGTATACACGAGATGTTCGTTTCAAAAAGGAAGGAAGATATAAAGATGGAGTTTCAAAAAAGGAGGAAGATATAAAAATGAAATCCGTAAAATTCTATCAAATTAGATCAAATTAGATCAACATAGATCAAATTAGATCAACATAGATCAACATAGATCAAATTAGAGGTTATAAATTTCGATATCATTCCTTTAATTACAAAATATAGGGGTATACTCAAGTGAATGTGATAAATTACTTCCAGGAACTCCAAAATAAAAGTTTTATGTATAATTCCGTGAGTGAAGGATTTTTATGCCGCATAAATAGCCATATTGAACGAACCTAATGTTCGTAGTATAATTCCACAAAGAGAATTGAGTGTGTGACGTGTTCAGTGAGCTGGCGCAATTTGGCTCAACGCCACAGCAGGACTCCTGCCTGGCGGAGAGTTTCTATATTCAATTCATTACGGTTCCTTGATAATAGTGTTGCACACTCATTGGTCATGAATTCTACACAACTAATTTGTTTGCAATCAAGTGTAATAAACGCTTTCGGTGTTCTTGAGCACATTACGATGTTGATGTTAATGTTATCTGAAATTAACAGGTGTAATAAATCTTAAATGAGAGGTGAAGAATCTTAAATATGTCTACATTTGGCATGTATACTATCGAAACATGAAAAACCTTGAAACATTGCGATCACATTCATGAAAAATAGATTTTTAAATCACATTCTCTAAGGTTTATCAAATATGTCATTTATTTTCCCATAGAATTTGCATCAGTCAAAGGTAATTCAATCGCATATTAAGAATTATATTCTTCTCTAAAAGTTAAATTACTTGACAGAACATATTGAACATTCCTGAATAACAGTTTGTGAATTGGGTGCCAGTTTTAGAAAACCCCTTGAGAATCCTCGTTCTGTTTAGATACGTGGAGTAACTGTAGATGGAATGCACAGGCGATACAGTCCTCTTGCAAACCATATGGCGTTAAGTAACAGGGAACGAAAGGAGAAATGATAAATATGGAGAGAAACAAGTAGACACGTTGAGAGGCGTCAAATGGAAAAGATACGATTACTCAGTTTGTATGGGAGAGGACAGTTTGCTGTGGAAAAGGCGATACCTGACGATAAAAGTTAATACACCACTAGACATAGGGGGGGATCTAAAGATTGTGGAGGTATACTCCGATTTAAACAAGGGATCCTTCAAGGTCACGAGCTGGATAGAGGGGAGGGGGGGGGCACTCATTAAATTGGGAGCATTGTTACTACTTACATTTTGGTATTAGAGCTACCGATTGGATGACACTGCCCCCTTTCTTTCCAGCTCGTAGTCTTGAAGTGCCACTGTTTATAAGAAGAGTATAGTGCAGCCAGGAACGGTTGTGGGTTCGATTGGATTGAAACCAAGAGACATTGTGAGAACTGGGAGAAGATTCAAGAATTATGGAGAGGGGGATGGAGAGGGGGATGGAGAGGGGGATGGAGAGGGGGATGGAGAGGGGGATGGAGAGGGGATGGAGAGGGGGGATGGAGAGGGGATGGAGAGGGGGATGGAGAGAGGAAGGGAGGGAGCTAACTTTTACACCGCTGGGAGTCTAGTGGAATGCTTAAATTTTACTTGTTTGAAATAATACTCTTCTTTTTACATAGTACCTCTCTCACGAGATTCACTATTAAGAAATGGTATTAGTTTACGTTGAGACGTTCAATTAGCCGGGTCAGGGAGCAAATTAACTGCTGAGGGTTAAGGCAATATTTGTGCCATCTTGAGTGCTAGAGAGCAAACAAGTGCAACACAAGGTGCCAAACAGAAAACGGTGGAGGGGATACCTTCATCGCAGAATGGATAAAGAAGGTGGCTGGCAGGAATGAAAAACTGGCAGTCGAGCGAAGATCCCGTGAGGAACGCAGCAAACACACGTCGGAGGTAGAAGAGTGGAATGGAGCGAAGTGGAGTGGGACGGAGCGAAGTGGTGTGGAGCGGGGGCGGGGTGTCTGCGCGGAGGCTTCGCAACGGCCTCGAGAGCGGCGTTCCGGCACCCGAGCGGAATTCCGGCTGCTTCCAAGACGTAAAAATAAGAAGGAAAATAAAATTAAAGGAAGATGCACGGCCAGAAGGCGGCGGGCGTGCAGGCGGGCGTGCAGGCGGGCGTGCAGGCGGGCGTGCAGGCGGGCGTGCAGGCGGGCGTGCAGGCGGGCGTGCAGGCGGGCGTGACAGTCTGTTGAGGTTGATAAGGCATCGCCTGCCGTGGCGCAACCCAACGCCTTCTCTACGTCTCAGCCAGTCTTTGTCTTCGGAGACGTTGCCTCTGTCACCAGCGCCGAGGAATGTGCTCGGTCGCCACGGAGTCCGATCTTCTCTATTTTTTCCTATCTTCGACTGAGTTGTTGTTGTAGTTTTCTAGCAATTCCAGAAAATAAAATAGTTTTGCTACTTTACGACAATAGGAAATGGTCTGTTAATAATTTCTTTCTTATTAAAGAAATCTGCCTGCTCCCATGATATCAAATCCAGATTAATGTGCCATGTACGTGTCCATTATTTAAATAAAAATTCCGTAACAATAAAGGTTATCTAAAACATTCACTTTAAATAAAAAAAAATTTCGGGCTGTTGATCTCATTGGCCTGCTCTGCTCAACTCTGGCATTCGATATCTCTCGTGGCAAACAGGTTGGATATTTTCGTGATGGTTTTCTGCCACTTCGATGCCTACGCTCGACTTCCGTCCCCTCCTCCGTCACTGTCGTCATCGCCACCGCCGACCGCCAACGCCGTCACCGCCGCTGTCGCCGCGGCCGCCCCGTCGCCGAGGCCTATTCCCGTCTGTGCACACCTGCTCGGCGCTTGCGTCCCGCCGCCCGAGCCGAGTCGCTGTCCGCAGAGCCTTCTCGCGGCTTCCCGCCGCCGCCGCCACCGCCACCGCAAGCAGCCACGCCCCCTCCTCGCCGCCCACCCCTCCCGCGCATGTGGATCGTCGCACAGTGGGCCAAAATTCTAACCAGGCCAATTTTTCAAAACCCCTCTAAGCAAATTTCGAATGATTAAAATGTATTAATAACACGAAAAGGGCCAATTAAATGTAAATTATATTTATTGATTAAAAACAAATGGTATACATATTATGTAAAGCAAGTGGACGTGTATTTAAGAATTTAGTCTTCAAAAAAATTACAATAAAAGTTCATTTTAATCAGGTGAAAAGTATTTGCTAATAATTTCGAGGAATAGAGATTTCTTGCGCGAATCACTGAACAGAATTTGTAGCAGAATAACGGATTTACAGGAATATTAACTACATGGAAAGTCCTATCGAATTTGTAGAAAGATATTAAGTATTATGGGCATACGCAACTCCAACTGTTTATATTGCCATTGTGATAAACGTTGTTATAAATTAGAATATAAATATTCTCTAAAACCCGACATCTTGCAAATATTTAAGCTCTTTCGTACTGTGCGCAGACAATACCTCAAGATGTTTGTTTTTATTGTTTCATTTCTATGGTCGTTTTTAAATCGTGCTACAACACCCGAATTTCAAGGAAGATTCACTCATCTAGCCTCTAAAATCATACAAAGAAAACGAACCGAAGTTTTTTGGAGAGAAGGGGTGTGAAAAAACATCACCTTTACTCAATATCTCAGTGTACCCAGCAGGATAATTCACAGGTGGATATTTTAAAGGCGGATAAGTCACATGGATTTTCAAAAAAGACGGATAATTACAGAGTATTGAATATTCTTTGCCCCAATAAATAAATAACAACTGCCCTGGGTAAGTGACAACCTTCCGAAATCATTATAATTTTTCTGCTCCTAGAGCAGAACCATCCCTTCTCCATGCATTTCTATCCGTTGTTTTATTTTTTATCTCTCTATCGCCCATTCGTTTTATTCTTATCAAATATTCGGATTATCTCCCTGCTTCTTTCTTCTCAACAATGTATACTTGTACATTCCTTTAAAATTCCATAATTTCATCTCAAAATGTCCTATCCTTTCCTATCTACAGTCACCCCTAATAACTCCTCTACTCCTCTCAATAGTTCCCCATTCTTTGCCAATGTCTCCAACTTCATCCATTCTTAGCCTTGAGGCTTTGTCTCGTGTCTCGCGCCACATTTCCAACGCTGTCAGTCGCATTTTTTCGCCTCCTTAAAGTCAATTTCCTTCCGACAATTTCTTCACATACGAATCTCATACTCCCTCACTCAGGAAATGATCCAAATAACGCATAGTAAGACTTCGACCATTGTTGTGGCGGTTCCTGGTGTGTCTAATATAGGAGTTAAAATTAATTGGCAACGCCAGGAGGCATAGGGTGCCAAGGTTAAAAAAATCCCCAGCAACGGAGTCCATGTCGAGGGTGGGCTAAGGGATTTCTTTCCAATTGCCAGGCAATGTAAACAAAACGAATACTTAAACACAACTTAGTGGTATTTTTAATTAACTGTTGTTGATGCGATTAGCATCAGAATTAAGTCGCTCAAAAGGTTCTTATCGTAATAGTCTGCTTTCGACGACGTACCCTCATCGTCATGCGAGGGATTCGCGATTGGCAGTCTCCGCACCGTCTGGAGTTTCTAGCGCGTCTGCACTTCCACGCCCTCTCATCATTGGTTCTCTTAACTCGGAAGCGGCTTGTTAAATAAAGTTCTGATCAATGTGCCGACTAGTTATTATCATGAAATAGCAATTCTTCCGTCACTGTGCATTCTTTTGATAAAACTCAATATTTACACAAATTTGTTATGTATCTAGATATGAATAAAATTATAAATGCATTTGTGTAAATTGAAAGGTAGTAATTTGATGTAAATTTACCATGTACCAGGCGTGTCATACGAATATATTATACAGTATTTAGTGGCGTGTGATATTAATTTGAGTGTAAATAATAATATCTATACCATGTAATCAGAAGTAATTCTAGATATTTTAAATCTCTATTATACTTTAGAGAAAAATAGTTTACTCGAAACATGTCCTTCTCGCCTTGTATTTTGAAAATTAGGTATAAAATAAAGCTATTGGTATCGGACTATCCAAAAATGTTTCCATTTTACATCTATGAAGTAACAAGTCACCAGAGTACATATTTGCCACGATTATTTTTGAAAAAGGAAATGTGATCCAGAAAAGTGTTCCCAAGCAACAAAAATATTTTCACTTGCTGATATTTGAGATATAGTTTGAACTTTAGCACGCCATGCAATTTATTCCTATACCACCAGATCGAGAGGCAAAAGAACCTTCCCGATGATTTGTAAACGAAGTTAAACATTTCCATTGGCTATTTCCAAAAATTCAGCAATTTTCGAGGTCATTGTTTCAAGATAATTTAGTAAACATATTTCGTTAGGAAACACTATCTTAAATATCGTAACTGGGATAAGAAACCGAAATAATTCGCAACTTTTGCAGAATTTTCAAACATTCAGATAATTCCACGAAAACGAACTGACTCCATTTTTTATCCGCAATTTTCTCAACTAATAGAAAATCAAAGAAAGAATTTAGAGTCGGTTTCGAGAAAATGTTGAACATGTTGTATTTTATGTAAAATAACTCACCCTCCAAAAATAATATCCGTAATATGGATCAGTAAATATCCGTATCAATTTTTGCCAAATGGACATGTCACCTTGAATGGTTTACTGACCAGAATTTCTAGTCAGCATCACCAGTTGAGTTCTTCAGTTGTTCTAATTTTATTTCCAAAAGAAATAAGAAGTCTCATAATAGATACAGTTGAGTAAAAGCAGTTGAGTATTGGTGCAGTTGATAAGTAGTTACAAGACAGCTGAAAAGTGTAATATCGGCTACATGTTTCATTTTTATTTGCAACGTGTGAAGTGGATATGTCACGTTTTAGCATTGGAGCCAGTTTAGCTCGCCATCGTTCGTAGACAGCCGGACATGCCGGATGTTTATCATCAACGATATCGTATATTAAGAACAAACAAAATGTGGATTCTAAGTGTAAGACGTGATAAAAGGAGTTCGTAATTTACGTATAGGAGCAAAAAGTATTCACTTTTTTGCGATGTTAGCAGGGACCCACATATTTTTCTGTGGAATACTTGGCACCTTCTTCTGCAACATTATAATATTTACTGATTTCTACGTTAGTGCGTAATAGACAAGCAAGTAAAATAAAAGTTCCGTTTCAAATTCGCAAGGCATTGAGTACGGTAGATCAACTGGGGAAAATCTATTTTTGATAGGATTTTGTGAACAATTAGGAGTTAGTGTTGTCCACAGGCAGGCAAATTAACTGACGAAACATCTTTTTCGAGAATATTTTATCATCAAGATTGATATTTATTTTTTTACAGCATAAAAAACTTTGTGTAGTACGTATATGAGAACGTAGAATTGTGTAGAAAATCTAAATACATAACTACAGGTATGGCGATTTCATTTTCAATTCTACAAATTCCCTATGCGCGCAGAAATTGAAAGACGACATTGGAGTCTGCGACAATTAGAAAGGTGTCTATGATATCGTTAGATATACACGAACTCGGGAAAATTAAAAAAACAATGAACTATTTTCGATTGTGACTGAAAAATGCACGTCTCATTGTGTTATTCCTTCTAAACTCATACGGCGTGTACCATCTGAATTGCTACTCTGTCTATTGTCTTTCCTTACGATTCAACTGTTGCGAATCAGCAAGATCCCAAGGGAGAGACCGCTCGCCATTTTATATTTTATGTTCACGCACTTCCCTACGGAACAGCAACTTTTTATATTTTCGAAATGTAAAGGACTATTGTAGTATTTTTCCTGTACTATGCTGTTGCTGTATTCGAGAAGACACGTTTTTGTTGAAATACGTGTTGCTGTGCTACGCGAAAGTATAGTTTCTTTTTAGCAGTGTTCGAGCTACTTGTCGGAAACACATTCAGTGTTTTTTCGTTCATCACTTTCCTGCTGCATGCCGAGATCTATAATAATATTGATAGATCTATTTAAAAACGAATTGAAATAATAACCAAATCCCCCCCAGGTTTCTTGCCCCCTTTCATTAATCAAAATTTTTACCATTCCCGGTTTTTTAATTTACGAAAGTGGTTTTTGAAAAAATGATTTGTCAAGGGCGGGAATATTTTTTCAGAAAATGCCGGCATTATAAACACTGACGAAAATCATATTATGGGTGATATAAAAGTTTAAAAAATCAATAAAAAGAATTTATTTTAAATATTTAGATACTTTAAACGTTTAAAATTCTGAAAAGTTTAAACTGAAACGTTTCTCTGCATAACTGTTTCTATACAAAGAGACTATACGAGCATCACAAGAAAAGGAACATTAATTTTAAAAATACATAATGCATTATTTACATTTGAACTGTGTAAAGATATAAAAAACCCTGTAACAACTATTGTATGCAGCCCCCAATCCCCCATCTCGATCGGGTTTTTTCGTCCTTTTTCCCTGATCCATTGAGCAAATGCTGAGATCCCCTTGTTTTGTTCTGGACATAAATGTAATTTCATTTCGGCACGTCTTCAAATTCAGTAAAAACATTTTTTCAAATTATTTTTTCCAGGCCGGGGCAGGAAAAAAAAATTTTTTTTTTTATTTTTTAAAAAAGATTTTTTTTAATTTTTTTTTTTCCCCCTTCAAAATTCAAAATTTATTTTATTTATCCTTAAAAAATGGTTTTTATTACAGGGAGTTTTTTTTTTTTTTCCCTTTAAAAATTAAAATTTTATTGCTTTTTACCCTTTGTGGGTTTTTATTACAGGGGATTTTTTTCTTTTCAAAAAAAAATTTAAGTAGTATAGATTGGGTGTAGAGATGCAAAATTTTTAAAAATGTGCACAAAACATTTTTTCCCATAAGTCATACGAGAACTTTTTTTTTGAGCAAATAAAAAAATAAATAAATAAAAATAAGAAAAAATTAATTTATCAATTATTTGTCTATGCAAAAAAAATTTTTAAAAGACCTTGGTTTATATTATTCAATTTCGACCCTTTTAAGGCATTCAAATCAATGAAGCAATATGGTTTTTTTCGAACATTGTCAATTTAGATGATTAATGATGTTTTTTGTTATCATGTTTCAATGGTATATTAATAGATTTACAAAATGTTTTATTCTATTTATATATATATTTATATATATATATGCCCCTTTTTTAAAATAATTACAAATACGGGCAATTATTTCAATATTGATATTTTCAATTTTTGAATGATTGAAAATTTATTTTTACATCTATATTTTATTCCATATCTATTTTTGAGGACCCGGGAGAATTGTATGAAACCCGCAAAAGGAAGCCCCTTTAGAGGTCAGTTTTGCATTTTTTAAATTTTGTTCAGAATAAAGAGAAAAAAAAAAAAAAAGGGAAGTGAAAGGAAAATTTTTGAAATATTAAAAATATAAATTTAAAAGAAAAAAAAAATTGGAGTTAAAAGTTTTTTAGATTTTAAATTGATTGTTTTTTAGTTATAAATGAAGTTAGAGCGGGTTTTTTTTCGGGCCCCAAAGAGAGACGGAAAAAAAATGGGGGTAAGAGAAAAAGGGGCTATCGAAGGGGCCAGAGATGGCGGGGGAGGACCCAGGGAGAAGGATACAATGGAAAAATAGGCGTAGACCCCACCGCATGGTATAAAAAAATTGTTTTCCCTCTCCCTGTCTAATACCTACTATAAACCGAGCAACGCCACATTAGCTAGTTTATCATTAAAAAAACGAATATCATAATTTCCATAAATTTTTCCAAAAATTTTCATTTCTTTTTTCAATTTCAGTGTTTCATTTAATGTTAGAAATGCTATAAGCATATTGTCAAACGTAGTGTTCGATTTTTAGGGGTTTTGAACATAGAACATTTCATTATATGGTTCTCTTCATTATTTCTGGTCAAGACATGCTTTTTCTAATCATTGAACGTTAAAAACACAAAATTATTAGTGAAAAGATGAAAAGTTTTAGAGATAGGTAAATTTTGACAAAATATGCGATAGGGCCATATATTGAGATTCACAAACGGGAAAAAAATTCTGCCAAATTGCAAAAAATGCACTTATTAATCAAATAGCAACCAATTCTAACCCAAAGCGAAATTTCACTTAACTATGCCCGGGAACAACAGGCAAAATAGGGAAAAATCTAAAAATCTGCCCTTATTAACCACCATTGACTATCAAATAAATTACTCGGGTTTTTCCAGATACATTCAACAAGATGTTGTTTTCCCTTTCAAAAGAAAAGAATATAATTTTTTTCCGATAGATCTTAAAATTACATGCTTATATGTATTCTATGATTTTTTTTCATTTTTCAATACATTTAAATGGGCTTGGATAAAAAAACATTTTTAAATACGAAAGATCCCGGCGCGATAGCATTTTTTTTGGGGTTTTTGAAGGGGCCCGATCCGATCAAAGGAGACTCGTTAAATTCGGGGATTTAGAAAGGGGAAAATGAAAAAAATTTGGGTTTTTTTACTTTTTTTACCAATACATATTATAGTGTAGAGAGTCATTTCAAAAATTACGTGATTTTGGCCGCTCATTTGTTTTTAAAGGGTTTTTTTCGAGCTGAACTGTGCACCTACGTCAGAATTAATGCTTTAGAGCATTCCGGATGGTAAAGGTTTAAGGGGGGAGTTTCATGCATCCGAAAACGAGTCCGCAATGGATGAATGTAGGGATGAAGGTTTGTTGGTAATATCTCCTAAAATTCATTTTCTGAATATGGAATTTTTTTAAAAATTTTATTCAACCAGATCAGGGGGATTGCCATTTACAGGTGATATTTGTTTTAAATATGAACTATAATAGGTGGACTAAAGTTACGAGAAATTTTAAATTTGCACTATCATAACCCTATTTTTATGTAGACCCCCCTCACGGGGATCCATGTTGTTTTTTTAATTTTGTGAAGAAAACAAGATTGAAAGTAGAAGTGAGACAAACTTTCCCTGTTTGGGTGACGGAAGAGATTTTTTGGGAGAGGATTTAATTCTTGGAAACAAGTATTTTTAGAGGTTAAAGTGGTTGATGCGGGAAGTTCGGAGGTTGCAAAAAAAATTTTGGGATGACAGTAAGGAAATGTAATTTAAAATTTGGGTTCTATGTCTATTCCTATGAAGTTGTCTTTTGGGATAACCAGGGCAGAAAAATGATTTTTTTTTAAAGGTTTGAAAGAAGCAAATGCTTCAAATTTGGGGGCCATTGAGGTCTTATGACTGATTTTTAAAAAAAAGAAAATTTTGAATTTTTAAGATGAATTTTATTAATGGGGATAAATTTAGGGATCATAAATTTTATTCAGTGGCTATTGGGGGGTTTATGTAAGAATATCCAAGAGACCCCTAGGTTTTTAATTATTTATTTAAAGGGAATGGATAATTTTTTGTTTTAAAGGGGGAGTTTTTTTCCCGGAAAGGGTAACATTTTTTTTTCCCCATTTTGATGGGTTGCAAATTTTGTCCATTAAAAAAAAAAGATTTTCTTTGTGGGTTTTATTGTTTGAGATTAAGTCGCTAGATGAAGATTCTTCTTCAGATAGAGAACGGGGAAAAGTTTTAATGAAAAATGTGCCTAAAGATATTAAAGAGGGTTTTAAAAGAGAGACCCGAGGAACAATCGGGAGAATTGCAGGTAGATGGGGTTATTTTTTCCATCATTCATCGTTCATTCTCGAAATCATCGAGAAAAATTTTATAATTTGGGAAAAATATTCTATCCTTTTATAATTTGATAATATCCATTTGCCAATTCATCAAATGCCCCGCAAAAAATTTTAAAAGGGCCCATGCAGAATTGTTTAGTTGATAATCTAAAATTTCTTCAACAAAGTTTTAAAAGTTGGGGGATTGATAAAGAGGAGGAATCCAAATTGATGAGGAATTATTTTTTTTTCGGGATGAGTTTAATTTTGAAGATAAGGTTTTTAAAAAGTTTGAAAAAGGGTGTAGATAATTTGTATAATTTATGGGTTTTATTATTGGTAAAAAAACATTGATTTTTTCCAGCAGAGGGGGAAAAATTTGGGGCTTAACGACTGATAAATATTGAAACAAACCCGTGAAGAATGAGACAAGATTAGGATGGGGCCCTTTTTGGAAGAGTTTGAATTTTCTTTATTTTTTTACGTTCAGAGAATCAAGGAACGCTGCAAAAATATGGTTTTTTTAATTTTTCGCAAAAAGTTTTTTGGGGAAATTTAAGCAGATTTGGTAAAAATGCTCAGTTTTTTTAGGGAGTTTTAATTTTTTTTTCAGTTGTAAGGGGGGTTGTAATTGATGGGGAAATGTGGACATTTTCAATTTGTCGAATTTTTATCTAATTTTGGATAAAATTTTAAAATTTTTTTATGATATTTGAAAAGTTTGTGGTCTGTTTGCAATTCCGAATAAAGGAAAGTGTATTCATAATTTAAATTTCTTTTCGATTTTTTTAAACTTTCGACTTTTGAAAATTCAAAATTTCATTTTATTTTTTACGTGTCCTTCATACCAATTTAAAAAAGATATTTCTTCTAGAAACGGTTTTTCCCCCATTTGGGATCTTTCAATGTTGTAATGCACTTTTTTAAAATAAAGTTTATTAATAACATAAAAGGGGGAAAATTTATATACGACTCGCATTCCTCTAGTTTTCTTTTCAATAATTATATCATAAATTGTACACCAGGGCTTAAGAGATCCATGTGCTACATTCTCCAACAATTAAAAGGGTATGGGCTCAAGTTAAATAGAAATATATAACATGTACAAAATAATCCCTACACCTACGTTACATGAATTCTTTTTGAAAAAACGGAAAGAAACATACAAAATGATGAAATCATATACAACTCTCCAGAAAATTTTAAAAAAAAAAACAAATCGACTGTTTTTAGTTTGTGAATTTTTCTTTTGAACAAATCACACATTTTGAAAAAAAACAAACCTGCTTTTTGGAGTGTTTTTTTGTTTCACAATGAGTTTTCAAAAATTATTTTTTCAAACCAAATTTGAGTGGGTTTTTGCGGCTCAGCCATTCGAAACTTGAAATTTATTGGGAAAAAAGTTTAAAAATTTTCTTTTGGGTTTTTTAAATTTCATTTTTCTAAATCTTGTTATGAATTAAAATTTTTAACTGACATATTTTTTATGAATTACAAGAAATTAAATTTAAAAAATTTAAAAAATTTTCAATGGAGGTAGAACTTTTCCATTGAAAACAATTAATTTACAAAAATTTAAATTTTTTCATGTTGAAATTGAGAATTTCAATTTTGGGAAATTATTTTTTTCTGTTTTTCACTTACATGAAGGAAATCCATTTTTTCAGTTTAGTGAAATTTTATTTTCATAAAAAATTTTAATTAAAAAAAATTTTTAGATTAAATTTTTCATATGCCCAAAAGATTGAACATCTGACTTTCTTAAAAAAACTTTTTAAGCACACCATCTGAGAGTTGTTTTAAAGAAACCACGATGCTCCGAAAATGATCGAGAACGAAGAAAGAAAAAGCGCAACGATTCTTCGTCCTTACACTGTTTTTTTTTCCGAGTTATCTGTTCCGGAAAACGTAAAAGTTTGTTTCAAAAAACCTTTTTGAAACTTAAAATCCCCATGTGGGAAATTGTCCCTAATGCAAATTTTTTCCATTCTAACAAAAAACAGCTTTTTTTACCAGGGGGAAAATATGATAAAAAAACCATCCATTTGGTCTCTAGTTTCAGTTTGTTCAGTTCCTTCATTATAAAGAATATGGATCTCTTGTTGTCCATTGTGTAGTTCAGATAAATTTTAAATTTATTTGTTTCATTAAAATCTGAGAAATATTCGTTAAAGGTCAAAAGGGAAAATAAGTTTGTTTCTGTCGTTACCATAAAGAAAAAAAATTTTATGAATAACCTATATTATAAAGATAAAATTGCACCTTTTTTTTTGATAATCATCTCAGAACTGAGATTTTTTTTACCTTGAATCAGCATGGATGGTCACACACTCCCCCCAAAAAAGCCGCAAAAATATGTTTTGTCTGCCGTCATGTGTGTCTGTCCTAATCTCCCGTTAACTATTTCTACCCTTTTTTTACTATTTTACCGGGCCCAACCCCCCAATGGTATTGGTTTCTAGGTGACAGCTTTACAACAGGGGTATAAATGTTGACCACATAGTACAGCAACGTCTCAATTTTTAGGGGGTTGTGTGAAGAAATGTAAATTTTTTGGCTGCTTTAATAATTTTTTTTTCCCTAAAATTGTTCTTTTTTAGACCTTAAGACACTTTCAGACTCTGCTTGCATATTGAACCCCAAAAACAATTGAGACATCAAAAAAAATGAAGACTATTTATAATTTTTATCTATAAAATTTTTTTTTAAAAAAAAGTAAGATACGAAAGAAAGGTATTGTTTTAGAAAAAAAATTTTTTCAATGGAAAAGTAAGTCGAAGAAGAAGAGAATTGTAAAAGATTAACAATTTAAATTTTAAATTGATACCTTTTTTTAATTTTAAGATTTTTTAGATGATTAAAAAGCCGCTGAATGGCAACCACCGATCAGAGTCCTGACCATCCCCCGAAAAATTTTAAACAGTTTATATAACATATAAAGCAGATCGATTTTAGCGACGTCGAATAAATTTTGGAGCCCCCCCCCAGGAGTTTTTCCCTGGGTTTTTCTCACCAACCAGGAAAAACAAAGCCGACAATTGTTTGTTGGGTTTAGTACTTAACAAAGGTCCACGCACCAGGCGCGATCTTTCCTTCCACTTCTTTGTCCCATGTCCTCTCTCTCTCTCTCTCTCTCCCCCCCCCACACCAACACACACACACACACACACACACACACACACATATTTAAATGCCTGACTCAGTCGGTCAGTTTAATCACCATCCAATTTAGGAGGAATCTTCCGTGTTTTAAAATTTTCCTTCACTATCTGAACTAATGACCATAGCTGTTGATTGGGCTCATATATATATATATATATATATATATATATATATTTTCAATTAACCCAATCTTGTTTTTGGTTTCTATTCTTTCACCGTGTTTAGTTAAAGATATTAATTCGTTGTTTCTAATAGGAAAATACAAAATTAAATCTTTATAATAACATTTTTTAAAAAAGCTTAAGTCAAGACTTAATGAAAAAAAATATCTCATATTAACATTAAAGGGGGTACTTTGTGCAGACTCTAGTGTTCTAACTCTCGCCAAATTTCAATGTAATGCTTATAACCTCTCAGTTGCCTAATATTTTGAGAATCTCAAAAGTTTCGATCTGTCTAAATTGCTGCAATTGTTTGCCCATCGTAACACATTATTGTTTTTGTTTTTCTGCTTCCATTCACCAACGCCGCTTTTGCCCTGCGCATCATCCTCCTCCTCTCTGCAGTACCTCGCCCGGGCCCCTCGCCTCGCCCCCGCCCCCCTCGCCCTCGCCCGCCCTCGCCCGCCTCGCCTCGCCCTCCCCTCCTCGCCTCGCCTCGCCCTCGCCTCGTCCTCGCCTCGCCCCCCCCTCCCTCGTCCTCGTCCCCTCGCCTCGCCCTCGCCCTGCTCCCGCCTCGCCCCGCCCTCGCCTCCCCTCTCGCCCTCGCCTCCCGCCCCTCCCCCTCGCCCTCGCTCCCGCCTTCGCCCGCCCTCCCCCTCGCCTCGCCCCCGCCCCCCCCGCCCTCGCCTCGCCTCGCCCCGCCCTCGCCCTCCCCTCCCCCCCCTCGCCTCGCCCTCGTCCCCGTCCCCGCCCCCCCCCCTGCCTCGTCCTCGTCCCGCCCCTCGCCCCCCCCTCGCCCCCTCGCCCCCGCCCTCGCCTCCTCGCCTGCCCTCGCCCCTCGCCTTCACCTCTTGTCCCTCGCTCGCCCTCGTCTCGCCAAGCCTCGATCTCCCCTACCTGCAACGCCTTCCCTCACCTTCGCTCCCGCCTGCCTCGCCCCTCACTTTTCCCCTCGCCTTTGCCTTTGCCCTCCCCTTCTTATTGCCCTTTTCTCCCCTTGAACATGCTCTTGTCCTTGCCCTCACTCTTGGTCTTGCAATGCCTTGTCTTTGCCTCATCCTTCCTTCAACTCGCTGTCCCCTATGTCCTAGCCTACCGTCTTAGCCCTTGCTCTCCCTTTTGCCTTCGCCATCCCCTTTCCCTTTCTCACCTCGTCCTCACCATGACTCGCACTGGCACTGCACTCGCCCGCGACCCGCCTTCCCCCTCACCCTCCCCCCTCACCTCGTCCTACCCCCTTTTCGCGTCGTCGTCCACGCCCGCCGCCGCCCATCTCCTTCGTCTTCATCTGCCCGGCACTGGGGGCCCCCGCGCGCCGTGCGCCTGGCCGCCTGCCTCACCCATCATCCCCACCGCTGCGGGCATTCTGTCGAGATTCCATGGCGCGCCTTAATTGCATCGCGCAATCTGCTTTTGTCCCCCAACCCACGGCCCGCCTTTCGTCGTCTCCCGTGGCTCAGTCCCCATCCCCTGCGACACCGCTTTCACCCCCCCGCTCGGTTTGCAATCCTGCCCCAGCGGGCCCATTACGCCATTTGTACTTGCAGATCCTTGTTCTCTGGGGGCACAAATCCCGTGCTGAGCGTTCTTCTCACTTCATTGAAACCTTCTTGATTCGCCTTTTCTGTTTGTTTCTCTCTGGTCTCTTGTCTTTCCCCTTTCTATGCTCACCCACTGTTTATACGCTATTTACTGTTTTGCTTTTTACTCTGTTATTCTGATTTATTATCTTAAAATTAACCAGTTTTATTAAATTATGTCAGGTCAATTAGTGGTATTTAATAAATTATCTACTATTGTTTTCATTTCGTGATGTAGGGAATCTGCATTTTTAAATCATATTTTATGCTTTGGTTTAAATAACCTTACAAAATTATTTAGATTCTTTTCTTTTTATACCTTTTAGGTTCCAATAAACTGTGTTTATGTTTACCATTTATTTTTTCACATCTTCCAAACCATTCCGAGTTTTCACAGCCGTTCACCCCAGTGACCCAGTAGCCCATTCCATCCTCTTTCCACGCCTTGGTTTTAGGCCCCACCTGCCCTGCTCTTCCCCGCCCTGCCCGCCGCCACGCCCTGCCCTGCCCGTCCCTTCCCGTGCGCAGCCATAAACACCCGCGGGGCCCCCTGTCTGTGCACTGGCGCCGGCGCGGCGGTGTCGGATTGAATTGAAAATGGGGCTTGGCAGCCGCAGGAGCACCTGCTCGGCTCACGGCCCGGGTGCCGTCCGCCTCCCGCGCCCCATCGCCGTTTTGCACGCGACACGGCGCGTCGCACGCGGTCGCGCCCGTCTCCGCCTCCTGTCACCGCCTTTACCGCAAAACCTGGCCTGCTCCGGGGCCCCCGGCCCCCGCCCACTGCCGGCCTTGGGCCGCGGCTGCCGGCGCCGCCCGGTCCGCACGCAAAGACCTTTGTCTGCGTATAACAAAAGGGCCGTTTATCTCGCTTCACGCTTTTCACCCGGGGATTGCGAAATCTTTTATTACTATCGACTAATGTCCCGGTTTTCGTTTTTAAATGAGTTTGTGTCATCACGGAAACGTTTTCCGTCATTAGATCCCGGTGTTTTCAGATATTTTACGCGTCGTTTCAACTATTCTGTTCATTACCAACCCTTTTTCGATAAAAATGTTATTCGAGAAGAATCATCAGATATGTGAACTTTGTTGTTCTGATAAATTTTTAATTTCTTTTTTAACTTTAAACTTGGTTCAATCAATCACTGCTGGCCCCCTCGCTTCATATGCGCCCATCTCGTTCCTCTTGGCAGCCTTCGCATCCTTCAACATCCTTAACCCCAACCTCAGTAGCACCACGTCCTTCCTCCGGAACTTCCTTCTCCGCAACTCATTCCTCCCCTAACCCAATGCAACACTGGCGCATTCTATCCACCCTTTCACCTCTGCATCGCAAGGAGTTCGCCTTTTTTCGACGTCTCCCCCGACGTGGGGCGCCTTTACGGCGAGCCCGAGAATTAACACGGAGCAACTTTCGGAGGGGGAGTCCGAAAATAAAAAAAAATGTCGGACGGGGTTTCTGATTTTACGAAATTCGCTGGGAGGGGAACCTGGTGCGGTCGTCCGCCTTCCACCCTCCCCACCCTCCCGCCCTCTCCCGTGTCGTGTCCTCCCTCCGAATGCCCGCGTCGCCCTCCGCCCTTCCGTAATTAAATTGCGCCGTGTGACGTCGCAGGGGCGACCCCACCCCGCGCGGACCGCGGCGCGGACTTGAATCTAAATCCACCTGCGATGTTCAGGCGAGGGTTAAGCGATTTTCTTTGATCGCCCCGCAGGAAGTTTCGCCCGCGACCCGCCCGCAGACCTGGCCCGCCGCTCGCGCGTCCCTTTCGTTAGGCGCTCGACGCAACCCCGCCCGCCCACTTGGGGAGGGGCTTTACTTTTGCATGTCGCTCCTGGGGCCCGCCCCGGCGCGGGCGACGCCGAATACCTCGGCGTCGGGTTCCGGGAAACGACACCGCGCCCAATGGGCTGGGTTTCTGAAAAAAGCGTTTCCTGAAATGCGGTTACTTCGTGACGGAGCTACGGAAAGGGATTTGCGGATTACAATCCGTCTAAAGAATGAAGTAACGTTTGAAATGTAATGAAGGGAATTTTCAACAAGATCGCATCAAATCACATAGTATTACTAATTCATTATAAATAATGCGTTTATAATCGAGCAGCATATTTAATTATTCTTCAAATAGAGTATGTACAACTAACATCCTAATGAAATATGGAAAATGCCAATTTTCATTTCTTCTGGTCAGATGTAGTCAAATCGTACAATGGCATCACCACTGCTTTTTATTCTTACCTACTTTTCTTGAATTAGTTAAATTATGTTAACAATAGAACCTGCTTTCACCGACGTTTCCTCCTCACACCACGCTCTTGGAAAATATCTTCAACTAAGCTCCATTGATTTCTTACGATATTTTTATCGTAATATCATTGTCTGGAATGTGTTTCAAAAAGACATACTTGTATTACTTTCCACAGCTGTTTGTATTATTTTGAATTAATTTATCATTCTTCTTACGTCATTACGAAGACTTAATATTATATTCTGTAAAACCTTGCAATGGTCTCACATCTGTATCACTCTTTCACGTCATACAACCGTAACATCACACTCTTTCGAATAATATCAAGTGCTCCAATTGTATTCAATATTTCAGTGACAACACCAATCCCATTTCACTTCCGTTAAACTTAATCCGTTCTCGACTGCGGGCGCCCTAAGTCCTGTCACCTGATTGCTCCGGCGTCCCTCAGCCGAGAAAAGCCGCGCCCACCCCTCCTGGCACAGCCCTCCACGCCTTACGGAGTTCTCATGCCTCGCGGGTCAGCGCTTCCGCTAGCACGACACCGCTCGCTCCCTACTCCTGCTCCTTCTTCGCTCCTCCCTCCTTCCAACCCCATCCTGCCATGCCATCTCGTACCCACTCCTGATTGGCCTCGCCACTCTGTACCGCTCTCTCCCTCCTCCCAACCTGCAATCCGTCTCCTCATCTATCCATCTCTTCCACCTTCCAACCTCCTCGTCTACCCCATCTTCTTTTCCCTTCCATTTGCCATTCACATCCCATCTCCCTTCGCTTACCAACTTCCCATCACCCCTCTCCCTTCCAACTTCCCCATCACCCATACACTCTTTTTCCCTCCCAAAATCATCACCCTTCTCGTTCCATCTCTCTCTCTTCTCATCCTCTTCTTTCTTCCCACCTCTCGTCCCTTCCTACCTCTCTACCTCCTTTCTCACTTCCCCTCCCTCTTCTTCACCTCACCCAGCCTCTCCCTTCCGCTTCCCTGTCTCTCTTCCTGCTCCTTTCAGGCCCTTTCTCCACCTGTCACCGATCCTTCCTGCCACACCCTCCCCTCAGACTGCGCCCTGCTGCCCCGCGCACTGCTCGGCACTCCTCGCCCCTTTCGCCGCGAGCGCTTCGACCGCGCCGCGCCACGCCGTGCCGCGCTTCGTGTCATCGCGCGGGCTTGACGAGCAGCCACGGAAAATTGTTTCCACCGGCGACTCACATTCTGAGCGATCGTCACTGTTGAGCGCCCTGCGCTGCGCAGCCGCTCGAGCTGCGCCGGCGCCGACGCCCACTGCGACTCAACGACTGCGCGGCGCGGGAGCGGGCGGGCGCGGGTGACGGGTCGCACTGCGGGGAATGGGTTAGGGATACGCGCGCTACGTACGGTTGGCGGGTTCGCGAGCGGTAGCATGGGGCGAGGGCGAGGCAAGTCGGGAGGCAGAGGGGAGAGCGGATAGGGCTGTGCAAGGGTCGCGAGTGCGGCTGAGGCAACTGGGCATGGGGCGCGGGCAAAGGGCGGGATGAGCTGGAGCGGTTGCAGGGGCAGAGAGTGCGGCACGCGCGCGGAGCTCGAGGAACGCGTGCTGCGTCGGCATCAGGTGTCGATCGGGGCGTGGTGCATGGCAAGAGGCGTGGCATGGAGAGCGGCGACTAGGGGCATTGGGTGCCAAACGTGGCGTGAAGCGTTGCGCAGCGTTTGGAGCGTAGGAAGGGTGGAGTGTTGTGCCAGCACTTGGAGTGTGGAGCGTAGAGGTGGACGCGTGGCGGAGCGTTATACGTAATGCCTGGAGCGAGAGCAAGAGCGTGGGCGTTACGCTAGCACTTGAGCGAGAGCGGGCCGTGGCATGAAGCGTAACGTGACGCTTGGAGCGTGGGCGTAATGCGTAACGCTTGGAGCGTGGGGCGTAGACGTTATACGCAGCGTAGGGCGTGGGGCATTATGCGTAGCGCTTGGAGCGTGGGGCGGAGCGTGATGCGCGGAGTACTGGGCGCAAAGCACCGGGCGTGGGCGCAGGGCGTGGGCCGAGGCGCGGGGCGCGGGACAGAAAACACGGAACACAAGGGACCACATGGGACGAGTGGAGCAGAGAAAACGGATGTCTGTTGACCTCGATGATCCTGAATCCAGTGAGAATGTGAGCCTGTTCTGATGGATAAGGGCTGCGGGTCGCGTTGCGACATTTCGAAAGGTCGAAAAGAGGAAACTGGGAAAGACTGAAGACAGCGCGGATTTGAGGCTTATGGTGTCTTGCGGAAAAACCACACGCTTCGTGATGTTGAAAAATGAGTGTGTTGGTATTAAAATACTAATCGAGGTAATGTTGATTTATATTAGTAAATCTGTAGACATTACTTTACGTCATTTGCTGTCAGTGTAACACAATATCATAGATTTCCTGCGAAATGTAAGTACTTCATATTTGAAAATCAATATAATCTGTTTGTAATATCAATCAGAGAAAAAGAATATTGCTAGTGATTCTATAAACTGCAGCCAGAATAGTAGTAGGCATTTGTAACAATCTGAATAAAATTACAACAGTTTTGTGAATAGTTTTAAAAATATTTTCATGGATTTCATGAATATGAATGATATATTCAGTAATTTGTATACCCCCTTGCACAGAATATGGATGATGCCCCATGCGGCCAATCTGGCTTTTCCACAGCTTGGACAACAATCGCTGGACACTTGATCTACTCCTGCTCTAGGCCTAGCCGCTCTTATCACTGGCTTTGCTCCAAGTTTCAGACAAGTCCCCTTCCTCCTCGAAGATTTTCCTCAGTTACCTCAAGGGCGGAGCAATTCTGAGGTCAGTGACGCTGGCTCGCTAACGAGAGCAGGAGAGGGAGGAGAGAGGAAGTAAGAGGAGGTAACAGGAGGGGCACGGAAACGAAACGGATTATGCACGCGGGCGCGAGGATCACCTTGCCAATTGCACTGACGTTGGTTCTGAACCCGTGGACGCTGACGAACCAAGGGCGCAGGTCACGGGAAGAGCTGTGACATTTTTACAGAGTTCTTTACCATGAAAATTAACCTAATTTATGGTATCCAATATTGTGAGAAATTTGTGTCAGATTAAATTAATAGTATTGAAAGTTTGTTTCTTAAAACTATTTTAAAATGCTAATGGTTCTAAAGCAAGAACACTAATTATTACATAATCATTTCCAGGAAACACACAATATAATACATTTACATAATATAGACATTTCTATCAAGCAAATTCAAATTCATGTCACGTATTTAAAATTTGTATTTTGACATTACTCTTTATTAAGGAAATGCAAGCAATACACAATTTTCTTATGCATTATGAAAATGTAATCGCCTATTTTTTATATGAGCAGGTGCATTCAAACAGTGATTTCGTTAATCAATTAAAAATCACTGCCGGATGTTCCAGTAAATTATCATTGTAAACTGCTATTGTTAATATTGATTAGACTATTTGTAAAATTGATGCAATTTTATAGTGATAATCGGTGAAAAGGAACTAGGAACCTCTATTAGAAATATTGGAAAACATAGTTGTCTTATTCTTCATATATTTTTCAAAAGTTACTATTTTTCTGTTACACTACTGAGAAGATTATATCTATCCCTTCCCAGTGATATTAATAGCAAAATTGTAATAATTGATATCGTTAATAAACAGCTAATAATATAAAAGCAAATTTTAATTCTTTAATTGTGGAAATCTACACTGAAGTTAAATATTTTCTTAAATATTTTTGAATAACCTACATAGTAAAAAAGAATAAATTTGACAACCTTAAAATGTTACGAATCAATGTAATTTTTTAAAACGAGCTGAAGAGAGAAACGAGAAAGAAAAAAACTTGTTTGAATAAACTTTAAAGATATTGAATATTTAGATAAAAAATTCAATTCCGGACAATCTATATATTTAAAAATAAGGTATTCTGCCATAGCTTCGTTTAGAGCTTCTACTGAATCGATTGTTGTATTTTTTCTTTTAAATGAAAGAATATGATCTCTGATGTGCTATCAGATATGTTTGTGTTGATTCACCAACATTTACGGTGTAAAAAAATTAATTATCGATATTGAAGTTAAGAAACGGTTTTTATTCACAGGAAACACACACTGTCCTTTTGTTTTCTAACGATTAATTGTGAAATAATTTTAGCCATTGTAAGATATACGCATGACAAATAATTTGTGCTCATAAGATCCTGCAATACTTGAATGGTTATCGAACCTGAAAATACATTTGGTTTTAGATCAACACGGAAAACACAAGAGATTCAATGAGATCACAAGTTCTCAAATCTGAAAACTAAACTACAGTGTTTATTATTTTCACGAAATGAAACTTCATACCTTCTTTAATAATATAAAAGAACTGTGTATTGTGCTCAAATATCTTGTCAATTACATAGTGAAATATTATTCGCAAAATTTTCTGAAAATTAGTATAAAAGTCAGTTAAAATATTTTTTATTAATTACAAGATTAAAAGAGTAAAAAACAGTGAAAAATGACTAATTTTAAAATGAAATAAATGACAAAGGTAGTGTTACATTAAAAACGCAAAATTAGTTATAAAAGGCATGTTAGTAAATCATCCCTTCGCGCGTATTAGATTTATAACCATAGCTAAGAAAGTTTAAAGAGTTTGCGGAGGACAGTAGCCAAGTATCTCTTCTATAGTCGACAAGCTAAGGCTTCCTCTTCACTTTTTCATTATCGCAGTGCACAGGAGCATGCTTGGCAGTAAGGTTTGTTCTTCATTTCTGGGGATAGGGGTGGGTAATCTGCACGAGATGTCCGTGCGAGAAGCGGCAGTGCCCGATCCGAGGAATAACAATTCTGCTCGGGCTTAGAGCCACGGGATGACATGACAAGGGTCTTATGATCCTTGTGAGTTTGAAAAGAGTTCTGCCACTCTGTTTGCAATTCAAAATGCATCGTTGATACAAAATCTTGCAGTAAGAGTAGATATTACCTTACAAAGATGTCTTTCTGGCTTCCTCGAGGCCAACTTTACTACCTAGTCAGAGGTTTCATTCCACTTATCCCCACGGCCAGGGACACAGGAAAAACGTAATTCAAATGATGGAGAATTAAGCGGATATCTTCGATGTATTTGATGTTGATATATGATGTCAGAGGTTTAATAGGAGAGAAAGAGGAAATGGACGACAAGGCCGTAGCTTCCTGGGTTCGAAGGGCCGCGGGTTCCGCCTCGGACATAGATGTGTGTTCGTAATGTCCTTACGTATTCTCCCTACAGAAAACCCCAAACATAAAAAATCACAGTGGTCGTTATATGACCTAGTAGTTAAAAAGAGACATTAAAAATATATACAAAAACAACAATTTCCAATTGTCAAAGAAAATTTCACATATTTGAATTCAGACTTTCAATAATCGTTGCCTAATAAAACTCTAAGGACTTTATTTTCCTGGGTAAAATAGGGCATTATAAAATGGAAATTTATTTAATCAAAATGAAATTTTCATATATGGTCTGCTAATTCGATTATTATTTATAACTTAATATTCAACTCTCTCTCTCAGAGATTTCTACAATATTGCAATGATATTTCATTGTAGCCAATACATATTTTATTTACACTTTCTTATTTCGTTGGTAAAATAAACATATTTATTAAACTGGAGTACTCACTGAATTTACTAATGTTCTTTCATTACAATATTTCCATAGTTTTTGCCGAGGTACAGTGACGGGAAAATAATTACCTAATATTGAGTTAAGACTTCATTAAATTATTTAATATATTTTACATTCGAATGCGCAGCACACTACAGAAACAATGATATCAAGTAAAAATAGTATTTAGGGTTTTAAGGAAAATTCGGCTTTTGAAATCAATGAACTCCAAAAAAATATTTCCAAAAAAAGACTTCGCGAACATGTATTTTATTTTTAGACTCGTTGTAGGAAAAGCGACCTGTGTACGCATGGTACCGCAAAAAATTAAACATTACTGACTTCTAAATCAATGTATTCTTTTCAAAATTGATATTATATCAGTGTTCATTGACTTGAATCCAATGATATTCCAATATTTCTGGAGTGGTATGTTACATTATGCTCATATTGCATTATTGAAACTTTCTGAAAAAGAAGTCTTCTTTTTTACTTTACACTCTTCTATTCGAATACACTATACCGTTATTACAAATACTGTAGTAAATGTCACCTTATTAATATCTCTGGGATTTTTTCAACATTGCAATTACTAATCTGTTTCAAATTTCTCATGAACTCTTTTTTACTCTTCTCTTTTCTCTTGGTATAACTAATTTACAAATAAAGTGATAAAATTATAAATGTTTTCCAAATTTAGAAAATTGGTTGCAGTGAAAACATACAAATTTTCCGTGAACGCATAATCTAAATTTTCATATATTGATCAATTCTCTTCTTAAGGAGGCAGAGAAAGTTACGTAATGCTACGCGAAAAAACGGCGAATTGTCGGCAGAAAAACGCATATTACACCGCCCTTGTGACGAAAAAATGGATAAATCCATTTGCTAAATTTAGAAACAAAAATCCTCCAAATCGTGGTGTAGCCAGAATCCATGTTTTGTGGGTGGTTGATAGCGAAAAATCGACTGACGGTAAAATGTCTGTCCGTCCGTCCCTGAACAACGCTAGCGGCTAAACCGTTCAGCCGATTTTCACCAAAATTGATACTCCCAATCGATCTGGCTGATGTCGTAGCGCTAAATTTGAAAAAACCGATATTCAATTAGGGGAGGGTACTTTACATGTAGCCCTGGGACATTTTTTCAAATGTTCAAACAAATGGCTCCATAATTTTTATTACAAATGTAATAAAAATGTAAATGTAATAATTGTTGGATATTGGGGAAGTACATTTAAGAGAATATTGCTAGTCTCATGTTCGTTGAAAACAGATTTTTCGTAAGTATCTTAAGCAAGTAAAATATTGAAATTCTGAGATTTTTCCTTCATGAAACTTTTCCTTAAAGATAAGATTTTAAATAAGATCATGTGCAATTTTGAAACTTTTAGCATTTTCCGCATGTTTCCCCGTGAAAATACGGGTGAGAAAGTACGCGCGTTTTAGCATCACTAGTATTCTTTAAAACTGGGTCCTATCCTATTAATAAGCCTTTCTCGAATAATTGCCAGTCCCTCTAGTTTTATTATGACAATGTGGTACTGAAGTATGCATGAAGAAAAGTAAAAATATTGTACTTTCTTTCTATAGAGAAAGTTCGCATTCTATTAAATTATAATTATATTATATTAATATATTTTATTATTCCCTATATTATACATTTTTATATTATATTATATATCACAATATATTTAAACTAAAAAGGATTGAACTCTGGAAAACGAAAAAATATATACTGGAAACGATTATGTTCATTTAGCATAGGTTTTATTATTTTTAACTACTTTTCTAAGTGGTGCAACTGAAGACAAATCGCTTTAGCCGAATGGTTAACGTCTTAGGTACGCTGTCGGCTTGCTAACGTTGTGAGTCTGAATCCAGAAGGTGATTTTTTTTCTGTTACGTGTGATTTCAGTAGTAATATGTCCAATATTTTGTAATTAATATTAATTCTTGAAAAGACTTAGGGCCCTAAAAAGGGCCACAGTTTTGTCGTCCATCAGTACGACGACTAGAAGCCTGTTCTGTACCACCGACCGAGGCGCTGGTGGTCCTATTTTCGAGGAACTCTATATTTTTGAAAATTGAAAAAGTTAACTTTTCAAGACTACAAAATTGAAAAAATAGAGATCTTACTGGTTGAAACTCTCCTAATTCATGTATTAGTATAATATTGCGGAGCAGTGACATTAGAGAAGAGCATGTGCTGTTGTAGTTCAACTACTTCGTTGTTTACATTATAAGCATTATAATTTCTTTAAGAAGCAATCAATCAACTATTTGCTGATAATTAAAATATTGTTAGCATTATATCATTCAAGCTTAGGTTAGCGTTTTCATGAATAACGAATGCAAATTTGTCCGAAATTCTCTAGTTGTGTTAATTGGTATTAAAATAACATAGTTACTTAGTTTAATACTACGCGGTTCTGTATTTCAGACTGGTGTTTCACGACGAGTTACAGTTCAGTCTTATCGCGTAAATGTGGAGAGATCACCTGAAGATATGGGAGGGGCAAGATAGCAGTTCGCAGGATAGAAGCTACTGCGAGCCACACAAAAAGACATTCGAATCGAAATATTTCTAACTAGAATCAACTATAGAATAGTATCGCGTTGATGATTCCACACATTCTTATCAAGAATGAGTTTGCTGTAATCTGAAGTAAATGTTGTATATCATAAGAACAATAAATGTCAAGATAGAATTCATTCTACTAACACCCTCATCGGTGCTGTAAAGTACTCTGTGATAGCTCCGTGGATTAAACGGGTAGTAGATAGGAGGAATGGACGCCAGATCAAATCCTGCCGAATATATATTTTTTTACCTGATGCCTGGAACACATTAATCACTATCATCACGAGAGACATTCCAAAATCTTGCAAGGAGGAACAAAACTTGTTTTTGTAAACGATAATGATTATATTAAGATTGTGTGTTGGTATCTTGTATTCCAAGCAATGTGACGAAACGAAATTTGGAAGAGATAGCTCAAATATTAACAGTGTCTTTAATTAATATCATTATCATTTTTATGTAATCGTTAGAAGCATTGAAGTGAAAAGTCTGTACCAAGTTGTATAATCACTAGTAATTTACATATTTAACAGTTCTAGAGAGATAATCAGAATTCTTAACAAGTCTGTGGGTTTATTATTATAAAATTTTGCAATAAAGGTACTTTTCTGTTCTTTATTAATTTAGAAAGCGAATATGTCTCTTTACACGTTTCTTAACAAAGTTCCTTAGAGACTATTACGAACTCATTAAAATTCCAATTTTGTGTTTGTGCCTTTGTGATAAAATGCTAACAGAACGCATCCTTAATTGCTTGTACAATTGATAATTTTATTTCTTTTATGGTCTTCTCTTTAAAATTTTAATGTAAGTCTTTTGGTAGGTGGAGCCACATTTCAAAATGTATTAACTCCAAAACATAATAAAGTACGATTTGACGTGGTCATGTGAAAGAAATCAAAATTTTTTTTATTATTATCTCCCATTTTTAAATAAACAATGCTTTGATACGGCTTATCTTAGTGCGGGTAGACTTTGGAGATTCAAGTGGTGACTATTCAATCAGTCCCAATTTTCACAAAGAAAATCAAGGAATTTTAATTATTTATTTATATCCAATGATTATTCGCCATGCTTTGTGTAGGGTGATCCAATGCACAAATCACCTGTCATTTAGTCTCAATATAGGAAAAACAAGGAGGTGCGAATTTCGGATCTCAAAATGTCTGGGATAATGTCGTTCTTTAAATCTAAATATTAAATTTATTATAAAATTCATAACATGATAACGGAGTTAGATAAATAAATATATTATCTATGTATTGTTAAAAATATCAGTTGCCCTAATATTGCATTTAGAAATTGTACTGCTTTGGAGAACGAATATGTTTAGAGAATATGATTTATTACGTCTTAAATGTTACTTCTCAGAGAAAAATGGAGAAATTACAGAACAAACATTTCGTATTCGTAGATACATTAAGGCTTGGTAGATTACTGAGAGACCTATAACTCTCTCTGTAGCTGAAATCGTTTGACACCGGGTTTTAAATCGGAGGTATTGAGGATCGAGTTCTGCGCGATGCCTTTTTTTTCTGTTCCGCGTTCTGTTTTACCTAAGTCTGAGAATTAAACGATAAGAATGTTTAGCGGAAAATACTTGTATTTATTTATTGCTTATAAGATCTTTGCTGAACGTTTATACTATATAATGTGTAATTAGTTTGATCCCGCTTTATTACAAATATTTATACAAATGTGTATTTATTTATATTTAGTTAGTAAGAATTTAACCTAACCTCGCTTGGAATTAAGATAGTGAACGTTTTGACATACATTTTGCATTCACTTCCAAAAAAGTTTGTCGCAACTCTGTCACTTCTTATGGGAAATGAAATATGAAGGAAATGTTTATCCCGTTCGTTAGTGATATCCATATTGTGACCTGATAACCGTATTAATTGAGTACTAAAGATGTAATTCTTCGGGCAGGAATCAAACCCGCATCGTTCGATTTACGACCAGTTGCTCTGACCACTGAGCCTCCGGAAAAATGCGTTTTACAGTTGGGTTCTTGGGCTCGTGTATTCCCACGCATTTGATATTTGTCACCGCTGGGTCATCATTTACGTGTCAGTATGAGGGGAAGGTTTGGACCTTAAGTAATTGATATCGTGCTGTGACTTTACACAACGTCGTGCCCAGATTGTGACACATTACTGTTTCTGATTACATAAATACATTCATATTTTTGCAATATGAATCATTTATGTAAAAATAAACTCACTTTGAAATGACAATCAGTAATGCAGAAAAATTCTCAGTACTGTTTTTTGTATCTCACCTTGGAACTGCTGTAATGACGTTTAGAAAGATTTTTGAACTATGATAATTCGTTATCTCAGCACAAAACAAAACTTGTACTTCTCGTTTTACTTTCGTATACGCACGAATATACGTAGTATACGTAGTATATTCGTATGTGACGTATATACGTATATTCGTGCGTATACGTAGTATAGAGAAAGTTATAATACAGCGGAAAATCGATTTCAAGGATTAAACGGTAATACACGTTTTGGACGAAAAGCGGTTTTATCCAAACCGTCCGTCCATCCGTCTGCAGATCACTTACTAGCGCCTAAACCACACGTACGATCCTTTCCAAATTGGAAGAAACCCTGTTTTTCTGGCTGTAGTTGAAGCTTGAAATTTTGAAAATCTTTGAAATTTGGGGGTGATTTACATGAAGTCTTTCGACATTTCGGTCATTTCCTGACACTTTCGGTAAAATACACTTAGAAGGATGACATAGTTAAAATTTTCATGGTTAACTCTGAATTTTCGAAAATTTTAAAGTTTGAACATTTTGGGGCGTCATCCTACAACTACAAAATTGAAAACAGATTTGTCTTTCAAATGAAATATGTTGTCCATAATTCGTTCTTGCATAACAATCATGTAGGCTTTCTGAAATGATGGCATTTTTCGTGCAAAAGTGCAAGCAATATTTACAATTTTAAAGAATTGTTTGAAATGCAAAACTGCAATGAAAACCGTTTTTCTTTCTTACTATTAAAATTATTTCAAAACCGATTTTGCGAAATCGTACTTTTACTGTTTCTTTCGTTGCAAGCAACATTCCTGTCTTCAGCTAGCAAAACTCAACAAGTATCACTCGTCAACACACATCCTAATATGTAAAGCATTGTATGCGACTGCGGGAGTGACGTCACGGTTCAGGTGCTTGTTTGAAGAACTGGAAGACCTGAGTTCACGTCCTGGCCTGTTCATGCAACTTTTTATTTTTTGACTATGTGTGATTTTAATTAATACTTTTCCTTTCTAATAATTTAAGGTATGCATTTACGGTTGTCGTTTGAGAGTTTTAAAACGAATGAAGGTTAATAGTAACATTTGTTATATATTAAGAAAACATGACCAATAACACGAGAAAATAAGAGAGTTTATTTTCTTATAAATGAGTAGATGAACAAAAGATAATAACTGCGTAATGATAGGTGATTTTCTTGAAGTCAATAAATGTTTCTTAGATTCTAGTAATTACTTGCAGCAAATGAATTCTGAATGTCGGGCCGTGTCGAAACTTGTCTGCTAGCCCAACGTTATCACGTCTAATAATCTCACCTTGGGCAGAGGCGATAAGGGTTGAGCGGCAGGCTAGAACCGAAGCGCAAAAATTACATAGTACTGAACTGAAACATTCTTAAGTAGAATTAACTATTTTATAGTGCCGCGTAGATTTCTTTGCTTTCTTATTGTCTCTAAGAGGTAATTTATTTATTATTTTAAATTGCAGAAGTGCGGAAAGCAATGAGTTTGAAGACAAAATTCGTAAGATTCTTAATTGAGTAAGTTCACGGAAATGCTTACGTACGTCTGTGTTGGTAGCGCAATCGCTTAGGTGCGTGGCTTCACAATAGAGGAACGCGTGTTCAAATCCTGCATGATATCAGCGGTTTTTTACTTGACGAGCAATGAAAATAAATTCCTAATAACGATGTCGAGAATGTTCTAAACATTCCTTTTCTCTTTTGCAAGAAGATACCATTACAAAACTGCGGAAAGAATTTGATGTACTTTCGATTACTGGTCGTTTACCAGATCATTCACTACTCCATTTTCCTGTTCATAGGCCGTTTTTGGTTTTACATTGGTACGTTCGTTTCCTTCCCAATCCCTAATACGAGTATTACGTCCTTTGTAATTAACTTTATTTATTTGTGTCTCACTGTTCTTTGTCAAGTTTTCTAGCTCAAATTTTTCTTTGCTTTTAAAAATTAAGAAATGCTTACACTTCGCTACTACCAAAATATGAAGAACCAGAGGTGCTAAGAATGGGACAGACTTTCTGCAGCAAATGTTTATAATTTCCTTTGTGTGGACTGGTTTTGCTAAGTTCTGCTAACTCACATAAGATTCCTTGCTGTTCTCTTGCTAGCTGACATCTATCGCCGCACAAAATACATTTTTGACATTTTCAACTTTTCGGTTCAAATAGCTTTTCACAGGAATCTATTGAGTTTTGGAAAACTTCCTCTAAAGTCATTTGAAGCACTTCTACCACAAGTTAAATAATCTATACAAATCTATTCAAATGCTCATATTAACAGCGTGAGAGGGTATTTCAAAAAATTACATTTGTGTAATTTTTAAAACAATAGAATAGAGCAATATCTCGTTTATGTCATCGGATAGGCTGCATTTGGCATTACTCTCAACCAAAAATTTAAAGAAAATTTGAGCCGTTTTTGAGAAAAATCTTATATGTAAATTTTAAAATTGCAAATATTGCACGCCATATTGTGCGAAATCAACTAAAACTTTAAAAATTGCATGACCTTATTAAAAGATCTAATTATAAGCAACACATTTCATTTGAAGCAAAATTCTATCTTTAATTTTGTAGTTGTATAAGACGCCGCAAAATATTCAAATTTTAGCGATTTTTCAAAAAATTCGAGTTAACTGTGACAATTGACATATTCTACCTTTATAAGCGTATTTACTATAGAGTAAACAGTCCTTACAAGAAATTTACAGAAAAATTTGTAGCCGTTTTCTTTGAAAACAATTTAAAATGTCCGAAGGCTACAAATAGTCCCTCTAAAAATTAATGAATGTTTTTCAAAATCGCATAGCTTCAGCTCAGGCGAAAAAACGACAGGGGTTTCTTCAATTTGGAAAAAATCGTATGCATGGTTTAGGCGCCAGAGTTGTATCAGACGGATAGACAGACATTTTATATTTCCAATTAGTTTTTTGGCATCACGGATCCACAAAACTGGAATTATGGCTACACTCGTGTTAGAGGACTTTTTCTCTAATTAGCAACTTTTGATTCAGCTTCGTCACCAGAGCGCGGGAAATGATTTTTCGCAGAAAATGCGCAGTTATGCGCAGCATTATATATAACATTCTATACTACGTATATTACTTCCTCTGTATATAATGCAAGTATACGAGAATGTAATATGTGAAGTGTTTGTTAACATGCGTCACGCGCAGATAAATTTTAAGGAATAAGTTTGAAGTTGAAAAATAATTTTGGTTTTTAAAACCATGTATTTATATAATAAATATTCGATTATTAGTTGAAGTAAATATGTTTATCATGCCCATTTGCTAACATTCTGAAAGGCCATAATGTTGCTGTGAATGAAATTGATTAATAAACAAGTCCATTATTAAATATTCTTCTCAATCATTCATTCAAGAGTATGCTTACAACTATTTTACTAAACCATCCTAATCATGGATCCAAAATAAAAGACTCAGGGTCACGTGCCTCTCTTCATCCTAGAAAATATTCATTTCTCTCATAATGAACTAGTGGTAAACTAGTAATGAAGATGAAGATGAAGATCTTTTATTTGTATAACATTACTTCATCAGAAACAGTTCTTTACCCCCTAACTTGACGTTGAAATACTTGTTACATTATTTTAGAGACACCTAACAAGTCAAGGTGCAAGACTGCAAAACAAAATGTTGAAAGGTTTGATTAGTGCATAATCCAAAATAACTAAAAATGTTGGTGGATAATGTTTAAGACTTCGAACGGCTGCAAAACCTTTTGAATTCATACAAGCGATTTCCGCTTTTTGGAGTCACGCGTATCACTTGAAAAATAGGTAGAAAAAATAATATTTTTGTATCTGTAACATTTAATCCAGAAATTAATAAAACCTAAAAAAATGGAGACTAAAATAAATAATGTAAAGTCAAGACACATGGTTGTAGGGAAATCTCGATATGATCTAGAACAGAAATAGGTATATTTCCAGTAGGAAAGGAATTTAAATTATCGGAGTGATTATTAGACAGGGGATCTAATAATATTTACTTTATTAAAAATAAGCTAGGAAGGCCAATTATTAGTAGACTTCATAATATTTTATAAAACAAAATTTTCGGAAAGAAAACTAAGAGACAATATACAAGACAATGGTGGAGAGCTGTGTTACGTATGAATCGGAAATTAGAATTAAAAATGATGCAATAAACTCGGTTAAATGCTATGTGAAAATGAATTTTTGAGACGATGTTGTCAGAATACTGTTTGATAGAATACTAAACGAAGAGATTAGACAGATAATAATGATTGAGAGACAAGGATCGAAAATGGTGAATCCAAACAATTCCAATGGTATGCTGTGAATGCATGCTGACATAATATCAAAAATTATCTTTAAGTGAATCCCTTTCGAAAGAAGAAAACGAGGAAGGCCAAGGAAATCTTGTAAGTACGTCATCGATTTGACAATGAAGGGCACAAGAATAGAGGAAGATGCCTGACAGAATAAAAAACATTGGTGCGTAGATTGCGAAAAACGGTCATTAGAACTGTAAAATACTCGCTTAAGAATTAATAATAATTACCTTAAACCCGAAGTGGAAGATACCGGATGAAGAAGCCTTGTTATTCGTTGGCACAGAAGCGGGGTGATCTGTTAAGATCTTGCCGGAATAATTAAACCAAACCAAAGTTACGTTATTTGGAAAAGATTAAATGAAAACAAAGAAAATTTGATTATTTTATGGAGGGGAGTCTCTAGATAACAAATATCAGATATTACTCTATTTGGTATTTATGATATTTGTAAACTTTGTCCATTTATCGGCATGATCGCTTTTTCAATGGAACAACTATTCTTCCGAATCGACAGGTCGGAAAGTAAATATTGTATTTAGGTAAAAAAAGATGATTGAATTATGTTTTCGAAAAATTGACGGGACTGAAGTGAAAAGAGAAACTAGCACAAATATTAAATTCATTTCTTGTATGTTGCACCAATGAATAATGTCAATTCCACAATTAAAATCTATTTTCGATCCACCAACAACATATGTGGGTCTCTTTAACCTGGAAATCTTTCGCTTTAGCGGCGATAACATAATTCACCGGAAAGTGTTCGGCAGTTTATCGACGAATGACAGAAAATGTAATTACAATAGCCAGTAGGACTTCTGATGCAGTATTCCAAAGGCAGATTTTTTTTAAAACTCCAGACATTTGTTCATCACTTTTTCCCCTTGGGTATGCAACATGTATTCTCAAGTTAATGTTGAAATATCTAGTATCACTTTTCGGAATCCTAAGACTTAAGTAAAAGGAACGCAATGGTGACCCTGAAGATTTGGTTACGAACCCAACAGCAATAGCGGAGATTTCTCCTTCTTCCCGACCTTGCAGTAATGTGGTCGCCGAAGTGTGCGACCAAATGCCAATGAATTATAAATTTGAGGTTATTTCGTTATTATTTAGATTTTCTTTGTAAAATCGTCTCTGCGTGAGATATACTATATACGAACACAAACTATCAATCAATGGGCAGTACATTTTAAAACCTTACATTGTAATATAGTAGCAATGCGTTTCAACAATAATAAATATTGTAGTTATAGTTTTAAAATTCAACCTTAATTCATATTATAGTACTTTAATTAAATTACTTTATAAATATTGATAACTTAAATGAATTTTTTCCCAAATAAAAAAAATTAATTGCTTATTTTGTTTACAATATTTATTAACAAATTATTAAAAATTATGAATATGCAGTGCAATATTACTGAAGATGCGTTAGTGAACACATATCCAATAAATTGGCAATTTTGTATGAAATGTAAAAAATGTATGAAAATAGAGAAAATTTTATTTTGCAACAATATTTTACAGAAGAGGATCCCTATTCATTTTCTAACGATTATCGTGACACAGATTTCCGAAGTTTGACAAAATTTTGAACATGAGAATCTCTAATGATTCTTAATGGATTAGCAAAAACAGTGTTTGCATAGGTCTGCTTATCTAGAACAAGTGGGTGTAACATTCCGATGACGTGTAAAAAACTTTGTGTGCATTGCTCGTCTCTCGAAAATAAAAATATCGTAATGTAAAAATATACTTGCTATAATAATATAAATATATTAATTTCATTGCGTTGGATTGGAAATCATACATAAATTACATGTAAGTAATATATTGATATGAGTGTGTGTGTATGTGTGTGTGTGTGTGTGTGAGTGTGTGTGTGTGTGTAGGGTGTGTGTGTGTGTGTGTTCCTCCAATGTTCACGCAATAGACGAAAGCTGGTGTTTCTACCTTTGCAAACATTAAGATATTAAAATGTTATATAAAGAGTCATATGTCGTTGTTGATTCTCACGCAAAAATCCTCAAAGACTAGGTATCACATATGATTTTTAATATTTGCGGTAAAGAACTCCATGTAAAATGCAATCACCCTAACGTTAGATTGAAGAGGTAATTAATTGTGATCCCCAAAACAAAAGATCAAGAATCATTCATTTGCTTACAGCTGCACTTACCAATCATGTCTGCAGTAGAAAACTTTCATTGTGACTAAATGAACTTTAAATACTTTAAGTTTATTTGTTTTTATATATCAAAACTATTTTATTACAATATTAATGTCCGCGACCATATAGTATTTTTTTATTGGGTCATCTGAGAAATTGATGATGAAGTATTTCACAACTGAAAGCTGCTATCTCGGAGACGTGTTTGTGAAACTGACTCTAAAACGTATTTCTTTAAGTTATTAATTTTTCTAGTAAAATAACTAGGTTAGACAATGCATACAATGCAAATTATTTGCATTAAAATATATTTTACTGGAAATTGCATGCCTTTATTTATGTAATTAAATGTATATACAAAAATTTATGTAAAACTGTTGGTTGATTTAATATTTATATTCAAATATTTACTATAATATAACTCGCCATCACCGCCATTTTGTAATGTTCAAGATGAATAGTCCCGCCTCCCTGAAATGAAGCTAAAGCGGATTGGTCAGCTCGATCCCGCAGAAGGGCAGGGGTCGGAAAACTCTGGTAAAGTTCGGCTCAGGACATCGCCCATTTTTTGTGCAAGCGAGGGTACAAAGAAAAATGCACATTTTCAGCAAATAGTTTTTTGTTAACGCGAATATATTAACAACTTATGAAATGAAAAAATGCAGGAAGATAATGATAATAACTATCAATATGTTTCTTTCGCTAAGTAATTATTATATTCTTATTAACATTAAAATTGTTTGCTCAAAATGTGCAATATTCTTTGTATAGTCTTAATTATGTATCCTTATTGTGTTTGTTTCAAGATCCCATTAATATCCTGCGATGTAAAACCCCATTAATGAAGTTGAAGTGATGAACAATTGTATTGCAATACATACTTATGAAAAACCTTTTATTTTCAATCCTTCAATTCATTGAATCAACGAAAGACAAAAAATCTAAAAACGCGGAAGGCTGGAAAGCAGAGTTCAGGAAAAATCTGCAACAGTTTTGTGAATATTTAGAATATGTTTGGTATTGTGAAATACTAAAATCAGCATCTTTTTCCCAAGTGCACGTTTGCTGGAGGAGCGCTGCGTGGCCTTGCGTGGAATGCTGTTATACTTAAATTATCCGTTAAACATGAGACCCAAAAAACTCATAATTACTAAAAAAAATGCTTATCTAACATATGACTATGTATATCATTGTATTCGTCTTTTTACGCTCGTCATGATAGACAGAAAGATATGTATTGTTTCTTTTGAAAACAAAGTTACTTCAAATATCTCCTAAAATACAAGTTATAAAATATAAATAAATACACTTATCAATTAGTCTCATTCCCTCATGCACTTGCGTGAAAACTGCATTGCAATAACTTGAACCGTTCAAAAGTTATAGGATAGGAGGTGCTAGAGTTACGTGACTCACTCTGTGTGTGTGTGTGTGTATATATATATATATATATATATATATATATATATATATATATTTCTAACACCCCCTACTACCTTCCAGCACGTGGGGAGGGCGTGATTGTATGAATGCTCGTGAAGCTAGCTTAAAATTCTCAGGAAGCAGGATCTTTTGGGTATGAGAAAGATCTGAACCCTTGACACAATTAATCAGATAAAATACGAATAAAATGAGCATATATTCAATGAAAAAATTACAATGACGGAATTTTAAAACAAAAAATAAAACAAGGAAAAAAAATAGGCGTCACCTCGACTGCCTGAACACATTTTCACCAACTGCAATTTACAATTTGCTCATTCTTCTTTCTGAATTTTTCATCTACCAAATTATTTTACTCTTTTTAGCCTCTAGTTTTCCGTGCACGGCTTTTAAAATGAATTTTACACTCGTTACAAGGAATCCCGTTCACATGTGCTAGCCTTGGACATCGCACTCACTATAACACTGAACTTTAAAGAAAAAAAAAACAATAAAACGTAATATACACGTTACTTAAATCTGACCCCTTTACATATCACACAAAGCAATTACTTTTAACACAACACAATAAACTGACTTTTCCAGATAATATAAACTGTACAACATGTGAAAATCGTGAATTATTGAAGTAAAATTGTACAAGGTATGGCCTCTTTGAATGAATTTAATGACACGTGCAGTAAATGAACTTAAAACTGCCACTCACATCGTTCGGAATTCTTCTCCCACCTAGTCTCGACTTTTCACCCACTTTTAACACAAACTGTCGTGTATTTACGGCTATTCTCTTTCCCCAACTGATCGCCGCATAAAAGTTGCCAGTTCCTTTACCTTAACAGCTCCAAATGGCTCGCCTGTAGGTAACTTTGGGGATTTTCTGCCGCTCGCCCCGCGTTCCACTCGTCTTCGCTTGCTGTCCCACGACGTTACCAGATTCCTTCCCTCTAACTCTGGACTCCGCCAAGCCTCCAATTTCCACGCCTTTCTCCCGTTCTCCGGACTCGTACGATTCTCGTTCCAGTCCAAATCATCTCACTTCGCTTCGCTCTTTCTGGGGTCGTCCTTCTTCTTCTTCTGCCGCACTTCGTACAAGTTTGTTCGCGCTTCCAGCCTCGAATAATTAATGTTGCTGAAGTTATGCTTTAAATGCTCGGCCTACCTACCACACTTGGGGCGTGTGTGGTCTCAGCGTGCAATATGAGATGCTGGATTTAGTTAATGTCCTTCTGCGCGAATTTTACAAATTTGAAATTATTTCGGAGATCAAACAATCACTTCACTTGCTCTCTGAAATATTGTGAATGCGAAGAATGTTTGTGCACTCCATTTCTTAATTACATCGCTTTCGAAGATACCCTTCTCAAGCATAACACCTAACTCAAGCTAACCAAGTTAAAATAAACTCCTATGCTATCAAGTAATAGAGCTCAGTCTAGTCGCCGTCGCTGCTGCAATCAAAGAGAGCTCAGTCTAGTCGCCGTCGCTGCTGCAATCAAAGAGGGCTCCTCTGAGACTCGCCGCGATACTTATGGTACTCGCGCCTGGGGAAATTTTTGGAAGAGTGAATATTCTCCTCTTTTCGTGACTTCCTGGAGAAACATTATTCGCAAGTTCGGGCGTCAGAGTTCAAAAAGCTGTGGGTAGATGGCGCGTTTACAAGCCATCGCTCCGCCACGTACCCTACTCCTCTCTTTGTGGGCTTCTTTTCGGAGCTGATGGTGGCGTTATGGGGTTGTCTAATCCCATGACGTCACAATATATATATATATATATATATATATATATATATATATAAACACACACTCGTGGACTCTTATATAACGATATATACACAAGTTGGGACTAAATAGTTTTGGGATGTGCGGAAATTAGAATTTGAAAGAATTTGTACGCAACAGGAACTGAGTAAATAATAGTTTGCTGAACTTTAAAATTCTCGTGGCGTAATCAGAAAGAACTGGGAGCTTTGGCGAAGTAAATTAAATTAGAACTACAAGTATTTGAGGCGGTGAGGACCAGTCATTCGACAACGTTTGTGCAAGAGCAGGAGAGAAGAATCTGGTACTTGAACTTTGGTATTCTCGTCACCGAGAAGAAGAAGAAAATGGTTATTCGTGGCGCCCTCGTTCAAGTGCGCGCGAAGACGGGTACTGCAGGATAAGGTTTGAAAGAACATTCTTTATTTGTTGCAAATTTTTCAAGTCATATTTTTGCCTGGCATTGAGAATAAACCATAAGTTTCTTTTGAAATAGAACAAACGATTTTCATTTGGACATTTCCAGCTAATAAGTAGTTAGACAATATATATTTGTTTTCAGATACCTCGCCACTCTGTATAGATGGCAGATCGGATAATCGGCTAGTAGTAGGTAATAGCGATTATTTCTAACGAAACCCATCGACCCAGCTAGCGGGATATTGATTTTATTTAGATAACGGTTGGAGCATTAATTTTAATAATATTAACGTAACCTTTTCCTGGCGCCCATGTTTAAAACATAAATTCGGAACGGGTTACATCAAAACCCCCAATAATTTTGTAAGCAGTTTGCGTGTGGGCTTTTTGTTTCAATGTGTATATATATATATATATATATATATATATATATATATATATTCATTTTATCAAAATCTTTTAAATAACTGGTTGAATTGCAAATAAATGTTTCTAGCAATCTTGTAAACAATACACTAGTTACAAACTGGTGTACGTTTTCTTTGACGATTAACATTTTTTCCAAAGCTCAATAAATAGTATGCTAATATTCATGGTTCCTTCTATTAATTTATAACAAACAATTACTCTGTGACGTACTATGGGAAGACGTTGACCAACTGGTTATTACTTTAAATGTTAGTTCAGGTTTAACACAATGTAGATGAATGAGTTAAGATTTGTTAACCTTGAAAAATGTTATATGTTCGAAAGCAACTAACTTTTGCTACTACTTGAAGTAATCTAGATACCACGTGTAGACGGTCATAAAACTATCGGCAATATTCAATAATGTAACACAAGATTACAAAATAAAACGTTTCCCCAATATGCAGTTGTGATGCTTATGATACTTTACTAACACAACGGATTCTTTATTTTCCAATTGATATCAAAGATGCAAAAACTACTGCGATCTGAACTGAAATGATCGAATTCATATGGTCATATCATTTTCGTAGATCCATATTGAATCACGTAGTCGGTAGCACATTCACTATCCCGCTAGGTTAAACTAGCCACCAACCTACAGTGATAGCCTTAATATATCGGTGGCAGTCATTAGTAATCATGGCGTGGTCAAGCCCCGAAGTATCTTGAGTTTGCATATTTGGCGATATAAAACAACTGCTGTTACGTAGGAAAGAATATTTAGTGGTTCATGAGTACTTTTTAACTGAAATGAAAATATAATTCAGTAGACATAAAAAATGATTATTCAAGTAGCCTGTAGCCACTGTAGCCACTAAACATACCCTCTGAGTAAATTAAATAGAAAAATAAGATATTAGTTGAATCTTTGCGATTTTATTAAAAAAAAAGAAAGATTTATGTGTGACCTAAGATCTACATTAGACAGTGACAACAGAAAAGTACATATGCACTATACAGAAAAAAGAAAGCTTGAAAAATAGTTGCATGAACCATAAAAAAAATTTATACTCTAAGAATAATGCAATCATTATTAACTGAGAACACAGATTTGAACACGTTTATGAAAATGGAATTGAAATGTTTTGTATTTACCAAGATTTGAAGGAATATTCTGTATTGTACAATTGCAGAAAATCATGCTATCAATCTTATTTTAAAAACTGAATGTGTCATGCACAATAATCACAGCATTTTTTAAGTGCACCTGTGTCAAACGATTGCTGCACATCGCATTATATACACGCACCCATATTTTAGCTTCGTTCACATATTTCCTTCCATAAATATAATTGCTTATTCTGCTGAATCCAATATCATTTAAACTTAAGTTTCAACTATTTTTTCAAACTTCTGAATATTATATATATATATATATATATATATATATATATATATATATATAATTGTTTATATAATATTATAATTATATTATTTTTTTTTTACATATTTAATATATTATAATTAACATTATATGTAATTGAAGGGGTAATAAATAATTTTAAAAATTAAAAAAAGTATTTGAATTTAAAAACATTTGATCTACGAACTTAAAAAATATCTATCTTTACTTCATTAACTATAAGATCACATACGCTTGCTCGCTCTTGACGAAACGTTGATCACATTCGATAGACAGACTGCAATCTGCACAACAAAACAGTGTAAAGAACGGATGACTGCATATAAGCGAACTTTCTATTAGTTTTAAGATAATATTAAAATGTAATGTTTGTACTATAAAACTGGTTAATAATAGCAAGAGATATCAATTTAGGATCCATCACATTTCATGTAATGAAAAACTCAGGCAATTGAATTGAGTAGAAAGCTCATGTTTCTTCCAAACACAAACAATCAACGTTTTAAATATAACTATTTAAGAAATATATAGTAAGTATTTGGATACTTCATAAAAATAGTTATGTCTGACCAAGAGTTATAGCTTCCTTATTATACATATAATAAGGATTATACATATTGGCATCTGTAAATGAAGCAATTTTGCATCTATGGATGCACTGATAATTGATTACATCACAGCATCTCATTTAGCGAATTCGAACACAATTAGGTCGCACTCTCGTCCGCACCCAAGTTGGCTAAGTCTAGCCACGATATTAACCGCGCCAGCAACCCGGATCGCACCTGCCCCTGCCGTTCGGGACCCCCGCGCGCGTCTGCTGTAATTATGCGGGGCAGACGCATCCCGCCCCATCGGAGGCCGCTGATGGATCTCTAACGAGGGGAGATTGGCGGCGGATGGCGACCGAGCCGCGAGCATCCAACAAGGCTTTGTGAACCCAACAGGGCTGAATTTCCAATCACAGGCATGTCGCACGACTCATTCCATGCATTTCAATGAGATTAGATAGTACTGACCAAGTGTTAGACCTTGGTATCATGATTCTGTAATAAATATAACAAAAAAACTTGATCTATTAAATGCATGTCTTTGCTTAGGAACGCACATCTCCTATGTAAAAGATCGAGACATAGAAATTAAAAAAAAAAAAACCAATAAAATTAAAAATGGTGACACCAATCTTAATAAAAAGAGAGTTGGTCCCCTCGTAAAAGGAAGTCAAAAAAATACTAACTGCATAAATGAGGTTCTTCAAAACAGTTAAATGTTGCTCCACATGAAACAAAAATAAGATCATAAGAGCAGAACTGAAATTATTTAATATGGGAGAAACAGAAGCTGAATACAGGAGAAGTGGAAATAACGAATCCACCGAATGGAGAAGTAGCGATTGCCAAAAATAGAGCTTACAAACCTAGAGGAAAGAGAGATGTTGGAAGACCTTAAAAAAGATGGGAAGAACTCTTTCTTAGAAATAGGAAATTCACTTCCCACGCCTGCACTGTGAAATGATGGTGATGATGATGATTAAGGAGAAGGAGGAAGAAGTAGAAGAAAAAGGAGGAGAAGAATGTTACGCAATATTGTAATACTCTTCAAACATATTTTGTGTAATTTTTGAAAAATTAAAACATTACGTCAAAATAATGTGTGTTTATTTCTTAATTCTAGACGTTTATGTCTCCTTTATTTAAACTTATTCATTAAAAAAGTTTGAAGAAAAAATTCCAAGCCATCTTTCTCAACATCTTGTTTCAAAATTGCTTTCATTTCACATAAAATATTTCAAAACTTTTCATATTTCCAAAAAACTATACATGACTTTATTTAAATATGTAAATATGAAGAATAGATTTAATTTAAAAAACACACAAACTATTAATTAATATTTACTGAAAATTAATAATTTGTTCCTTTCAGCGAGGACACACTGACGTCGCTGATAACAGGAATGTGGCTTACCAAATTATCCAGTTTGCTTCGTCTGTTACATTTCACCTGCTACTCTTACACCGACCACGAAATGGTTTCTGAAGACAGGCATAGTTTATTAAAAACTCGTACTACATTTAGGTTACTGTTAATTTTAAAACTATGTCTAATTTTAAACACAATCACTATTTAAGTGCGAAGACAATTATACGATACCACATTATTCTTTCAAAATTTTCCACCTGAACCACAATAATTGTTGCAAATTAGTTTATTAAGTATTTTGTGTACTATGTGATATAATACTATTTGTAACGTAAAAGCAAAAACATAATAGAATTGTAACTATGTACGAGTTTGCTTCACTTGTTTTTTGTGGAATTGTATGACGGACTGGTCTACAGAAATAAAAGTATATACGTTGAATTGTACATCTTATTCTTACTGGACGTTATCCGTAAATGGTACGAACACTGCCGATAACAAGTAAGAATCTGGTAGCAGAGCGTGGTTGCATTCAACGTAATCTTCGTAAGAATAATGTGTGATGCGATGGCTTCACCTTTAGCAAGAATAGAATTGCTGACGGAGCGCAACTACGATTTATGGAAAATAAAGGTCAGTGCATTAATTAAATCTAAACATCTGTTTGACAAAGTAATAGTTCGAGACGAACCGCGTAAGATTGATGGTGATGAAGAAAGCATTAAAAATTGGGAAAATTGGTCGAAATTGGTCGAAGTTATGGGCATTTTAATTTTGACTCTCTCGAACGAACAAATTTTGGCAAGTAGAGGAATAAATAATGTGAAAGAACTGTGGGATTTATTAAAACGACGTCTTGAAGGAATTAATAAAAACAAATTAGTTCATTTAAAAATGAAATTAGCAAAATTAGAATTAATGAAGAAAGAATCGATAGATGATTTTTTAACAAGATCAAGGGGTTTAACATGCGAATTGCAAGAATTAGGTGCTAATATTGATGAAGAAGAATTGATACAATACATTCTGAATGGGTTGCCAAGAAATTACAATGAAGTAGCAACGGCACTATTAGCAAATCAACATCTCACATTTGACCACATGCGCGAGAACCTTCTACGTTTCGAAAGAAGGCAGAAGTTATTTAATACCGAAAATGAAAATAATGCGTACAAAGAAAGTGAAGAATGAATCAAAGGGCGAACTTAATAAAATAAACAAAAAACTTACGGAAGTAGATAAGAATGACATGAATCCTCGAAAATTTAATTCTAAAAAATATTGGGAAAAAGAACAGGTGTTAGTGGTGAAGGAAACAAGAAACGAAGATGACGATAGATGAAAGAAAGTGTGGTTTCTTGATTCGGGTTGCACGACACACATGACGTCGGAAAATGATTTTCTGCAGGATCGGATTAGTGCAAAGATAGAAATTGAGACAGCAGAAACTGGGAGAAAAATATATTCAGATTTCGTCGGAAAAGTTAAGGGATATTGTAGAAATGATTTGGTGAATATGTCTAAAATCATCATGGAAAGGGTTTTACATGTTCCATATTTGAATACTAATTTGCTGTCAGCGGCAAGTATGGTAAAGAGAAACAAGAAAATCGTACTTGACAAAAAGGGTGTGAGAATATATGATACTTACAATGAACTCGTAGCGAATGGAATGTTTGATGGAAACAATTTTTTTGAAATGACAGTAGGAGATAATTGTTCAAAATCTGCGGACGTATTGTGTTTAAAATGTGAAAATGTCGTGAATTTGTGGCATAGGCGATTTTGTCATCTTAATCACAGTTATCTTGAAGAATTATGGAAGAAACAGATGGTTAGGGGATTGAACAAGGTCGAAAAAGGTGATTGTGAAGCATGTATACTTGGAAAATTTACTAGAGCTTCACACAAGAGTATTCATGGGGGGACCACGAATCAAATATTGGAGAGGCTGCATGTAGATCTGATTGGTCCAATGTCTGTTAAAACAATAGGAGGTAACAGATATATTTTGACTATTGTGGATGAGTACAGCAGACGGTATTTTATTGAATTATTAAAACTTAAATCGGATTGCGCAGATAAGATTAAAGAATTTATAACAAGACGGGAGACAGAAATGGGTTTCAAAGTAAAAAACGTGAGATCTGACAACGGAGGAGAATTCACAGGATCAGAATTAATTAATTTCTACAAAAATAAAGGTATAAAGTTCGAAAGAACAACACCATACAGTCCTCAGAGCAATGGGATTGCCGAAAGAGCAAATCGTACCATTTTAGACATGACCAGGACGATGTTGATAGATTCAGGGCTGCCAGTAAATTTTTGGGAGAAGCTGCACAAACAGCGGTATATGTTCGTAATATTATACCAACTTCACATGACAAAGAAAGTTCCACCGGAAATTTGGTCAGGGCGAAAACCAAACATACAACATTTCCGAATATTTGGTGCAAAGGCTTATTATGGGAACGTTGATCCTGGAAAAAATAAACTGAGTCCAAGAAGTAAACCCGGTATCTTCCTGGGATACGCAAAAAACAGAAGAGCCTATAGAATTTTTGACTCAGAACAAAACTGTATTATTGAAACGAGAGATGTTCGTTTTTTGGAACATACTATGGGTAGTAAGAACACACGAGAAATAAATAAAGAGAAATTGCGGGAATTTGATTATGACCGTATAACAAATTCTCAAATAAACGAAGAAGTGGTTGATTCCAATGCTTTTGTACAAGTGGAAGTTGGAACGACGTCTAACAACTCTGTTCGAAATGAAACGAATGGAAGAGAACAAATGTACGATGATTTGACAGTTGAACCTGAAACTCAAGATATAAAAAATGAAGTGAGTACTACAAATGAATTACGACGTTCGTCCAGATTAGAAATCCTGTTATTAGGTATCAAGCGGCTGCCAGAATTGCTGATAGCGAATTTGAAGAAAAATTACCAAAGACCTATTACGAAGCGATGAATTGCACGGAAAATTCTGATTGGAAGAGAGCAATCGAAAAAGAATTAGAATGTTTACAACGTTACGAGACGTGGGATGTGATGGACAGAGATCAAATAGAAAATCAATCAAGAAAATGTTTAGTAGTCGCACGTTTAGTAGTCGATGGATCAAAACAAGAATGCGGAATTGATTATGAAAATGCCTACAGTCCGGTTATGAAATATGAAACACTAAGAGTACTGTTGTCTATTGCAGCTACAAATGATTTTGCGATAAAATACGTAGACGTAGAAACGGCGTATCTCAACGGGACATTGGAAAGAGATGTATATATGCAACCCCCACAAGGATTACACATTGCAAAAACTAAAGTACTGAAGTTAAATAAAAGTTTGTATGGGCTTCCAGAGGCAGGTAGATGCTGGTATTTTAAGTTGTGTAGTATATTGAAAGATTGTGGAATGGTACCTTGTAAGTGCGATCCATGTGTTTTTAAAAAGGGAAAAGATGAAGATTTTTTGGTAATTATTTTTTACGTTGACGACTGCTTGATTATTGGAAAGAAGATGAATCTAGTCGATGAATTGATTAATCAATTAAAACGTTATATCACCATTAAAGAAATTAGTGATCAGAATAAAGTGACGTTTCTAGGGATTCGAATAACTAAAGATGAAGAAGGTTTTACACTCGATCAAGAACATTTCGTAAGGGAAATATTAAACAAATTTAAAATGAATGATTGTCACTCAGTGAGCACTCCAGGAGCTCAAAGTGTAAATCTTTATGAATTTGAAAATTTTGAAAAGATCAACCCGAAAATATATCAAGAAATGTTAGGTAATATAGGGTACCTAGTGACTGCGACCGACCGGATCTCGCATTTACGTATAGCAAACTTTCTCAATTTTCAACTGATCCGCGAATCAATCACTTGCAGGCACTTAAACGCGTATTCAGATATTTGCAAGGTACAAAGAATGTCAAACTAAGGATTAATAAGAATCGTGGTTGGTTGACAATATTCACAGACGCGAGTTGGTGTGTGACAAAAGATAGTAAATCTTTCGCAGGATACAATGTCAAAATCGGAAGCAACTTAATAAGTTGGAAGAGCAAGAAAGAAAAATTGGTAGCACTATCGTCAATGGAATCAGAATTTATAGCGTTATGCGATTCTATAAGTGAAGGAAAATGGTTAAAGAATTAATTAGTGAAATTGGCTTCGACAAAATTATCAAGAAATCGACGAGCGTATATACTGACAGCAAGTCAATTATAGATTGGAGTAAAGAGTTCAAAATAACAGCAAGAAATAAGCACATGATGCGAAAGATTAATTTTGTAAGAGAAGATATAGAATCTGGAGAAACGGATTTAATCTATTGTCAATCGCAAAATCTAGACGCAGATATGTTAAAAAAGATGTGAATATTCCAAAGGGGGGAATTGTTGCAAATTAGTTTATTAAGTATTTTGTGTACTATGTGATATAATACTATTTGTAACGTAAAAGCAAAAACATAATAGAATTGTAACTATGTACGAGTTTGCTTCACTTGTTTTTTGTGGAATTGTATGACGGACTGGTCTACAGAAATAAAAGTATATACGTTGAATTGTACATCTTATTCTTACTGGACGTTATCCGTAAATGGTACGAACACTGCCGATAACAAGTAAGAATAATCACTACAATGAATCTCTGAAACATTTGATCTTGTCAAAATACACACATTATTCACATTATTTATACATGCCAACCTATTTCTAGACAATCCACCTGCCAATTTATAAGAGCACGAAGACACAAAAATGCACATTTCCTTTAACAATTACGTACTCTCCACTAAATATTGTAAAAGAGAATATTTAGAGATATTTTTAATTGACGGAAAAGTTTATTTTTTGTCTCTGTTTAGACAGAGACAAAGTGACAGTATTGAAAATTTATGTTTATGAAACAGTTAAAAATTATCGATTAGTCGATACTTTTTACTGTTTCATAAAAACACATACATTTTGCAATATTTTTTTAAACTTTTCGGGTCCCAAACTTTCCGAATATTGTAGAAAATTGAATTCTTTACCAGTATGGAGATTTTCGAGTTATAAATTACAGTCATTTTTGAAAGAAAAAGGGTTTGAACGATACGATTGATAGAAAATGTGAATCGATTTTGAAAAACTGCCATTAGAGGTATTTTGAATTTTCTATATTAGAAACTTACTGAACAATAAAATTCATGTGTATTACAACTTTTAATGACTACAGAGATTTGAAATAAATTACATTGTGTAATATTGAAAAAATAAAAAGAATAAATCAAAATGGCTTTAACGTCATGTAATTCAGTGCATTAGTACAATCTTAACAAAAAGTTTAAAGAAAAAAATGGGAGTCAATTCTCAGAAAGTCTTGTTTTTATAATTATCATATTTCAATCAAATTACTTAGAAACAACTAATATTACCAACATATGAACACGACATTACTTAAAGAACCTGGAGAACAAATTTCAAGTAAAGAAAAAAACACACATTTTATTTTCTCTCTACGGAGTAATAGGAAAGTGATGTAATGCTGGGCGAAAAACGCCGAATTTTCGGTGGAAAAATTCATCTTGCCTAGCCCTGGTAACGAAAAAGTTGATAATTCTACATGCTAAATTGAAAAAAGAATCCCGTAACACGAGGCGTAACTAGAATCCATGGTTTGATAGCGACAAATCAATTGGTGGCCAAACATCTAGCTGGTTGCCTATGAACAACGCTACCAGCTAATCCATTCAGCCGATTTTCACCAAAATTGACATTCCCCAATCTATCTGACTAATATCGTGGCCTCTTGAAATTGAAACCAATATTTTAGTTTTTTGGGGGTGCTTTACATGAAGCCCTTGGAACATTTTCCAAATTTTCAAAAAAGTAGCTCCATCGTTTTTGATTAATTTTTTGCTACGCGATACTGACTATCATATCTCTAGACTACGTAAGTAGTGTGCGAGAACGTAAAATTAAACACGAAGTACTCGCCGGGGACACCACATTACGTTAGAAGTTTTAATAATAGTGTTTTTATCACTGTAATTCACAATCACCTGATTTTAAATTGATATATCAAATGACCAATAGGGTACACAATAGATCCTGATAATGGTAAGAGTGACGGAGTTAGATATGACAATCACGGTAAAAATATACAGCATGTTGCCGTATAATCAGAGTCAAATGTTACTCCACATTAATTTTATTGTAAATCCTAAATGTCGTAAGAAAATAGTAGAATCCTTCTCGAACTAGAATTGACAGGTTCAACTGATCAAAAGATTTATTGTGGCCAATAATTCTATAAAATTTCACCTTCATTCTGAAATTTAAAATATTTATTCAAACAATGAGGTAAAGATATGATTAAAGACCAAGAAAATGACATGCTTTAATTTTCAAGAGTTCCATAATCATCCAAATCACGTAGAAATCCTTATTCTAGGGGCTTTAGTTTCCTGCTACCAAACATGTGGTCACATGGGATTCAAAACACACTATATGTTTACTAATTTACAGTACAAGATAATTAAAATAAAATAAAGGCCAAGCATCCTCTATTTCTCGCAATTCTTCTCCTAGTGCTATTAGAACAACGAATATGCCCTATTGTATTATATATATATATATATATATATATATATATATATATATATATATATAGATAGATAGATAGATATGTAACTGCGTAGAACCAAATTTTAATTAATTTATGGAATAAAACCATTCTTCTACTAGAGTAACTAAAGTTCAAATCATGAGTGATTAATAAGGTGAAAGTACTAATAATGACGATAGAATGATGGATAAATAGTGGAATGAGAGGCAAGACAAACGGAAGGACTCAGAAAATAATTTTCAGAAAGCTCCTTTTGCTCCCTCCCCTATTTCACGTGAATTGGACGAGCATTAAACGGACTTGAAAGTAATGGAAGAAATGAAGTAAAGGTTGTAACAAAAATTCCGTAGTTACGAGAAAATATTACTTTACGCCACGAGCAAAGGTTAAAATACGAATGTGTTGGAGTAGGAAGGCATTTAATTGAAATTAGACAAATATAAAGCACTATGGTAAGCAAATATCGTAGCTATTACGTTACGAGAAAATACTAAACTGAGATTTTTATAAAACCCTAAAACTCTAGGTGCCAATTACTTAGAATGTGGACAGTTAAAGGCATCGTCATCGCTTCCCCTGAAAAACGGTACTTTCTTCCGCCCCTTACGGACGCCGTGACCGACTGCTAACCGATGTGTTTACTGCGTTTTGGAGACAGCGAACGATGAGAATATTCTTTCAGTCGGAGAGAATAAGCATTTTTCTTTAGCTTGTTCATGAAAATTACCTACGCAGTCGACGCCATCAAGTGACTTGAAAGGCGTGCAGAACACAGGTGTACGTACTGCGGGGAGAAGAACTATTACTCTCACCCGGGAGTCTCGAGAAAAACATTTTACTGTAAGTACCAGAATTTGAAGAGTTCAATGAAAAGTTAATTCTTTCAAGCGAATATATCAACACAAATTCGACAATTAAAACTGCATTTCATACAGCCTTAACATTTACCAACAATGAGAAGGAATTTTCAAAATTTCAAACCGTGCCGCCGCCGTGTCACTACGGGCATGGCATTGTCGATTCCAATCTAATATATTCTGAAAGACTACCAACTGGAGCGTGGAAAATTCGAATTTGTAAATTCCCCGATCCTGACCAAGGTTGAAGCAGCTTGTTTCAAACCCACATCAACTTATTGTCAAAGTCATGGTACATTAGTTGGAACATTTGTAAATTTCAATGGATAAGATATCAGTGATTGTAAAACATCTAGAGAATAATATGGAATTCAAGTTCAATGATAAACTTTATCTCTAACTTGACGGAACACCCATTGGTGAGCCAAACAGGCCTCTGTTTTCAGAGCCGATCACGCTTGTTCGTTAACTGGAAACCAATGTAGTAACATAGACAAAATCCTAAAGTAATGTAGTGTTTTGCAAACGATATGTAGACATTGCTTGTTGGCCTTCAAAACCATGTTGATGATAAACTGGCCAAATGCATTTGCTGTCATCCACGTTAGTTTCCGGGGTTCCCAGAGAGTCACTCATTCAGAAAGTCACCCTCGGGGGCTCAAGCTGCTTAACTTCTGTGTCTTCAAGAATCGTGGTTAACTTTTAGTTACTCGCGTTGGCGTACTTTGTACGCCATTGGAAATGTTATCACGCTAGGTGTCAGATAACATCAACGCGCGTTCTGACATTAGACCTAACCTCGCAGAAGACATTCAGGTACATCCTCCACGATACTCGGTTCCGTAAGATTTCCTGCAATGGCTAGACGATTGTTTTTCCGCAGGAAAGTGTCCGTTGGCGTACTTTCTACGCCGCGTGGTTACCAATGTGAGAGTTCATTTTCTTGTAATAAACACAAGATTTTTTATTTATTGATGTAATTAAATTAATTTATTTTGTTTTACATTGGGAACTATACAGAGATGAATAATTTGTTGGAAAAGCAGATAGTAGGTGAATTATTACTCGAGGAATCGTTAAAAGACGAAATTTGCGATGCTGCAAATGATTCTGAGAAATAAGTTATAATGGCCGAGAGTGAACATGACACGTTTCCTGAGCTTGATTATGCTAGTGATTATTCAAGAAGTGATTTAGAGTGTAGAAATGATTTCATTGGCAAAGACAAGGTTACAAAGTGGAATAAAACACCGCTTGTCAGCAAATTTACAAAAACTGGAAGTCGTGATGGAAAAAATTAAACGTTACTGTCACACTTGCGGAAGAGCAAAAAACTGCTCTACTACAATTATTACTACACTTACTACTAAGTGACGCTACAAATGTTCAAGCATCGAACATATTCTTGAAGTCATCAAATGCAAACATTGTTCTGAAGACCAATATGCTAAATTTTATATTATTATTATTTTATTTAATTTGTAATATATACACATCTCAAATATAACTAAATAAAAATTATATCTCAACATATTCAGGCCTTGTAGAGTTCAGTTTTCTAACAAAATAGGCTTGGCGTACAAAGTACGCCGCGCGGGAACTTGTGTGACAAAACATAGCGGGAGTAATAGCATTTTTCATTCGTTGCACTGAAACCCACCCTAGTGCAGGGCAAAAACGTCATCGCTCCCCAACAGTGCTGACCCACTCGCGTGAAAGTCAGCTACAAATGAAACGGATTCCGGAACTGAGTCAGTGTGTGTACGCTACGCAGTGAGATTGTAGATGGCTGTTCTTCGTCGGTCACACTGATGGAACTCGAAAAATAATAATTGTGAATTATGATCATTGTTATAATTTTTATCATGTCTTTTGGTAATTCTTACTTCTTAATTCATAAACTATTAACGTGTGATTTCTTTCTTTAAAAACTACGAAAACTTCAAATGCGTATGTGTCGAAATTTCATTTTTCGAGATTTGCCAGTGATCGAGATAGTACACAAGATTTTGAACCGATAGGTCTCTGCAGAATTGTTTGGTTATTGAAAACCATAAAAATATCAACATGAGTGTTTCCACTGGCATATGTATGAGCGTGCGAGAAACATTTCTTGGCACATATTTTTGAAAGATTTTTGTAAGGGTCACTATTTTTATTTTCACTTTATTACCGTTTCGAAATTGAGACGTACGTACCTACACTTAGATTTCTAAATAGCACTGGATTTGTTATCATGAACTTATTCAAGGTTAAATTTTAGGAAAACAGAAACTGATTTTCCAAACATCGGAAGTCACAAAAATTATTTTAAGACATTTCTTGTAAACCATAATATACTCCATCACTCGAAGTATCCCTGCGTAACAAAAGATCCTCAATTGCCTTCACAATTTCACCACAAATCCAAATCAGCTTGGATAACTTCCGTATCTAACCTCACAATAGCCCGGTGCACTGGACTGCTATGACGCGATCGTCAGTGCAGTTTAGGGTGGGCGTCCCGTGTGCGCCCTGGTTCCGTGTGATTGTGCGAATGGAACATGCGCTTCTTTGCACTTTGCTCTAGCGGTCGCATGGAACACGAAAGCTGCCCTGAGTGCGCACTGGGTGCGCACCAGTGTGGGGAATGGAAAACGCTATAAGGGTTAAGCAGTTCCGTGCAGACTCCTGCTCTTCCTCTTCCATTTTATCTTCCCTCCCCACCAACCTCTCCTTCCCAGCACTACGTGACTTTTCCCTGTGAACTGTTTTTGCCAACTTGTTCACGAAATTAGGCAATTTTGAAACAATTTTAAACTATTATTAGAAATATCTGAAGGAACTGATATGTTTTCCCCAGAATTTAAGTATAAGTCTCATATTCAACGATATAATGTGCTCTTTTTAAAATCTTCCTTTTTCTTGATACAAATAACCAGCAACCATTAACAAGGTATCTTCAGCTCGAGTGCCATGGTCATTAGTTAGGATTTTGTTCTCTGAAAATGTATAAGCGTTTTTAATACTAAATGGAAATTAAACTAAAATTATTTAAGAATAACATCTTGTACATGTCACGAAATTTAATGTAATGTCTGTTCAGCCTAAGGATGATCCTTATGTAAACAAATGCTCATGGTTAATACAGCCTGTTATTGATTGCTTCGATTTGGGGGTGTGCACGTGCAGCGTTTTACTTCTGAAAATAAGTTCTTACCGAATTTATAAATTTCCTTGGTGAAATGCCTGTCAGAAAATAAAAAGAAACTACATTTCTCTATACTACATTCTAATATAGACCGAATAAATTGCATGATATATCCGTTTGTTTTGTAGGAGAAATATAATAACTGTGGAAGTAAAGAAGACGAAGTGTTGCCATTCGTCTCAGCATGGTGACCTCTGTCACCGTGGTGACATGCCTCGCGCTAGCGTCTGTCGCCAGCACGTCCAGTCCGCGCTGTTTCGATGTCTCCCACGAAGGTAGAAGCGCCAGGCGAAAGCGCCATCTCGTCTTTCCGAGAGGAAGCTCTATGACGGTGAGTTCACCTGATAATATTGGCTAATTATAGTAGTTCCAATGAAAAATCAAATGCAAATCTATGCCGACCCGTTAGCCGAGATCGCTAAGGCAGTGGTGTCATAGCGAACTCGGACCGAAGGGTCGTGGGTTCGAGTCCCGTGTCAGGCATGGTTGCATTTGTCTCTGTCCTTTCACCCCTCGTCATCCCTGTATCGTTTCATCTCCACAGTTACCATAACGTTAACTCCAACAGTGGTTGCTAATTGCCTAGATGTTGATGCGACCTTAAATTTTAAACAATTGCAAATCAATCAATTTATTGCATTATTCATTAAATTGTAGTAAATCAATGAGACTACGTATTGCTAACATAACAGTTCATACGCAGCGTCAAGAATGTTCATAGATAAATTCGTACTTATTTTATTGGAGATATCAGAATGTCCTTTCACATATTTCTACCATAATATTAATCAATTTAAATGTATAATTTGAAAACCTCACACATAAAGAGTTCATTGATGTCTACAATGATTTGCACAGTGAGACGAACAGAGCATGTTTCCAATGTTATTTTTGAGAAACGTATGGTTGCGTCAGAGTAGTAGTTAGTCGACAAATTGATATTCATAACGTCCGAAATTTTGTTAGTTGTGATGAGTTGAATTTGTAACCATTGTGCTTAGAATAATAATTATAAAAATATGTTTGTCACATAAATACAGCACAAGCCATGAGCAACAAGTTAAGATATGTAAATCATCATAGAAAATACAATATAGATCTTTCATAAAACAAATATAGAAATATAAACTAACTACAAATTCGGTACTAAACGCAATACAAAAGTGTTAACGTAATTTGAAATGGAAAATGTAATACAATATAACGCATATTAATTTTATAAGTGGAAATGCAAGGAAAATACAATAAAAGATAATAAAGAAAGAATGAAAGAAAGGAAACAAATAAGAAATTTTTTCAAATGAACTTAAAGTTTTGTTGGTCTATTCTTTAAGTTCATGAATCATTTTTTCGGATTTCGAACATGAACATCTATACTAATAAAAGTGAATTCTACGGCATGTAATCGATATAGATTCCATCGATCGATGTAGACTCCACAAAAAGGAGTGTATGAATAGATACGAAATATTTATTGGCTCGTCTTCAGTATATAACGCAGTGTACTTGCGAAGTTGGGTAAATATTAAGACAACACAAATACGGAAAATAAATACATTAAATAATATGCCGGTAGATGCACCACGATCATTATCTTTCACCTGTCGCTAAGAGATAGGTTCCGAGTAAACATAGGGAGGTGGCCGTGTGACCGATCTCCATGACAGTTGGCACTCTACGTTACTCTCTGTTTTCACTGAGATTTTGATGCTGTTCGTTTTTTGTAACTACTAGAAGGCGCTGCGGCACAAGATGGCGCTTCATTTAAATGCAATTCCCAATCATGGGAACCTAGCTTCGTTATTGCTGAGCGTTGCCGTGTAACGAGGAAAGAGGACGACGAGACCGAGAAGACCAGGAGTAGCCAGGAGGAGGGGGGGAAAGAGAGGGGGGGAAGGAAAGGGGGGAAAGGGGGGGAGAGAAAGAGAGGGGGGGTAAAAGAGGTACAAAGACGGGACAGAGGATGGGAAGAGATAGAGAAAAAAGAGGAGAGAAGGAAAGAGGAAAATATAGAGAAGGAAGAAAAGAGCGGGGAAAAGGAAGTAGAGGAAAGGGAGAATGAGGAAAGAAAAAGAAGGGAGAGAGAGAAGGGGGAAAGGGTGAAAAGGGAAATAAGAGAGAGGGGTTAAATTGAAATGAGAGAGAGGGGGAAAGGGAAAGTAATTGTACTCTTTAATATAGAGTAGTGGAACCAAAGATCACTTGGTTTCTCCTTCTCTGACTTGCCATACAAGTTAGCAAACAAAACGTTTTCCTATACGGAATGAATGATTATTTTCCACATTAATCTTTAAAAATTAAATACTCACACTCATATTTCTTTCTTTATTTGTTGAGTAACAATATTTCTAAAGCAGCATTCGCTTTTATTCTATTTTCAAATAAGAAATATATTCACTCATGTCGAAAAGGATACAAGTGTATTTCAATTGTTCTTCTTGTTCAGAACAGTGCAGCCACTTATGACAGAAAAAAAATGTGAATACTAATTGAAAGTGTAGAAGGAAATTTCACTTTACATCTAACACATTTTTACAAAGGGGACAAAACATTTTAAAATATTCGTGTCGTAACATCTGATTGCAGTACCCAGTTGGTTAGTTACTAAACTTGGTCTAACGGTCTCGTTTGGCAATTTTCCAATTTTGTATTGTAGTAATCATATACTTTACAACATGTATAGTAAACAATTAAAATGTGTGTATTGCATTTAAGCTGTTAAATTTATTAGGGAATTTGTTAAAGAGTCTGTAGTTATCTCTATAAGGGTTCTTGTTTAAAAGTAGTTCCACCTCAAGTTCCACTGAGAGGCATACCCAGTTTCTTTTTTCTCTGGTATCATAATTATGAACTTTCGCATCTAGAGAAACAGAATCTTTGTTTCCCATAAAGGTCTTCTTTGTGAAAATTACAATTCCAAATATGTTACTTAACGTAGGAGTTAATTTAACGTCAGTCAATGTTTACTTTCAATGTCTTAAGCAAATGTTAATTTGAAATGGAAAATATATTCAAACAGTTTTTGTCGTTTACTATTAATTTATTACGAAATTCAATTTGAAATATCTGAAATCGTACTTATTAATTTTAGCAAAGAACATTTGTATAATCAGAGAATGTGCAATTATTCCTCTTCCAATTGTTTAATATAGAAGGGAAAAATCACGGCCTAACGTCGAACCAGAGACCGTTCTTTCTGAGACCGTTCTTTAAGGTACTAATATATCCAATGTATAACAAAGCCACAAATTCAACCCAAAGGTAATTTTCAAAGCAATTACAATCATAAAAGCAAACTAGGTTCAAACACATAAATTCAGAGCTGAGCTATCAGAGAAATTATCCGTTGCAATGCAATGTCTCTTTTAAGTAAAATATTAGAATACAAATTACAGCTATATTTTTATGTGCAATATATATTATTATGAAACACATGCTATATATTTTATCTTTACTGAAAATAACACATTCTAATAATGATTATTTTCCCTCACAGTTCGTATTTGCGTATGCAGCGTTCTTCGATTTCAAGGTTAATGGGCTTTCGGATGTGGCTACTGAATTGACACTAGCCTATCCTCTTCCAAACAAGCCTCTAAAATTTCCCCCCAACCACGTTGAACGGGCACCGCATTCTGAAGCACATCTTTCACCTCATTACTATGACATTAAACACCATACTGAAGGAATTCATGGGCACATTGACGATAATCAAGAAAATCTGCTGGAAAAAACAATGCATCGCAGTTCCTTTAATGTAAATTCTCTGAAAGAAGAACAGTTTAGGGAACAAAATATGTATAGAAATTCTTGGGATACATATAATGATGCATTTTATGATCCGAATTCAAAATCTAATGGATTAAAAAACATGATGTCGCGGTATCAACGGCACGCAGAAGATCGTCTAGATTTTCAACGAGAAGTAGCATCAATACTCAATATGTAAGTACTGAATATTTCATTAGTGACAATTGTTTGATTTACTACCATTTTTCTACAGTGGAATATTCACTGCATTTTAATACTTTTAACACATACAAAACAATTTGCATTAGATAGCGTAGGCCTATTTCACCACTGTCTCTATAATTCGCAATATTATACATTCGTTCTAGACGCTAGTACGCTTCAAAGCAGTCATTTGTAAACTTTTGAAAATAACCCCCTCGTACATTCTCATGGTTACATTCAATAATTACTTCATTAACACTATTTTTATTCGGGCATTGTTCTATACAATGCCCAGCGTTTATTATTACTTCGTGACAGTATGATATACATACTGTCACGTTTGTCAAACATACTGTCATGTTTTTCAATTACACAGGCACACATACACACACAAAAAGCTGACAGACCTTAAGACTAGATACAAGTTTTACTATGTATTTCAACGCGCTGAATCCGAATCTGAAGCCAAAATTACGCCATCACCCTCCAATGTTTTTTCAAGTGCAAAAATCCATCGTGACATTGTATTTTTTTTTGTTTTTGGGAGTTGTTGTCAGACACAAAGACATGATATAGATAAATCTATTTATTTCGACGCGCTGAATCAGAAACAAGCCAGAATTCCGTCACCACCCTTCTTTTTTTTTAATCACGAAAAATCACCGTGAAATTGTATTTTCTTGCTTTCGGGGGTTGTTGTTAGAAATGGAAGGTGGCGCAATTCTGAATTCAGATTTGAATAGAGCGTGTCGACATACATACAGAAATATGTGTCAAGTCTTTGGGTCTGACCACAAACCCCGAAAGCAATAAATACAATTTAACGATGGTTTTCTGCGGTTTAAAAAAATCGGTAGACAATGGCGCAATTCTGGCTTCATATTCGGATTCAGCACGTCGAAATACATAGGGAAACATGTTTCAAGTCTTTGAGTCCGACAACTTTGTTTCTGCATGTGCCTGCGTATTGAATATTTTTGGGGAAAAGGTGCTACAAACTTAGATGGTGCAACGCATTGCAAATGAAGATAATGCCCGTCTGAACTGATCGTCAACTTGCGTGCTTGCAGGAGGGGGGTCGATGGTGAAGCGTGTATTTTGCGTGCCCGTTGCGAAATCGCGCGGAACGCTGGCGGCCAGTCTCCAAATCTGCTTCAGGCGCTCATGCGATTGGTCTTCATGTAAGTGAATTTAAGTCTTAAAAATTGCTATTTATATGGTTTAAACTCGTCATAATTCAAAACACATTGCTGGACTACAGGTACTGATTTTATTAGCTATTCGGAAATTCACAAACAATACATGTACTACATTATTGCTTGTAATTTAATTGAAATTAAAACATTAAAATCTATACACAAATTCAAGTGCCATCTAAAGTATTTTCTGCTGCTTGAATGTTTCTAAATAATTACAGGGTACCAATGGCCTGCAGCAGCAAAAATGCTCAAGGTAGACCGCACACTGCTAAAAAGAACAAATAAATTACTCTCGTAAAACACTGCAATAAATGCAATATCTTAGCAAGAAAGGTCCCAGGATTATTGCAATAACATGGTATAATAATACATGGCGTTGGAAATTAGTAATTATAGGTACTGAGCATCAAAAAGGGAATTAATATTGATTTTTACAATGATATTTATTGCACTCGTTGCTTTTTTACTGTATATTTAAAAATTTAAGTATACAAAAATGCATGTAACAAGTACTGTACCTCAGCTTCTGTGCCAAATATTAGTTTTTTTGTCAACATTCATTCATTCGTTTATTACTGAGATGATCTCTTGTTTTACTTATGGACAGAAAATGTGCAAAATAGTGAAGCTACATGTCTTGAGGTCAGAGAGCAATAATTATTTATTAATTTATTATAAATAAGATTAATATTTATAATTATTCAAATAAACGTTCTAAACATTCCGGGGCATTTTTTAGAAAATTTTGAAAATGTTGTGGTTTCACATATAGTTGTGCTCCCAAAAATCAAAATACAGTCGATTTTGGTTGTAGTGAACTCGGATATAGTAAACCCTTGGTTATAGTGAATTTAAGTCACTGGTCCTGTTCACTTACATTAGAAATAATCCTAAGAAGATTCGGTTATAGTGAACCTGAACCTCGACTATAGTGAACATAGGTAATAGAACGTCCTCGAAATGAATTACCTCCCGCAAAAGAATATATCGCCACAGTGCCAAAAAAACACTAGAAAGCTTGAAAAAAATATCGTCGGCCAAACGTCGTAAACGAAGAAGTCTCCCCTGAAGTGACGCTAGAGGCTCCGGAATGTGCCACTCAGATTCACAACTGAAAGGCCGTGGCTTGCGTGGGCTACAACTGGCGGCGTCGAGACGCTATAGCTTGTTTCGATTTCAATCATGGTGTTACTTGATATTATGCGGGATAAACTGGATTAAGTAGTACGTATGCGACAGTAAGCACGCAACTGTCACAGACTGGTGATATCCGCTGTGCCGCAAGGAAAAGCGATGAATTTAATTAGTCGCTTGCGCCATCGCGCTACCGAAAGCATCTCGTATATTATTAGGCAAGTAAAAGAACCTTCAAAGAATGGGATGAATGGGATGGTGTTCCAACAGTGCAAGCAGCAATAAAGGGTGTCAAGGCTGCATTACGTTACTTAGACACAGAGAACAATGCAGAATCAAGTATGAAGAGAGCACGAACTCTGGAGAAGCATCTAGAGAAATTACTAACGAAAGAGTACGAAACATACAATTGAAAATAATTGATTTTTTTAGAACAATTTAAAAAATTGAAATTTTCGGTTCGTGCTGTGATTGGAAGACGTCTGAGAAGACATCATAGCGCACGAAGTTCATCTGTACGGAACCTTCATATTTGTACATAAGAACGTTTAATTCAGTAATGAGCTCAATGTTGATTGTAATATTGTAATAAATGTTAAATACTTATTATTTGAAAAATAAGTGATTGACGATGTGTAGTTAGTTGCCATCAATTCTATTAATGATTTTAATGAACATAACTTCCGGAAATCATAATTTTGTATAGAATTGCATGTTTACATACGACAGGTAAGGAGTAATATGTTGTATGTCGAAACCCATAATCAAATTTCAAGTAGAATCAAGGTAATAACATTACACATGAAACAAGATAAGTTATGACATTGACCAAACAAAATAATAATATTGATAAAGAGAGACATTAACCCTTTCATAATAGTTATAAAATTGTTATTATTTAATTGTAATAATTGAAAAGATTTAATTCTAGTAATTTCAATCGGTAAGGGGGGCATTTCGCATTATTTGTAAAGAAGTTTGAAATTGATCTTTAACGCCGCGCTGAGGCAATTGACAAATAATTATAATGAAAGTGCATTTAATTGAATTCGAATAGGCGTTTTAGGGTGAGAGCGTAGGTTTTTTAGGGTCCTTGATAAATAGTGTCTGTCGGTAAGGTGTCATTGACCATTTAGATAATTATAATATCTCAAAATTAAAAGATCAAAATGGATCCCGGATTGACAAAAGTTTTTCTATTATCTAAAATAATCTCTATTTTTCTATTTTCATCAGCAATGAAAAACAGCGTTGAGTCGAGTTCATTTCCTCCAAATACCAATTTTCCATTGCTATTTAACTTCAATTATAATTATTCTTGCTTATCTTACTCCTCTAACTTACTCTTCCATCCAAAGGTACGCGTTCACTCTCCACTATAATAAAACACTTCCCTACAAAAATTGATCCATCTGTCAGTTTAGGCGTAACACGTAAATCACTCCTAATATGTTTCCTTTCGCTCACGCAACCCGCAAATACATAATTTGTACAAATTTAATAAAATAGTATAATAATACGTTTTATAAAATACGTAACAACCGTGATTAATTTACTACAAGTAATCCAGTAACTATTTCATGTAGAACACATGTCTCCATTCAAAACCTTTAAAATAACAATAAGAATAGGCGTGAGTTGGCAGTCCCGCCTAGTACGAGAAAAACTCCCGCGACGCGCGAGAGTCAATGGACGGGGAGGCGCGAGAAGAAGCAGTGAGAAAAAGACAGTGGAAGGAAGCGCACGCATCGCGCGGGAAGTGGCTGAATACTTAATGCCGAACGCTTAATATGTGATATATAAGAGACTCGGAAGTGAATGACGTGATGGTGAAGGTGCTAGTAAGAGTGTGGGTGATGCACTCGCGGGAAATCCGACGGGAATGGTTGGCAGAAGGGACTGGATATGCGACGTGGTCGGTGCGTGGAAGCCCAAGACTGTGGATGGCGACGTGAGAGCCGGTGGGAGAACCGTGTGGTGTGACAAGTACGAAGTGAGAAGGTGTGAGGTACGAAGTGAGAAATGATGTAATTTTGGCATGGTGAGTGAAATCCATCTTTGAGGGGACCAGACGACACAGTAGGTGTGATCCGAAGACGAGCAATACGGAACCGAGAGCGGTTGGACACGCGTTGTGGATGGGGGCAGCGCCGTAACGGTCGCTCCACGGCCACGCCCAAGCATCAACACCGAGGGGCGCCGAACGACTGGGGCACGAGCCGGACGCGAAGAACAACGCCGCCGCCTGACGACCAACAGGTTTCACTTCGTATTACATTCGAATACTTTAGCCACAATTTAATGAGGGAAGGCAGTGATTCGTAGCATAAGCACCAAAAGTTAAGAGAATTTCAAGATGACTGTATAACAATAGAAATAAAGTTGTATATGATAATTATATTGGAAAGTTGTTGTATCAATGCTTACCCTACCCCAGAGCCCATTCCCAAAAAAAGAAGACCTGATCCCTTTAATAAATTTACTGATGCACTGGATTGGAACCCCGGTCCGTCACAATATATATATATATATATATATATATATATATATATATATATATATATACATGTACATATATTGTGACGGAACGGGGTTCCAATCCAGTGCATCAGTAAATTTATTAAAGGGATCAGGTCTTCTTTTTATACATATATACATACATACATATATAAAGCAAATACACATAATTCTGTGCGTTAATGAACTCAATCGCAGATCTCAGACACCCTCTGATAGCGCAGCTATATTATTGCACATTGATGCAGTTTTGAATATTAAAATATAGCACATTGATGCACTGTGGTGTCAAGCTAGGCGACAAATTCAGAAAAGTAATAATTTTGTAAACATATTAAGGTTTATGGTGGTAATTCATAGTCTCTAGTACTCCTGGCCTTTAAAGGAAACTAGCACAAAAGTTTTTTTTTATTTATTCATTTTACGTAAAAAGCCGTTAAAACTGCGTACGACATGCTATGGGGGATGTGAATTGTGTGCACATTTTAAAAATTCTGTGATATCTACACTAAGTCATATACTACTTGAATTTTGAATTAAGAAAAAAAAGCGCTTCCATGTAATAAAATCTATTTTCAAGGATAAATAAGCAATAAATTTTGGACTCTTATCCATGTTGTCCTTCGGAATAATACTTCTTGCCGCGACTACATGGAAACGAGAATTTGAATAACTGTATTTCCTACTGAATTCTAGAAGACGTGCACAGATAATGAAGTTGCATTTATGTCCAGAAACAAAACAAGGGGCCATCTCAGCATTTGCTCAATGGATCAGGGAAACTGGACCTTAAACCTGATCGAGATGGGGGTCATTGACCCAAAAGCTGCGATACAATACTTGTTACGTTTTGTTGCGATACAATACTTGTTACGTAATGGTATATAATATACAGTTCAAAGGTAAATAATACATTAAATATCACTGTTAAAATTAATGTTACTTTCTTTGTGATGCTCAGTATAGTCTCTAATTGTATAGAAACAGTTATGCAGCAGAAACGATTTCACTTGGGATTTAAACTTTTCTATCGAATTTAATCGTTTAATGTCATCTGGCAAAGTGTTGTAAAATAATGTACATGTATTGTATGTAAATTTTTTGTAATGAGCTGTTGATACTGTCACCTCATGAATATGATTTCTACGTCGCGTGTTTTAGTAATAGACATCGGCATTTTATGAAAATATATTCCCGCCCTTGAGCAAGTCATTTTTTACAAAAACCACTGATTCGTAAATAAACAGACAAGGTAATGGTAAAATTCCTAGATTAATGAAGTGAGACTTACAAGATCACGAGGGTGGGATTTGGTTATTATTCGTACAATTCTCTTTTGTAATCTAAAAACCTGGGAGCTATAAGATGTATTTTCCCAGAACATTATGCCAGGCGGGAATGAACATTCGCGAAATATACACAACGGGCAGTATGAAGGCTGGCTGAATTTGAAAGAATTCTGAACGCGTAGCATAATGAGCTTAATTTTGTGTTCTATTCATTTAAATTGACGTTCCATTTAAGGTTTGACTGAATTGAGAGAGCTAAAAATTTTGTTGCCATAACATCAATCAATGGCACACTCTTCATTTTCAATGGAGAACAGAATGGTTTGTTTGAAATAGAAAACTGCATTAAAACCGTTTTCTTTTCGTTTACTATTAATTTGTTATTTCTGAACCAATTTGAAACATCTGATATTGTACTATGTTGTACTATATTGTACTATTGTACTTTGCAAAAAGGATGTTCGTATCATCCGCAAAGAGAAATGTTCTTCCGTTTCGAATCGTTGAGGTCATATCGTGTACGTAAAGTAGGGCCTAAAATCGATCCTTGAGGAACTCCTCGTGCAATGGGCAAAGAATTGGAAAGGTGCGTACGTAATGTTCGATCATTCCAGTAAGGTATTTCCACTCTCTGAGACCGTTGTTTAAGGTACGAACATAACCAATCTAGAGTTCTATGGATATTGGGTGAGTACATTCAGAGATTACCGTGCTGTAACTCAACGCCTTTGTCTCTTTATATAAAGATATCGATACAGAGAGATATAGATGATTCGGCCAATAGTGTCTTGTGTCTGCTCGATTTGAGGATCCATACCAAAAATAAATATCAATAAAATACCAACTTTTCAGAATACCTGTTTCCAAGCTATTATTAAAGCCCTTTGGTTTATTTCATACAAACAAATCCATTAAGAATTTAGTATATTATCAAATCAAACTTTTTCAGCAAATTCGAAAAAAATTATGTCGAAAAGTTTATAATACATTATCCGCAACTCATTTTCAATTAGGAATTGATTAAATCGAAGATTACCAAAACAATTCTTTGACTCTCCATAATCTCCTTCTTTCGCAAATTATTTGACTACAGATACCGATTAGAACTTGAAGCGTGAGATGCATTTACAAAGATACGTACTTTTAATTATAATAAACAATTTGTTCACCATCTGATGTCTAATTGGCCTAAGGCTTCAATAAAAATGCTTAATAAAAGCCGAAGTGTTGGCGATTTAAATAATAATTGTTTTCTTAGTGTGATATCATTTCTTTTATTTGCCCATTATATATTTTACGAAAAAAGAACATAGAAAAATCAAACATTACTGTAATAGAAGTTAAGTAAATTTTTGAAGTTAACAAAAATTTTTTCTAGACATTTGCGTTGAAAGTTAGAGCTGAAATTGTATCATTTTTTCTTTTGTTTACAGGCAACCCTCAAATAACAATGTCTCAACAAGTGAAGAGCAATTTTTCAAGGAATGTGATTCTGGGAAGCGCTGCCCGTTTTCTTTACTAGAAGCTGAATTGCCAATAAGATAGTGATTCTTAATAGCATATTTCCTCTCACTTCGTGTTTCAAACGATAAAAATACCGCATTCATATTAATAACCGAAATTTTAATACATTCTCTTCATAAATCGTGCATTCTTAGACATTCACTCTAATGTAAGTTAGATTATTAACTAAGCTGGAAATACACAACCGTCTGGATGAAAAAATGAGCACTTTTATACGTAAAGGACAGTATTTGTCTTATCTATTTGAATATGAAATTTAAACTTGTATTTACAATGTGTAAAATTAAATCAACGTAAAATGATTGTAACAAAATGTGCGCTTTGAATGAAACTAATTTGACGTCCCTTCCAAAATGTTTGTTATCTGTCAGTGACGAGTACCATTCCACAAGAGTTGAGAAATAATTGCAGTCACATCTTATTACTAAACATGAATGAACCAAGTTGGAATGAATCAAACATTTTCAGGAACTGGAACAAATGTGTAGAGAATTCTTGTCAATGTTAGGTTGCCATAATAGTATTTCTGTTCTGTTTACTTTCGACATGTTTCATCCAAAAATGTAGTGACCTTCTTTATTAAAAACTCTGTAAATTATATGTTCAAAATATCCATTTCATCACTTCTTTCTGCATTAAAACAATTGTATTGTAATGTCTAAAAAAAAGTATTGTTATGTAAAATTTAACTGTTGTGTAAATCAATAGAACATAGATTGTCGTTAAAATTTTGTAGGGTGGCATGCGACATAGGCCCTTAGTGGCTAGTTGGTTAGCGTGCTCACTTTCCATGTTGCAAAGCCGTTCGATTTCCCGGTCGGGCCAAAATAATAACTGTTCGCTTTCCGTACAAGCGGGGATACAGTTATAATATGGGATACAGTATTAATATTCCAGTATCTATTGTTGTGTATCGTTGAGAAAGCCCACCCTAAGGTTATGAAGACCAGAATACACGGTGAAGGGATGTCTTCGTGCTAACCACACGAACTCCTTATCCCATGTCCGAGAGGCTGGGTCACCACTGGTCAGCCAAGGCTCATAGCGGGCTCCCGAGCCACAAGACAGGGTAGAACAGGTATGCGACATGATGCAACGAGTGATGTGAAGATATAAACTTTCGCGGCAGAGATGAATACAGTGTTGCCTGTATTTCCGCTGCCTTGTCCTAGGTATGGTTATAAAGTTTCAGTTGTATTGCAACCTTGTCGAGGACTAAAGAAGTATGCAAATTACTTTACTCGAAGATGATTGTAATGACGTCCGAACTTGACAATTTTGGTTGGAGAGGTGTGTCTGAAACGGGCAAGATGTGCCAATTGGAAAATCCATCCCTTCCAACGATAGTGAATTTTCATAGAACATTTCATAGAATTAATATGGAATAAACAATATTACACACTTACCTCACATTGCTCTGCTCAATAAAATAAAACTAATGTAGAATATTTTTTTGAAATCAGAGTAACTAAGTAGCCATTTAGGTGAAAGACGACATCAAAGTACTAACTCGCGATTGTTCGCTGTGGTACCAGACTTTGTCAAGACAGAATCCGATCGTGTGCAGAAGATTGCTCCAAATCTAATTCACAGGTAAGTCAAACGAGTTATCCCACGAATACCTATGACATTAACAACTGCTATTCATACATAGGTCTAAATCATTGCTTTTTCTCCATTAAAGGAGCGGGGATATTAACCGTCATGATTTCTAAAATATATAATTGATACAACTGGAAGTAAATTAAGAAATACAGTCTTAGTTATCACAAAATGTATACGATGCAACGAGTGATGTCCAGATATAGACTTTCGCGGCAAAAATTAATAGAAAATTGACTATCAGTAGAACATTCACCGTACGACGAGGATGGAAATTAAAAACCCAAAGGTGGATGATTGACGACAAACTGTTGTACTGGGATCGGAGTAAATGGTTATTGTAAATTAGACGTGTTCTGGCAGTTTTTAGACGAACTCTCTTTCGAAATGATAATGCAAGTATAAAGTGCCGAATAATATCTGGAAATCTAACCCATTGGAAAATTACATCCATGACAATGGATAACCATTTGAAAAGGAAAACAATTTCTAAGTTCTTGTTCACGCGACATTCAATGTCCTAGGTTACTAGCTAGTATCTCTTTCCTGACAATTATGCACTAATTTTTCCATTTGAAACGCATTATATATATATATATATATATATATATATATATATATATATATATATATATAAAATGTACATTATATATTATGACCTAATGGTCATGCCACCATTCAGTTGTAAAAACGATGCCAATTTGAATCGGGCGCGCAGAAGGACAGGAGAGTCACGAACGAGTCCGGGGAACGAGTCGCGCGGGGCGAGAAGAGACGCGAGGCATAACGAGAGACGGCAGAGAGAGTTGAGATGGCGCGCACGGGCGAGGAGAGGTGCATGAATTACGGACGTGTAATCGGTGAGCATCGGGGAATCTAGATGGGGAGAAGTATTGACAAGGAAGTGAACGATAACTAAAGACAGTGGATAGTAAAATTAGCTCGAAGGAATTGTAACATAAACGCTTACGAGTGATAAACAATCGAGTGCAGACGAAAACACGTGGCGAACGAGTGCGTGTGGGCCATCGGCCATGGACAGAGCGATAGACGGATGATGTTAAGAAAACGCGTGATCGTAAGAAGACTGAGCTCGCACAATAACGTCGAAGGCGTGTGATCGGACAATAAAACACCGGAATCGGAGCGACGACCACGAAAACCAGCCAGCGGCAATGCGAGAGGGGGCCCCACGCCACGCCGCACAGTGTGTAATTTTGACGATCTAGGAAGAAAAAATTAATAACTCCCTTCGAAATGAATTTCTCCTAGTTTTTGGAGGTCTGTTGTGTAAACAATGTACAAATAAACCAATTTGCTTGTAGAACTTAAATGGTTACGAAATATTTTTTTAAATATTTAGTAAATTTGAATACTTTTTTTTTTATTTATTTTACGTCAAAAAAACAGTTAAAAACTGCGTATGACGTGCTATGGGGAAAAGTTAATTGTGTGCACATTTTCAAAATTCTGTGATCCCTACACTAAGTCATATACTACTTAAATTTTGAATTTTGAAAGGGAGAAAAAAAACAAAAACTCCCATGTAGTAAAATCTATTTTAAAAATAAATAAGCAATAAATTTTGAATTTTGAAAGGGAGAAAAAAAAACAAAAACTCCCATGTAATAAAATATATTTTCAAGGATAAATAAGCAATAAAATTTTGAATTTTGAAAGGGAGAAAAAAAACAAAAAACTCCCATGTAATAAAATTATTTTCAAGGATAAATAAGCAATAAATTTTGTTTAAAAAAAGGTAGATAAAGCATTTGCTCAATGGATCAGGGAAACTGGACGAAAAACCTGATCGAGATGGGGGTCATTGACCCGGAAGTTGTAGTACAATAGTTGTTACAGGTTGTTTATACTTGTATTAGCCTTTATGAGAGTATACGTTTGTCAAACGTTGCATTTGTTTAATATTATGGGATATAATATTTGAATTTAACAAAACATACTCTGCAAGAACAATTAAATGAAAGTGTACAAGAATAAAAAGTCGAAAATGTAAAAATTATAACAAAAAAAAGAGGAATGTACAAAAATACTCACAAATTAGTTTGAATCTCTACTCGCGTATTCTTCTGTTGATGATTCTTCTGAGTATATTTCTTTTGCCTCATTCCTTGATTCTAATAACATTAAGAGTTCAAGTTTCACTTTTTTGGGTACAGTTGCAGGTTTAGCGCGTAAGCTCGAAATGAATGGATCTGAGCTAATAAGCAGCCTGTGGAGCAAATCCATATTTGTGTCTGCTCTTGACGTTTTTCTTGTGAATAGTTCTCTGTATTGTCGGTTGTGCTTGTTTCTGGACTCCTGGGCTTCTTCAGAGAACTGTCCAATTGGCAAAATACATGATGACATAATATCCTTTTCATGAATCCGTACCTTGTGCACACTAACAGGCATTTGATACCACTAATACTCTTTCACGTACAGTTCCCTTGTTTCTGTGGTGTACTCTTCAAACTTTTGTAAATTAATTTCGAAATTACCATTTATGCATTGTAAAATAATACCAAATCTTTTTATTAGATCTAAATTAATACCTGTTATTTTAGAGGATACTTCAGCATGTTTGAAAAATGTTCTTGCTGTGTTGGCGTCGTTTGTATTACCACTTTGCTTTTTGGGAATATCAATGAGAAGGCCTAACACTTCTAAATCCATCTTGCACGTGCTTCTTCTTTTTCGCCACTTTCGCTTTATTTTCTTCTCCACTCACTTGCCATATTCCAATTTCTAAACAATATAAATGGATCTTCGGGCTTTCTTAATTGTAGTTTCCCTGTTGGGGGAGGCTTCAGAGAGCTCCTTAACTATAGCTGCCGAATCTCTTTTGCCATCCTTCCTTAGTTTCATTTCAGTGGCCATGGATAATTCTTCTGAACTAGTGGTATCCAAACGAGGTTTCAATTTTAAGGCTTTAGCTTTATTCCCACAGCTTTTGAAGGGCTTATTAGGTCTTACAGCTGTATTAATTTTTACATTAATTTGCGATGGGCCTGGGACTGCCTCTAAAATATAATCAGGAAGGGAAAGAGTTTCTTGCAGCCAGGACGAATTGTATTTTAGGAACTGTTCTTTACTTCTCACGGATTTTTGCCATCTGGTTTCAATTTTTAAAAATACATCTAACATATGGCTTAATTTTATCCAACAATGCCTTTTCAGGTTCTATAATACCTAATTCACGCAAAACAATAGTCAATACACCTTCAAATTTTTCAACAATTTATTTTTTTACTCCTGTATCAAATAACGACATACGGATAACTGGAGGAGCCATTCTTGTAAAAAAGATTATATTCGTCAGATAAGCAGATATAAGAAGCTAGTCTTTTCACGATCAAGTACCTAAAAGTACTAGTTTTAAAATGTATATGGCCCGAAAGGTGTATAATGGTGTATAATACACTAAAATTCTAAGTGAATTTAGAGAATGTGCAATACATTTAATATAAATCACTCACCTTTTCGATTAACGTTTTTAGGCACAACAAAAGTCAATAACTAAATAATATTCACATAAAAATGATTGTAAAACTATGAAAATTACTTCTGGTGGGCACACAAATCACAGAATCAGTCAAGAGGTGTATCACGACCAAGGGAATTTCGCGTACTGAAAAGGGTCATTCGGAGCTGAGTCCTGCCGGAGCGGCGATGGACGTGTTTGAACATGTACCACGGGATTATTGTGACCTTCAAGAGAAAACTAACAACGTTCCCACATAGCTGGGACATACTACTACACAGAAACCTAACTATTTTACTGCTTCAATTCAGTCGAAAATTTAATTTTTTCCTGCTAGATGGCCAAAATTACACACTGTGCGCCGTGGCGTGAAGGCCTTGAACAACAGCAGCTGTGTTCCTGCACCAAGAGGGCGGGAAATCCAGGTTGAGTAGACGAACATTTAATAACCATGTAACTTCAGTGAATTCAGCACAGCTACGTTGGCCAGGGAGTGCATTAATGGGATAGGGCGTAGTAATGAATCAGTACGTAGGTAGGGGAACAAGCAGAGGTGATACACATACAATATTCATAATGATTGCAATCATAATTACAGAGCTAATTAGTAAGAGATTCATGTATTTATTGGTTTCGGAGTAATCCAGTAATGCAAAATTAGATGTTAAGTTCTAGTGATGTAATTATTTAAGACTGCAAATCATGCATTAATTGTATCAGGTTCTCTTTAGATTGAGTTTTCTTTGATGAATAAATATGTGATTAAAGAAAATGGCAAACTAGTGATTAATGAACGGTATGATGGTAGAGAATGCATTGAAAATCACAGCCAACATCCTCCTCATAAAGGCGCTCCCCCCTAAAGGAATCCCTTCTCCCTTCATCAATTTCAGAAACAGCAATTATTGCTATCAAAATTTAATGTGTGATCAGTGCCTCATTTGATGGTGGATTCCCAAATGGGAAAATTGAGGTAAGTACAGTCACAAAATATATATATATATATATATATATATATATATATATATATATATTGCGTATATCATTTTTTTTTTTAGGAGTATAGTTTTCTAATAAAGAGGTAAAGGAGGAATTTGAGACGATAAAACACGATCGTGTAAATGAGAACGTCTTCCTGACATGCTTATTGCACTTGAGTCATTTTATACAGAGACCGTTTTGTAATTTCCATGTTATTCTTCTTTCTAATGCAAATGTTTGTAACTCAATAAAAGCATCATTTTAAGAAGCTTTGAAAGTTAACAATGAATATTTTGCAGTATGTAAAATATATAAATTAAAGATTATAAAATGTGTGTTTTAGTATTGACTGGTAATGCAAGAAGGGAAAATTGTCTTCATCTGCTTATAAAAACGGTGCAATACTCATTCTAATGAGCGTTGTACCCGCTAACCTGAGTGTTTACTTGGTTTGGTTTGAGAGACAACAAATGTTGAAGATGTTAATTTTTCAGATCGTGAGACACTGAGTTTGTTCTTTAGCTTGTTCCTGAAAATTGTCAAAGCAGTCAACGGTAGCCACTGACTTAGAGAACGATAGATTCACGGGACGACCACACAGTGCGTGTTGTATTCTTATGACTATCATCCATTTTGAGTTTCTACAGAAAGTCTTTCTACTGTAAGTATCAAATCATAAAATTCAATTTTCAAGTAACTCTAGGACTAAACTGAATTTATAACAATAATCTATGAATATTTTAATAATTCTAATTTTATCAAAACCACTCTACACAATCAAACCATATCTACATATAACGAATATGCAGTCCTTTAAGCTATACAACATTTATGCACGAGCATTTCGCGTGCTTAACTCTTAACCAGCGTAGTACTCTATGAATCACGTAAAACCGTAGTGCGGTCACTACGGTGATTAAAATATTATTTTCAGAGACGAAAGAGGATTAATTGCTTTGGTACTCGCTGAGTAATCAGATTACAGCTTATGTTATGTAAATCATTACACGGTTCTTATAAGAAATATAATCATGCAAAAATTCATTTTCTTCATCTACATTCGTCATCTACATGGGTTACATTAAAATACGGCCATTTTAATTTCTTAAAATTTCTTATTTTCATAAGAAACTACATTTTTGTGAGATTTAGATACAAAATTCCCACAGATTGAACTGTGGGAATACGCGGCATAACGGAACTTTTCCTCTTCTTATTATTACTTAACAATTACTCATATGTTTAAAGAAAATGCATTAGATCATTTCAACGATCCCACTGGCCCAAAATTGGAACAATCGGATTCAAGTTTCTTTTCTCAAATATTCTTTTGCAAATTTTGCATCTTCAATAAACGGAGACATCCTAAAGAAACGTAAACAAATTGTTGCATTCCTAATTGCCAGATGTCGATCTGATGATTGCAAAAGCTTGCTACATTCCTGGTCAGGGTGTATTCATGAATTGCCTCACGTGGCGACGTAAGGCCGACCGAGGCATCGCGGTTCGAAACCTCAACGTAACGTGAGGTCGTGAGACCACGCGTTGTTTCGAAAGCGTGTGTTCATCTAAAACCGTGCGTAACTATTTGTCAGTGGTTAGGAGAAAATCAGCATTTTGTCGTCAAACGATTTTTTGCTATCAAGGACACACAAAGTGTGGATTCTTGCTACACCACTTGTTAGAGTAGTTCCCCCCTGAATTTAGCAACTAGATTTATCTACTTTTTCGTTACCAGGGACTGTCAATAAGAGTTTTTCTGCCGCAAATTCACCGCGTTTTCCTGGAGCCTCACATAACTTTCTACTGCATAAGCGGTAGCAAGAAAGTAAAAAGTGCTAATAACAAGTTTGGAAGCCTACTTCAGAACACAGAAAACAGAGGAAAGAATTAGCATCAAAACTGCATAAAATCATCAAAAGTAAAATAACAGTTATCTTTCGTGACAAGCGATGATATGTGCGTTGAGATATTTTTTTAACTCTTAAATACAATACATACAAAAATCGATTGCTAATTTACTACGGACACACTGTGATGATTAATACTCAAATTTGTCTTAAAAAGCAACTGAATCATATCATTGTGTCAATTTCACTCCATATGAATACAGAAACCTCAAATTAAAATAACAGTTATTTATGAAAAAAGTGTCGTATGAATGATCTTGAGAAATGTGACAGACTGATGGTGAATAGTATGTTTTGCTTATAATAATTACATTAATTTTTTTTTATGTTCTAGCTTAAAATCTTGTATTTCCTAAATCTGAGTTGCCAAATTTTATTTTAATAAATGTGGACCATGGATTAAAGTACTTATATTCAAATTTGTTTTCCAAAACTGATCTCATTGACAGATTTTTAAAGTTTCACTTGAGATAACCAAAGTAAATAAATAGTTATATGGCAAAGTTTGTACCCTCTTTCAATAATTTACAAAATATTGTTTTACAATATTTGGAAACTAGTGTAGGTAAAGCACAACAAAAATACAAAGAACTAAGCGCTTAAAATGGGGTCCCTATTGTGAAGTCACCAGACTTCCTGCAATAATGGTTGAGGGACCATTTTAAAAAACATGTTCTTACAAAGATATTTAGATTGGTTTAATTTAAATTAAAAAATAAAATATGAATATATACCCTGAATTGTTCTATATTTCAATTTTAATTAGAGGCTAACTTTTATGTAATTTTAAGGTTGTGTTTTGAATAGAATAGAATATTTATTTTGCTACTTAGGAATACATAGAATACTTTCGATGGTAGCGTTTTCTAAGAAATTACTAAAAATACACAAAACAAACATCAAACAACATTAAAATATTAACATGTTACCATATACAATTTTACAAAATTAATCTATTAACCATATTTTCTTAGTCTAATTTAAAAATTTTTGACATTCTGAGACAAAGTCTCCAGTACTTTGATGTTTTGTTTCATTGCTCACGGAAAACGTAGAGAAATTGCTAATGCCTAGCAACATTATTTCGTACAACGATTATATTACACTTAAATTTTTCAAAACTAAATTCCACATTCACACCATATAAATTTCAACATGCATTCCATTTGTATTCTTGCAAGTCGAAGAAATAGAATAATTGAAGAAACCATGGTCCCTGTGGCTGGGTGGATTGCAGTGGCATTACTAACCATCGTCTCCATCCCATGCCACTCAGAAGCTTCTCATGAAAACAGAAGTGCCCGGCGCAGGCGACAACTGGTCTTCCCTAAGGGAAGCTCTTTTACAGTATGTTCATTTACAAAAGATTCTGTAGCAAAACATTTTGAACGATGCACAGCAACTACGTTTCTTACCGAACCTCCGGGCGTGATACCTTATTCGAACTTCAAGGTGAGGCAAGATTAGTTCGTGGTTCGTTCGTCGTTATTGAGATGACAAGGGTTTAGGGGAACTCGCGGAATCGGCGTTTTCGAATGCGGCATTTTTGGCGTTTGGGGAAACCAGCGTTTGGGGAATTGACGTTTAGGGAATCGGCGTTTAGGAAATCAGCGTCCTGAGCATCAGCGTTAGGGAAAATCGATCGGGAATCGGGGTTAGGAAATCAGCGTTTAGGAATCAGCGTTTAGAGAATCAGCGTTTAGAATATCGGCGTTTAGGAATCGGCATTTAGGGAATCAGAGTTCAGGGAATCGGCGTTTTGAGAATCGTTGACAGTTTACGATATCGGTGTTAGGAATCGATTAGCAATGTTTAAATCGGTTTAGAAAGCGTTTGGAGGGAATGCGTTCGAATAGTTTAGGAATCGCGTTAGATACGTTTAAATTGGTTTGAATAGCGCTTTAGGAATCAGCGTTTAGAGAACACGTTGGAATGCGTTTGGATGTGGAATCACGTTTGGAATCGTTTGGAATCGGCGTTTAGGAATCAGCGTTTAGGCATCAGCGTTTGGAATAGCGTTTAAGAATCAGCGTTTAGCGTTGAATCAGGCGTTTGAGGAATCGGTTTGGAATCGTTAGGAATCGCGTTTGTGGGAATCAGCATCGTTTAGGAATCAGGTGGGAACAGCGTTTAGGGAATCAGCGTTTAGGAATCAGCGTTTAGGAATCAGCGTTTAGGAAACGCGTTTAGAGCGTGAATCAGCGTTTAGGAATCGCGATTAGGAATCAGTTTAGGAATCAGCGTTAGGGAATCAGCGTTTAGGAATCGGCGTTAGGAATCAGCGTTTAGGAATCAGCGTTTAGAGAATCAGCGTTTAGGAATCGCGTTTGGAATCGGTTAGGAATCAGCGTTAGAATCAGTTAGGAATCAGCGTTTAGGAATCAGCGTTCAGGAATCAGCGTTTAGGAATCACGTTAGAATCGCGTTTGAAGTGGATCAGTTAGGAATCCTTTAGGAATCGCGTTTAGGTAATCACGCGTTTAGGAATCGGCGTTTAGGAATCGCGTGGAATGCGTTTGAACGCGTTTGAAATCGCGTTGGAATCGCGTTTAGTGGGAGAATCGGCGTTGAGGAATCGCGTTTAGGAATCGGCGTTTAGGACAGACGTTAGAATCGCGTTTAGGAATCAGCGTTTAGGAATCAGCGTTTAGAATCGCACGTTTAAATAACACTTGGATATTGCGTTTAGGAATCAGCGTTTAGGGAAATCGGCGTTTAGGAAATCAGCGTTTAGAGAATCGGTTTAGGAATGCAGAACGTTAGAAATTATGGCGTTTAGAATGAGTTGATCGGCGTTTAGGAATCAGCGTTTAGAAAATCAGCGTTTAGGAATCGGCGTTTGGAAATTGGCGTTCGGAAATCGGCGTTTGGAGAATAGGCGTTTGGAATCGTCGTTTGGGGAATCAGCGTTTAGGAATCAGCGTTTAGGAATCAGAGTTTAGAATCAGCGTTTAGGGAATCAGTTTTAGGAATCGCGTTAGGGAATCAGCGTTTAGGAATCAGCGTTTAGGAATCAGCGTTTAGGAATCGGCGTTTTGGGAATCGGCGTTTAAAGAATCGGCGTTTAGGGAATCGGCGTTTAGGAATCGGCGTTTAGGGAATCGGCGTTTAGGGAATCGGCGTTTAGGGAATCGGCGTTTAGGGAATCAGCGTTTAAGAAATCAGCGTTTAGGAAATCGGCGTTTAGGGAATCAGAGTTTAGAGAATCAGAGTTTAAGGAATCAGCGTTGAGAAATTTGGCGTTTAGAGATTCGGCGTTTAGGAAAGGTTTGGAAATCGGAGTTTAGGAAATCGGCTCTTAGGAAATCGGCGTTTACGGAAACGGCATTTGGAGAATAGGCGTTTGGAGAATCGTCGTTTAGGGAATCTACGTTTGGGAATCGCTTTAGGAAATCAGTTTAGAAACAGCGTTTAGGGAATCAGTTTTAGGAATCGGTTGGAATTTAGGAATCAGCGTTTAGTGAATCAGCGTTTAGGCATTCAGCATTTACGGAATCGGCGTTTAGGGAACCAGCGTTAACAAACTCAGCGTTTAGGGAGTCAGCGTCAGGCAATCAGCGTTTAGGGAACAAGCGTTTGGCGTTAGGGAAGCGTTAGGAAATCAGCGTTTATGGAATCAGCATTTAAAAGGAATCGGCTTTTAGGAAATCGACGTTGAAATCGGCGTTCGGATTAGGCGTTAGACAATCAGCATTTAGGGTATCAGCTTTTAGGGAATCAGCGGTTAGGGAATCAGCGTTTATAAATCAGCGTTTAAGCAATCGGCATTTAGGAAATCTGCGTTTAAGAAATCTGTGTTTAGGAAATCGGCGTTTTGGGAATCGGGGTTTAGGAAACCGGCGCTTAGGAAATCGGCGTATACGGAAACGGCGGTTGGAGAATAGGCGTTTGGAGAAGCGTCGTTTAGGGAATCGAAGTTTAGGGAATCGGCGTTTAGGAAATCGGCTATTAGGGAATCGGCGTTTAGGGAATCGGCGTTTAGGGTATCGGCGTTTAGGTAATCGCCGTTTAGGGAATCGACGTTTAGGGAATCAGCGTTTAGGGAATCAGCGTTAAAGAATCGGCATTTAGGAAATCTGCGTTTAAGAAATCTGCGTTTAGGAAATCGACGTTTGGAGAATTGGCGTTTGGGAATCGATGTTTGGGGAATCGTCGTTTTGGGATTTGGCTTTGAAGGAATCGGCGTTTAGGGACTCGACGTTTATATAATCGCTGTTTAGGTAATCGACGTGTAGGGAATTAGCGTTAAGGGAATCAACGTTTAAAGAATTAGCATTTAGGAAATCCGATTTAAGAAATCTCGTTTAGGAAATCGGCGTTTAGGGAATCGACGTTTGGGAATTGGCGTTTGGGGAATCGGCGTTTAGGGAAACGGCGTTGAGGGAGTGTTTAGGGAATTGGTGTTTAGGGAATGGGCGTTTAGGAAATCAGCGTTTGGGAATCAGCGTTTAAGAAATCAGCGTTTATGGAATGCGTTTAGGGAATCAGTGTTTACGAAATCAGCGTTTATGGAGTCAGCGTTTAGGGAATCGGCGTTTAGGGAATCGGCGTTTAGGGAATCAGTGTTTAGGAAATCGGTGTTTGGGAAATCGGCGTTTGGGAATGCGTTTAGGGAATCGGCGTTTAGGAAATCAGCGTCCAAGGAACCATCCTACAGGGAATCAGCGTTTAGTGAATTGGCGTTCAAGGAATCATCGTTCAGGCAGTCAGCCTTCAGGGAATCAACGTCAGCGTAGGGGGTTGGCGATGGGAGGGGGTCAGGATAGGGGGACGGTTTAAATGAGGTTTGCATAGGGGGGTCGGCATAGGAAAATCGACGTAGGAGGCGGCGTAGGTGGGTTCGCGTTCGTGGTCACGTTCGGGGTCGTTGTTCGGTATTGGGCGTTCGAGAGTCGCTATTTGGGGCGTCGTTCCGTCGTTCAGGTTTCCCTGTTCGTAATCAGCGATTGAGGGTGAAGTTTCGGGGGTCGAATTTCGGGGGTTGGCTTTCTGGGTCGTCATATGTTTTTCCTTTTCGATTTATTACTTCCGATATTAAATTTCGGTAAATAATATGTTTTTATTTAATATTCACGCAGAAATAAAATCTAATAGTTATGTTTCGTTCTCCAGATCACATTTGCTGCTGGCGCGTACATGGATTTCAATATACCTAGTATTTGGGCAGTGACTCTTGAATTGACAGCAGCGTATGCTCTTCCAAGCAGGCATCTCAAATTTCCTTCTAATCATCTGAATCATGTAACACAGGCCGAAGAACACCATTCACATCATCCGTATGACATGCAAATTCTTTCTGAAGAAAATCATGGGCATGTACATGAGCATCAGCAAGAAAGTATACTTTACGAACCACTACCTCGCAGTTCTTTTAGAGGAAATTCTCGGGATGAACAACTGATTGAAAATCATATGTATAAAGATACTTCAAATTCATATAAAGAAGATCATTTTGAACCTCCCTCAAAGTTTAAAACTTTGAAAACCACTCAGAAGAAACGTTTTCGGCGGTATGTGAATGATCGTTTGTATTTTCAACGAGAAGTGGCATCGTTACTTAATATGTAAGTATCACCGCTGGCATTGATTTTAATTTTAATATTAAAGTTTTCTCAAGAAGATAATCTTTAACCTTTTTGTCCCTATACTGCTAAATTCTCAGAATATTTTGATGCATTTTTCAAAAAGTATACAAATAAAATACCCCCAAACATTTTGCAAACGTTCCCCCAAATCTTCCTCACATGTAGGCTGCATGTTCTGGCAATTGTTAATCTGCAAATAAAAGTCTAAATTGAAAAAAAGTTTAATTACGTAATACTACTTTATAGACATTCCTCCTGCGTACGTACGTATGGGAAGTTCCGAATAATTAGTGTATTCAGAAGAGCGAAACCTCGAATATATGAAATAGAAGGGGTCAAAGATTTTTAGCAAAAATTGCAATCTCCAAAATAAAACTTTTTAAGTCAGTGTTTTGACTATGCAAAATGCTTCACACTGGAATCTTACAGCTTTTCTTGTAATGCTTGCTACGGAGTGGCGGAACAATAAAAAAAAAATATAACGTCTCACAAAGTCTCATCTTGCATTTTACTGTTTAAAATATATAACTTACGTCCTTTGCACATATGCAAAAAACTGGATTCAAGGCTGTAGGACGTATCGTTTCCGAATTACGCAGGATGGCAAAGGGTTTTGCGTAGTGTGTTATGCGGGTCGCATAAAAGAAAAAATCAGAATCTACAAACGTCTTTTTTTATCATTGATGCAGGTGTTGATGTAGAAGAATTCCCTATCCCGCAGTAATACACTTAAGTGTCTTCGGGCCCATGGTTTCTTACGACAGAGAAAAGTCCGACTTCTTTCCTTAATGTGTTGTATACAGAGGAGATTAGGCACAATTCACTGGATATGCTACACATTCCTTCACGACTATGAACGCACGTAAAATGCAAATCAGCATGCATTTTTCTGATGGTTGATTTAATCACTACATGACACAAATATAATATTGTCCTCTGTGTACTCTTATTAAGTTATCTCGCTTCCTTTTTTGTGGTTGTTAAATATTTTGGGAGGAAGACAGGGAGCTTAAAATGTCTCATCATGCAACGAATTAAAAACTGATAGTGCACTTGCCTAAAAGTGAATGAACGTGCATTTCTGCAGGAGAGGCATCAATGGAGAGGCGTGTATCACGCGTGCTCGCTGTGAAATTGCGCAAAGAAAGGGTGACCAGCCAGCAAATCTACTCCAGGCGTTCATGCGTTTAGTCTTCATGTGAGTGTTAAATTCGCCTTTTTAAAAGGTATTTTTGCTATTGCTGGAATTGAAGGAAATTAATTGTCTCATTTCACTTCTTTTGTGCGAGATTTTCTTCTATCTATAAATTTTTGTGACAAAAAGAGTATTAAAAGTAATGCTTTAAAGCCCTTTTGAAGCTACACTTTAGTTCCACTTTTGCTCTGATTTTGTTGATTGGTAACCAGCGACACTTAGGTAGCAGTTTTGAAAATTCTTCATGACAACTAATTACTTATTAGCTGCATTTTTCTAATTACTCAGGGCCTGTAATTATAAATTAATTAAAAATTACAGTCCTTGGTAAAGTTCCAAAAGCATGACCGAACGTTTTGTAAATAATCTAAAACAGTTACCAATTAGCAAGAATTATGTGTAAAAGTTATCCAACAACCTTGACTGAAAATAACACTAAGTTATTTTTACTAGAGATTATCTTTCAAAAGTAGGTAAGTAAATCAGAGATCATTACATAGAACTTAGAGGATGACATGTTTTTTCATGTAAAGTCATTAATTAGAAGGGAACCTTGTACATTTTCATTCTGAATACGTTAATTTATCTAAGATAAAGCAAAAAGCGTTTATTTTTATAAAGAATGTATTGTCTGTTGGCATTTAATTGACGGATATTACACCAAAGTAACAGAAATGAGCCAACATGACCATACGTTTTATGACTTCAACACATTTACATTATTACATTATTTTACGTTTTATAATGCAGATATGATTTAGGTGCATAATATGAACAAATGTTATAATAAAAAGAGACGACGGTAATGTGAACTGATCATCTGTATGTAAAGGAAAAATTACTACCCCTTTAATTTGTCACAAACAAATAATATAGAATTACGAGATTAAATACCATCTCGGGGAAATAACATGCAATGCAACTACAAGGAGAGTAAAGGTTTAGACATTGCAATCAACACAGTGGTACACACAGTGGTGTATAAAGAACATTAATTTATGAATTACACTGTCATCTTGCGGCAAATCTTTAAAATAAAAACCCAACAGATCCATCTATGGGGCGTTGCAAAACGCTAAAATCTCAATTTCATCAGAAACGTGGAATAGCATATTATTGCCCTAGGGTCTTCACATAAAGGTACTAGTGTTAGCACGCAGGTATAATACATGTATTCATTCATAATTCTGCAGTATTAAAATCGACTCTATTTGTATACATTGCAGAGTGAAGTTTAAAGAGAAAATTACATGATTTTCTGTTTTGTTGATAGGCGAGTCTCAAGCACGGATATCTCAGCAAATGAAGCAGATTTCTTCAAACAATGTGACACTGCTGCTAATCTCTGTCCATTCTCTTTATTGGAAACCCACATGAATTCAAGATGGTAATTTCTGAAACTACATTTCTCTCGTGGATTACCTTCATTTGAAGTAAGCCTTCATGGTATGCATATTAACATCTCGAACTTGATACATTTTCATTTCGAACACAAAAATATATATAATTTAAAATAAATTCTAAAAATCTTCATTGTAATACATTTGATTATTAACCATAGTATTATTAACCATAATATATTTGATTATTATTACTTCTTTCATACTTTTTCACATTTATTTACACAATTATCTACTTCATTACATTCAACTATGAAATGTACTCGCATATTCCAATGGCTTCCTGTTGGGTTTATTAGATAAGTATAAAAAAATGCAAATAATTGTAAATTATTGTAAAATGTGGAAATAAATAAGCCTAGAAAACCCTATAATATAATGTCTATATGTTGTAGAATTATTGGAATCAACATTTACAAGCAATATTTATTATTTTACAATTTTACACATTAAACCACTTTCGAATCCTATTACTTTGGAATCTTCCTCAGATATATTATCAATAATGCCTGTTCTCCATTATCTTGTGTCAAACATTTTCTGTAGATATGTTGAGTGTGCAATTCATCCAACAGTTCACCACGTCCATGTAATCTAAAGGTATTTGGACACAACGAATGTCTATGAGTAAGTGTTGTTAGTACTATGTTCAGTATTGTTAGAATTTTCGACCAAAACTGATGGAGAGCTGTCATTAATTAAAATATACCAGAGGAAGAATTCAAACTGATAGGATTCGAAACGTTCTTTAATGTGTCAATTTTAAAACAATAAATATGTCTGATATTGGAATAATTTCAGCATACCGTATATTGGATTTGAAGTGACATGTTACAGTTACGTTCTATTCAACGAACAGATCCAACGAAACCCTTACACACATAAGCCTGTTAAACCGTTGACACTATAGTGGAATAAAAACGAAATCTCAATCCCTCAAAAAAAAAAAAAAACAATATATTGTAGCGGCACAGACCACCACGAGGTATTTCGGCCATAATCCCTTTCAGCCACAGGAAATCGAACAAAGGGACGGAAATGCCCAACGGCTCAAACCCACGCCAAGGAAAACCCCTGACGTCATGGGAAGGGCGCGCCTCGTCTTGTGAAAGGGCGCGAAGGCCTACGTCACAGGGCGGGTAATGGGTTAGGCAGATGGCGCTACTTGACGGTTCGTACGCAGATGAGACAAGTCACGTGACGCACAACCCGATGCGTGATTGGCGGAGAGCCACCGCGTCATCATCACGGGAGAGGGAATGGCGCGTGCCATAAATAGGGAGAGAAGAGCTTCCACCTTCTTCTTATTTGAAAATTCTTCGGAGAGCGAGCGATTCTGCTATTTCTGAGTCGGAACTGGCTCGGCTCCTCTGAGTATCGCGTCGCCGTATGGCTGTCGAGTGCCGCTATCAGTGTCTCGCGCTGAGGCGTTAGCCGCCGAACGTGAACTGGTACAAGCGTGGACGTTACCGCGTGTAAGCACGCAATCGTGTCCGCCCCACATGTGCGGGCACCACCCGAAGAAACGGAAGACGGAAGGCGCCTTCCCTGAGGCATCGCTCTCACCACGCCGCCACTTCAGCGAGTTGCGAGGGAGACCCGGCGTCGACTGCAGCTGACTGAGCCTCGCTGCCACTGGAGACCACCACCTACCAGCACCGATCACGGAGCATTCGGGTGAGATCGTCGAATAGGGCAACCGCCCACGAACATTTAAAAAAAGTGGAGAGAAAGACGGTTAAGAGAGAGAGAGAGAGAGAGGAATAGATCGTCAGAGCGCAGTAGGCGTCACTTGTAATTTAATACTAATATGATGTATTGTAACCGCTTGTCATCGGCTACACTCATGACAAAAGAAATATTGAAGTGACAATACCCGACATCTTGCCCTACAAATAGTTCCTAGAGTAGCGAAGAGATGGCGTTACCTAGAAACAAATTTCTGAACGTACTTTCGCCCTAGCCAATCAGAACTTTTGTAGAAATGCGAATGTGGCATGAGGCTTGACTCGGACGAGATTGTCTTTCTTTCCGGATCGAGACGCTGAAGTGAGTAGATGGGTACTATTCCACCACACAACCGACGAGGGACACGTGGAAAATTACCAGAAATGAAGCTTTATTAAAAGGTAATTGTCTAAGTATTTTTCATGGGATTAATCACTGTGATATGTCAAGATTACGTAAAATTCGATAGGAATATTAAACAAGTAATGCAACGAATGTAAGAATAACAGCGGTAGTGGACTAAAATGAATTTATAAAACCACGTTGCTACATTCTCGTTGCTGGAATATAGAAGAGATTTTTTGTAACATAGGACGTGTTTCTGTTTCTTTGTTACAGCTTTTTCAGTTTTTTCAGTTTTTTCAGTTTTAGTTTTGAGCAGTTACTTATTCTACTTTTATTCTATTTCATTTTTATTTATGGGATTTCATTTCGAAAATTCTATTGGAGAATTTTGATAATTCCGAAAAGCATAGTTTATTCAACAACTGGCTCAACTTTCACTAAAACAAAGTTATAATTTGGAGTTTTGGACTCGCATTCTAACGCGACCATCACCTTCGTGTAAGCTGTGGTTTAACTGGGCTGTACAACGAGGAGAAGGCGTACGGAAATACTCTGATTCCATCGCGGTAGGCAGCGCACGAACCGTCGCAGGACAACGACGACCTTGGGGCGTGAACGTCGCTCGACAGCCGTCTACTCAGCGCGGGACTAGCTTGGAGAATTCGCTGGTCGTGAGTCACAGAAAAGCAGAAAGAATATTTACTGAATTGCAGCTTGGAAAACTTTCAAGATAGAATTATGATTGCACAAATTAAAACGTTGTAATATGAGCTTCCCTCAGTAACAGACATTGATCGGACAAGTTTTACTAAATATTAGTCTTGATAACCAGTAAATTTATTTTTGCAGTCGTAAGAGAAATCAGATCTAAATAATTTTTATGTTTATTGATAAAAGTTGTCCTTGTGTATAATTCTTTATCTAAATTCATTCATAATTGACTTGATGTTATTTGAAATAATTTAAGGTTAAAAAACAGAAATTTTTAATTATAGTTTTTTTGTTTCTGGTAAAACGTTATTTCATGAACAGTCAAGAGACTTTGTAAAACAGAATTTTGCACTGCGAGGTCACGCAGAAGCTAAATATTAAGTGTAAATATTGAGTGTAGTATTATTTAAGATTGAAAAGGTATTAGTGAATTTTGGTATATTGTTTGTATGTATTTTTTTACAGGATGGTTATTTAAATTGTGAATTGTGGGTTTCATTAAGAGATAATTTGTTTTGAGAAGTGTACATATGTATTTACTGTTTGTTTCGTGTAAATGTAGATCAGAGTCACTATTAAACTACAGAAAACTGCAGTTTAGGTAGGGAGTTAGTTACCATTATGTAATCAAAAGGAAAAGTAATCACGTAGGAGAATATGTGAACGTGAGTGTACGAAGGATCATATTGGAAAGAATATATGTTACTTGTTCTTTAAAACTATGAAATTGTGTTTGTTTGTTAAATGAATATTAGTTAGCAAAGACGAACCCACCACCGATAGGGAATTATCCATAATTTGAGGTATTCCCAGGTTTGTGTGACGGTGTAATCACACGTCACGAAACAAGTAAATAACAGATTTACTTCTGTAATTCGGCGTACTACGAAATAGTTAGGTAGATACGTGACGGTTACAGTATGGGGGATAAGTGTTTATCTGGGGTGGGTATTAGTGTAATTAAAGCAATATTTATTATATAATCAGCTCGTTCAATGACTGAAAACCAGAATCCAGTTCTTGCATGTCTCCCGAATCCTCTGCCAGCGTCTATAAGTGGCTACGCATGTGAGTTCTCACTACCACTGGCAGCCGGGCAAGCAGCCAGCCCACGTTGGACAGGGCAGAAGCTCACAATATAACCTTCTTTTCGCTTTTATAATGAGAGTGTAAACAAAACAGAATCTGTGTTTTATTCAGAAAACTCCCGGTAGCACGAACTCTCTTAACACGAATTTCGCCGTAACAAACAAAACGTCGCACAGTGGTCTATTTTGCTCATTTACGGGGACATTTGCCTTGAAACCAAAGTTGTTGAAACCTCAATGTATCGATTCAAGAGTGTGAACAAAAGCTTGAATTCTTCGAAAAAGTATGAATAGACCATATTCTATGAAGCGTAGAGCGATAAGGATTCATCAAACGAAGCGAAAGACACAGAGCGCGCTCAGTCTTGTTTGGAGGTCGCTCGGTAGGCTGTGTTCGAGATGTCCTAGTACGTGCGTGTTATATTCCAGTGTGAAAATTTTTATCCCATCATGGAACCTGGTTCTTCAGGTACGTTATGTATTAATTTTGATACGTGTTTATCGTTTTAGAAGTATTAAATTTATTTTATTAAAAAATTGGGGGAAAATGAAGATGTATAACCCTTAGTCGAAATTCATTGGAGTAGAACAAAAAAGGACCTCGTTGTAACATGACCAACTTTTTATATGATGTAGAGTATTTATCTACCTTTAAAACGAGACTAATTTTAATGTGCGGAGATTTGCGGAAATTGTGTTATTTAGTTTTATTTGTCGATAGATGCGCGACTGGGAGTCACGCGTCTGGAATTGTTTGGATTTCTTTCGCACGAAGGTCTTCTGTCTCAGACAAATAAAACTCATGTGAGAAAGAAGGTAGTTGATTTGATAATGTCGAGAGTGCAGAATGTTCCAGAAGACGATATTATCAATAAAATTAGATTTTTTACTATCTCAATTGCAAATCTCTGGAAAGCAAGCGGAAGGCGGAAGGAAACATTTTTGAAACAAAATGAAGACTGGTTAGAAGAAGAAATGATCTTTTTTCGACATGATATACGACCATGAATATCCACGACACATCATCAAAGATAATTTGATACGTTGAGCACCAGAATAAAGAGAAGGCGCACAAGAAAATTAGTTGAGGGCCACAGTCCTGAAGAACTAGCTTTTGCGACACAGTCTTCAGAAAATAAGGCAAACGAAATGTTGCTCATATCATAAAAAATGCTATAATTTCAAGCCCTCGCTCGTTGAGGACAATGAAAATAATAAATATGCAAAAGAAAAATTTTGACCCTTACACTCCAGAAGAAGCCTCTGATTATAGACGCCAAATTGAGTAAAGCACAATATATTCAGATAAGAAAAGGTGCAAAAGATAGAAATTGTGATATACTCGTATATCCGGCCTACAACAAAGTACAGGAAGTTAAAGAGCAGTGCTACCCCAAAGACATGGTTATTTCCGAGACAAAAGGCGAGGTTAAATTCCAAAGCCTACTTGACCACACAGCACATCGTTCCCAGTTTCCTATAGGACAATTAAGCGAGGAAGCATTAGAAGCAAGACATAAAGAATTTCGCTACTTTCGCAGGCACAATACTCGCAAAAATAACAGGCAACGAAACATCGAAGACCTTCTCCATGCTCTCTTGATATCTTCTGATCCAGTGATATCTAGCATCAGAAATTTACCTAAAAGAAAAATAAATCAATTGCCATCGCAAGTCATCAATCTCTTAAAAGTTCCTACACATTCACTAGAATTGTCACGAGTTCACCAGCATTCAGATGATTCATTCCAATGCCAGAATGAAGAAGACTTGGAAGATTCTTCAGGCAGTGATTTTGATGTATAAATTGTTTGGGTATCTATTTATCATTTATTTTCTTTCGTAAAATACAGGTTCTACTCTTTACAATTCGTTTAATTATAGAATATATGTATATCCTTGTTTGTATGCAATAATACGCAGAAAAAAGTATTCGAATATCTTTTGCATATTATAGAACAGCAGTTAAGAGTGATAAAGATTTCAAAATTATATAAAATTAACAAAAAAAACTATTATACAGTTGATTTCAGTTCAAAAAAAGCAATGTCCCCCTAAATAATGAAAATAGACCACTGTGCGTCGGTTCCGGCACGGAATTACGGTAGTAGGACATTTTTAATACTCCTATTATTTCTTCTATTAATTCTCATATTATATTCTATTAATAACTCCTATTATTTAGGTCTCATGGAATTTGTGTTAATGATGGTTCACTGTATTATACAGTGACCATCGAAAACTCAGGTAACTCAGGTGCACGTGGAGAACAAAACGCTCACGATCTGTGCTGTTACCCACTGCACGGCAGCGAGGGCGCAACCTTAAGCAATGCCAGCTTGATTTGCGCGTCTGTTGCAAAGGGGCCACGAGTGACAGCGCAGGAAGGGGAGAATGACAATTCCTTGTTCGTGGGCTCAAGTAACTCAAGAAGTCAAAATCCCTTTTGACAAAACATCTGACATCGGTTTAACTATATAACTTACATGTCCTTACCCATAGTTGGAATCCAACAGTAATTCAAAGGACAAGTCTAAAAGACTTAAGTTACTTAACACATCCAGTACCACTTTTTTATTTTTGACATTGAAGAGTAATTTATTATAGCGTATATTGTTACATATAGTATTTTATGAATACATGATTGGTGTTTTATTCTTAGCCCTAACAGTTCTAAACTCAAATTTTAACAACATTGAAACTTATGTCTTATGCTCACGTACTCACTACGTTATTCTGAAGTCATTAGTATTGTGTGAAAATAGTAAAAGTGATTTATTGAGCTTCCCAGAGAGAAGATAGTGGAAATATTTTACAATACACTTTTAAGTATTATGGAACAAATACACTATCAGAGTATATTTTATCATATCATATACTGCTTGGATTTTTTGTCTGCTACTATTAAAACATTATTATTGATAATAATAATCATAAATAATAATAAAAAAATGTGGATATTCATATAATTTAATCTACTTAATAAAGTAAACTCACTAACATGGCTCTTGGTGAACAGAGGCTTCGTGCAACATCCATTTAGACGGTGCTGCAAGTTGTGAGTTGAAAACCCACGTGAAGAATGGGTAAGATCGAAAGAAGCTGGTGACCGAATACCGAAGAAGGTAAGCCACCATTCTAATCTAATCTAATCTAATCTCATCTAGATAGTTTTCCCATCGACAATATTTAATCTTCATTGTCTTTCATTACTCAAAATTGTTGTACAATCTTTAAAACGGTTTCAAATAGACTACGTAAATGATATTTATAAACTTTTATAAGTGTACAATCTTTTATTTGTAGAAACCCAGGAGTTGTTCTAAATCAAAACGAAATTTGACTTTACGTTATGATTTACGTCTGTCAGTCTTAATACATTGTTGACGTAATGAATTAATACTGACCAAACCCAGGAGACGATTACAAATTGTCACATCATTTCAGTATTAGGGGTTTTATTGAAGATTGAGGGTAAAACTGTGATAAAAATTCAAGGTTATGTTTCATTATGAATATTATTATCTGGAATGTAACCAAAGATTCACATTTCATTTTCCACAAAATGAAAAGCCCAGAGGATTGAAACATTGAAACAAAATATAGCTCTTTGTTGGATTAGGTCAATTTTTAGTACACGCTTGACTTTATGTTAACGTTTCAACATTTATTTCATTCTTTATTAGTTAATTTATGTGTATTTACGTCCTGAAACAAAAACATGTAATGGTATACATAATACCCATGCGGGCCTTTGGTTTTCTTTATGCCTTCGCGAATTTTTTATTCAAAAATTTATACTTCTAAATTTATTTATATTATTCAATTATTTTATTTTATTCAAATACAATTCAATTCATTCACTCCATGTCGTCTCTGCTATCAACACAACAAATAATACTAATTTTTCTATGCATTCGATAATCTTAGGAATCAGGCCAATACAATAAATAAATGAAACTATGCTCATAAAAGGAAAGTAACTCCACATAAACTTTATTTTGCTGAATTAACATGAACATTTCAATTTGAAATGTATCTGTGAATTTAAAAATCCTATCAGTCACTCTTACTTCATTGTTATACATTTTCATTAAATATGGATGTTCCTTGAGTCGTAATCATGTAGAGTGTAAACCACTAACATCCTTGAAATGTTATTTTTTGATGTGATGGAATCTTCTACCTTTCGGAAATAGAAGCAAAGAATCTAAAGGTACCGTTTAATCTAAGCAATTTATGTTGCTTTCCATCCAACTCTCAAGTATATCTCTTATGTTTCTCGATATTTGTTTGGAAACGTACGGTCCGTTGGCTTTTTCCAGAATTTCCACAGGAAAGTCACAATATTCTTTTTTGTCTTCAATTTCTTTGTACGAAGAAATCTGGCCAATTATACGAGTTTGCAATACTACTTAGTCACGCATTTTGTTTTGTTTTTGTGACGCTTACAATGCTACTTTTCAAAAGTTTGTTTGAAAAAAATACTTCCTGTGAAAAAATTTGCATTTCATAAATATATAAACACTCCAGAAACATGTAAATTCATTATTATGTACAAAAGAAATTAATATATTTATTTACAAAGAAATTAACACAGAAATAAACTAGTGGTGCTAAAACAGCATAAACTCTTCTCGCCCGAATTTTCTCGCAAAATTACGCGGAAAGTACTCAAATTTTTCAAAACCTGATCTAAAGATGTATTTCAAAATCTATCTTTAAGGAACAGATTTCATTAGAGAAAAAATCTTTAATATTTTAGTTGTAGAAAGACGCCGGAAAATTTTTGAAATTTTGTAATTTTCGAAAAATCAGGGTATTTAACGAGCATGAGACCTGCACCATTGTCTTAAATGTTCTTTATACTATTCAAAAACAAAATTTAATCAAAACCATGGAGCCATTTGTTTGAAAATTTGGAAAATGCGTCAGGGTCTTCATGTAAAGAACATTCTAAAATTGAAATATCGGTTTTAAATTCAAGGCACCGCCGTTACATCAGTCAGATCAATTGCGGTATATCAATTTTGGAGAAAATTGGCTGAACGGTCTAGCCGCTTGCGTTGTTCATAGACGGACAGCCAGATATTTTGCCGAACTGCCTTTTCGGTATCAGAGACGCACAAAACATGGATTCTGGCTACATAACGTGTTAGACGAATTTTTATGTATTTAGCAACTGGATTTATCCACTTTTTTGATATCAGTGCTCTGTAATAAGTTCTTCTGCCGAAAATTCCCAATTTTTTTCGCGCAGCAAAAAACACCCAATTTACACACTTCAATTCCTTTTTTTATTTATGTGTTAATTTTTATTGTGTATTGTAGACACTGGTTATAATGATGCCATCAAAGGAGACTAATCCACAGGGCGCTTCGGCCACGCGGCGCCCATGGCGTGGGCGTGGGCGTCCACAGGTGACCCACACAGGCACTCTCGAAAGCCGCATTGTCACCTCTGTTTGCAGCATGTGCTAAACCTATCCTTTGATGGGGCACCGACGTGGAACCTTGCACGAATAAGCGGGAGATAATTACTCATCAGATATAACCAGATGCTGTAACTTTCGGTATCTCGACCGAGAATAGACTTTTCGCCAGAAAAATCAACAGCCAACTTTTCTACTTAAATTCAATACATAAACTAATTATGCTAATTGATGGTGGTAATATCTACAGAACTTACGAACGATGAAAGGAAATTTCACAGTTGACTTCTACTAACTCGTATCATACTACTCAATTATTATTAGAAACTATAATAGACAAGTTCCTGATCTAACGTGCTAGTTGATATTTAGATGTCATTTATACACTCAAGGAATACCGGTTAATACATTTTATCAGGGCTAGTAATCTGTCACGATAAACATCCATTCAATTGGTCTGAGATCTCACGAAGAGAAAATTTAAATAAAAATGTTTCTCTTTCAGAAAACAATTTTTTCACAAAAAAATAAAAAACACAATAAATGGTATGATACTCTTAATAAAATAAATAAGGAACAGCAATTTAAAAAATGTACCCTCCTTTGTTTAACGTAACTGTGATCTAACTAAACCGTCAAATAATTTAATGTAACTTAATTAAAAACCTTTGGCTAATTAATTTATGCAATTTATGCAATTTATGCAATTATATTCATGCAAATTGGATGAGTAGGAGCGGCGTAAAGTGAAATTTGAAAAACACCTTCCCTCCCCCCTTCCCGCTCCACACCGGTGCGTCACCCGACCCTTGTGGGCCCTCCCTCCACGCAGCCGAACGGCCAAACCCGGCAGCCTGCGGCGCGAAAGGAGGCCGAACTTTTAGGTAGGCAAGCTAGGCAGTCCGTTTATGCTTTTGTCCCTTCCATTCTCAATATATTTTTCTCCACTATGAAACTAGTGATGCTGTAACACAACCAAACGGTCTCGTATCATCTCATACATACATACATACATACATTTATTTGAACTGCAATTGGGTATGACCCGGTGGCAGTTAAATAACAATAATTACAATAATAATAGCAATAATGATAAAGAAGTACAGTACAAGCCGAAGATGCAATAATCATACTATAACTAATATTAATATTAAGTATTATAACAAATATTTCAACTCTGTCATTATATCCGATAATTATATATTGGTGATGCTAAAATTTAATACAAGCTACATAAATCTTGGCTAAATTGTTTTTTTAATTCATGATCGCGTTCACTACACTTAACTACACTACACTACATTGTTTTTGCTTTGAATTACACTGACTTCACACACTGACAGCACTTCACAGCACTTACTCATTTAATGTCTATTACTCTCATATTGTTCTAACTTATTTCTAAAACTTCGGACACTTAGAGGAAGAGCTTTGAAAATTGCTGCGGTAAACTGTTCCAATCTTTAATTGTTCTGTTACAAAAGGAAAATTTGCCAAGATCTGAATTTTGTTTCCTTGTTCGAATTTTGTGAGTGTGATCGCTTCGGCCGAAATAATTTGTTTTTTCTAGTCTAACCTGAATTTCCTTCCAAGTTGGTTGACCTACGTACGATTTATCAACAGCGCAAAGCCTTGCCCTTGTTCTTCTAGTTTCTAGAGGTTTCCATGCCATCTTTATTGCGTTAGTTCTATAGGTAAACTTACTCGCTTTCCTCTGTAATCTATTCAGATTTTTCCGGTGCGACTTTCTGTATGGATCCCAACATGCGACTCCGTATTCCATGAGAGGGCGAACCAGCGAAAAATATGCTAATTATTATGCGTTTGCAGAACGTTTCTTTATAATTCGCATTACAAAATGCAAGGACTTCCACGTTTTTCTTACTACCTGATTTATATGCTTCTCCCACCCTAATTTACTATCTAGATGAATGCCTAAATACTTGCATAATGAGACTCTCGGGACGACGACCTCGCCGAAACGATAGTCTGGTTTCTGATAATTTCGTCCCCGCCCGAACGTTATTGTTTTGCTTTTCGATCGATTTCTAATTCCTATGTCATTTTTTTCAGTCCAATCACGTAAATGTTCTAAATCCTGCTGTAATATTTGTTCGTCAGCGCTACTTTTTATTTCTTGATATATAACAATCGTCAGAAAATAAACGCACATTTGATTGTATGTTAACATGGAGAGTATGTTAACATATCTCGTTCACATATTTCCGTCTTCCTTCGAATACTATCAAAAGATTATTTGAGGCATTACTCAAAATATCGATTCCCATTTGGAAACTGATTTAAAAAAGAAAATTGAACTAATTGTGTAGATATCACCAATATTCCATGTCCTAACATCTTATTTTACATATTTACTTCTAAGATCTTCCGTTATCATTCCACTACCAGAAAGAATGAGCCGAGATTACGCACGAGCTCTTTTATCCTGCGACTCGATTTTTGATCTCAAAACGGCGTCTGTCTCCTTGATAGATTTCACCTGATGAATCTGTTTTCCCAAGTAAAATCGCTGAAGCTAATTTTAAAATTGTTTTCGCACTTTCGGACAAATTTGAAAAAGTGGTAAAATAGCACGCAGGCGAGATGCATCCTGAATCCAAGGCTGTAACAAACAGTGAAATCTAATATGAAGAATCATGACATGTCTCAGCTTACTTGGTAAGTTATATTGATATAAAATGACTCTGTTATATTTATATAAACTTGAAGATGGGAATAAGTAATTCCTGGTGCGTGATTTTGGTACAAACTACGTAAATGATAAATTAAAAGGATGTAGTATAAATCATTGTATTGTGACACATTTATGTATTTTTAATGCATTATATTGTCATGAAAGCAATAAAACTTTAACCCTTAGAAACACCACACTAGAAGAGGAATACGTTTATGAGGCGGATAAATTGTTTTGTTATACAGTTATTAATTCGGCAACTTTTACATTTCTACATTTAGATACCATTTTTCTAAACATCATACACGCTTTTCAGTAATATTTGATCGGGTAGCAATTCAATTTATTACATTTAACATACTACTAGTAAAACGTGGTTTAAAATTCTCACTGATAAACTTCCTATTAGGGAATGTGAATCAGAATGCAAAAGTATTAAATCGGCGATCCTCATTTAGGTGTCGAGAATAGGATACAAAATTGATGTTGATATTTTCAAAACAGAGATTTTGTATAGAGGTATAAACGTATAAACATATTTCGTAAAAAATTCAAATATTTATGAAACTTGATGTTTATTATTGATGCTTGATGAATAGCTTGATGAATTGTTTGTGAATGAAAAGAATCGATAATCATAATTTTATAAAAGTTTAAATATGAAATAATATTGCATTATACCACTGTCAGTTCACGTGTTCGAATAAAGGGAACGCTGATTGTAACATCCTCATTCAGTAGACTATCTTCGGCCCAAGAGATCCCATTTTTCTGGCATTTTCTACATTCGTCCTCCCGTACGCGGAGGCGGCCAACGCAAGCACTCTAGGTGTAAGGCCTCTCGCCCACCTTCCTGTACCCATTTGAGGAAGTTGTCACTCCTTGAGATGACCCTGAGCGCTAGTTTTCAGGCTTAGTTTCGCTGTTATTCTTTTTCCTATCTTCTGCCATTTCGTCTATATCGTAATTATAAATTAACAATCACGGTCACTGTCAAAACAAATTATCTTCCACGAACTTGTTCGAGGTTACTAAACCAGGTTTTTTGAGAATTGCTTTAATTTTGAACATTGATGTTTACATTTGCATTATTTGAGCATCAAGCCTTCGCTTTTCTTGCTATCCTAATCTAGCAGAGGACTCGCCGATAATTCGACGTGTTCTTCCCTAATAATGGCAGAATGAACACATGAAGGACTGCGGGTATCAAACATACTGTTCAGTGCGATGATGGTCGGTTCTATTGGTCTATTGGTCGGTTCCAGTCCCGGCCAAGCGGCTTTGAGAATCTCTCCTTTCATCTGCAAGTCCTAATTCTTCGCGGCGTTCTTTTTTTTAAAATTATTTTATTGCTTGTTGGGTTGTACATAGTTCAGTATTACACTCCTTCATATGTAATGATGACTTACTACTAACTTAATACTATGTTTAACCTAATACTATTGTTACTACATTTTGGTAGATTACTCATGAGAGTATCTACTGTTCACAAATGTTTGGGAATATTTTTAGGTATGAATGTTCGTTGAGGCTACTTGTATTGTTTTATTGGTATTGGTTTATGTTGGAGTAGAAATTATTGGATATGCGTGCTATTTGATAGGTGATTGGGTTCATGTTTAATTCTCTATGGAGTTGTTGATTTGAAATGAACCATGGGGCGTTGGTGATTGTTCTGAGGAATCGGTTATGTATTATTTGCATTTTATTTACGATGGATGGTGCGGCATTTGTCCATATGGGACATGCGCATAGCATTATGGGTCTTATGAGGGTTTTGTATAGTGTTATTGCATTTGTTAATGAAAGTTTGGAGTTTTTATTCAGTAATGGTTTGAGTTGGATTAATCTCACTTTGGCCTGTTGTATTTTAATGTTGATGTGATTTTTCCAGTTGAGTTTAGTATTCAGTTGAGTTCCAGTTGAGTATCGAGGTTGGACGGGGCGGGTTGCCTTTGCTTGTAGTGGACTGTATGATTGGTTGTTGAACGTAGATAGGCAATCCACTCAGTCCCTTTCGACGCTCGTTACGAATCTTGTAATAATGTGGGTTATCATGGAAACACACTTCTCACCTTGCAGAATGATGTTTAATTACCTTTGAGTTGTCACAATTGTTCTTTACAATAAAATACACTAAGTTATTGTTCTCAGTGTGAGAATACAGGAATCTTCCATCTTGAATCACGAAGCGCGAGAACATGTGCTCGCCTGGCAACTTACTTGCAACCTCGTGTGAAAACATTAATTAGTTCAATACATACACAATGCTGAACTATAACAAAATAAGTGGCTTTCACTTGGCCACAACTTAAGCACAGAATATTACTTTCTGCATAAGAATTTACGTGATGTTTTTAACACGGAGCCCGAGATATACTTCTCGCATGGCTGCATATCAGCGACTGATTTATACACAATGCTGAACTACAACAAATTGAAATATTGTGGCTTTCACTTGGCCACAGCATAAGCACAGAATATTACTTTCTGTATAAGAATTTACGTGATCTTTTAACACGGAGCCCGAGACATGCTTCTAGCAAGGGTGCTACTCAGCGACTGATTTTTCTTCGGTTTGCGAGCGGGCACGCGAAGAGGGGATTTGAACTGATTTGAACTGGCCAATTAGCGACTGCTTTTCCAGCGGTTGCAGTATGGCGAGGTGGGGTGAATTTGAACAGTCCAATAGGCAACTGCTAGAGTTTGAAAATGTTCTGGAACGGTTTGGAAGATTCGGGTCGCTAAGGCGAATTATCACGCGGCGCAGTGGTGCCGCTTGGCTTATGGAACTTTCCATGCCGCGCATCCAGTGTTGCCGCCTAGGGCGTAGGAAGCGTTTTATATTTATACGTCCCTTTCTGCTTTTGCGTGTGGGCCCAAACAGAGGTTTAGTCCTAAGTATTTGATAGGTTGATTCAATGGTGTCCAATTTATTATGCTATTGTTTAATAGGTGGGGAGCAGAGAATGGTCTTAATGAAAAAAAATTGATTTTGATTTCTTCGGGTTTAGTTTGATTTTCCATTTTGTTGCCCATTCGTCTATTTTATTTAAATGTTGTTGAAGTTTTGTACTGCTATATGACAACGTGCGGCTTGATATGAATATTGCCGTATCGTCGGCGAACTGCAAGTTGCGTGTAACGTGTGATGGGGATATCTGCTGTGCAAAGATTAAATAGCGTTGGGGATAGTGGTGAGCCTTGTGGAAGTCCTGCTTCTATTGTGCGTAGGTTGGAGCTATGATTGTCTATGGTTACTGTGAAAGATCTGTCTGATATAAATTGCGTGATAGTGTTTAGTAGGTATTTAGGTGTTCCTATAGTTTTGAGTTTGTAGATTAATCCGGGGTACCTGACTTTGTTAGGTTGAGTCTTTTTAAAATTATTTTTTCAAATATTTTTTAAATAGTTGGCAGGAGACTTATTGGTCTATAATTCGCTGCAAGATTATGATTAGTGTTTTGCTTAGGGATCGGGATTATATTTGATATAGCCTAATCTGAGTGATGAATTATAGATGTTATTTATATGTGCAATTGTGGATGTGAGCAACTTTTTTACTATTTGGTTGCTAATTAGGTCATGTCTAGGAGCTTTTCTTTTGGGCAAATTTTTTATGAGGTTTTTAACTTCGGAAGTTGAAATGAATTTTATTCTCTGAGGGACGTCATAATAGTTTGATGCTCTATTGGAATCAATTATTGCCTGGTGATCTGAGTGTACGGATGTATTATTAGGTTTGAATATTTGAGGGAAGTGTTCTGCCAGTGCTTCTGCCTTGTCTTGTGGAGCATATTTTATACCTTGTGCCGTGTTTAGGGGTGGCATGGTTATTTTTTTGTTTAGAAGACATCTTGAGAAGTGCCAAAGTGATTTATTTGAGGTATTTAGTGATTCTATTTTGGTGCTGAAGGATTGTTGGGTGTGTAGATTAATTCCTTTTTTTTTTTGTTATATGATTAAGGAGATTTAGCTCTTTTTTCAGTTGTGGAATTCTATTGTTGCTCCATAGCCTTCTAGTTTTATTGCGTGAGTTGATTATTTCTATTATTTCTTCGGGTAGTTTTGGTTTTGTCTGAATGAAAGAATATGAGGGTTTGTTGTCTTGCGAGTGCTTTATTGTGTTTGTTATTATTTCGTTTATCTGCATGGCAGATGTCTATTTCTAGGGGAGAGTTTAATATTTTGAATTGTGGTGTCTTGGCTCTCACTATTTTCCTGAATAATTCACAATTTATGTTTTGGGTGTTTAGTTTCTGAGTTGGAGCATGTGGGGGAGGTATTATTTTAGTGGTTATTAATACTGGAAGATGATCTGAATCAATCTCAAATACTGGGGTGGAATGATAAGCTGTACTTGTGTTAGTAATTGCTATATTTAATATATCTGGCCGTTTGCTGCTGTCGTGTGGGAAATGGGTTGGTTCGCATGGCGTAAGTGTAGTTAGGTTTAAGTCTGTTAATATTTTAAGTAGTTGAGAGCCTGCATTGTTGGAAACTCTGCATTCCCAGTTCGTATGTTTTGCATTTAAGTCACCTAGTAGAATCATCGGGGTATTCTGTTGAAGAAGGGAAATTATATTGATGTTTTCCATTTTAATATGATGTTGTTTGTATGCTGATATTATGGTTGTGATTCTATTGTTTATAGGGATTTTAATAGCAATGGTTTCTAACCCTGGAGTGTGAGGTGTGTCAGATTGTATATACGGAATTGATTTTTCGATAACTATGAGAACTCCTCCCCCTTTTTGATCTACTCTGTCTTTTCTTATTACGAATTCAATTTCTCGTACGATCCTGATAGGTTAAATGTCTTGTCTGGACTGAGATGCGTTTCGATGATGCATGCGATTTGTATTCTTTTATCTTTTAAGGAATATTTTAGTTCATTTTTTTTGAGATGTTATTAGCTTCCAGTTTTATGATTAAATCTTTTTCACTGTTCTGGCATTTTTGTTATTATTAATTTTTTATGGTTGGAATGATACTATTGATTATGCCCATTAAGTAATTTGTAATGTTGACTATAGTGTGCATTATTGAGTTTGTGTTATTGTTGTTATTATTTACATTTTGGGGTGTGTTTTTAGTACTATGCTGGTTTGTGTTTGGGTTTTCTTGAAACGTAAAGCCAGGTATGGTTCGATTATAACGAAGATTAGAAAAATTGCGATTTGTGAGTATAGCGGCGGAAGTATTGTTATTTGAATTTTCTTGAGGGGCAGTAGTTTTAAAGTTGCTTTTGCTGATCTCTGAAATTTAAAAACAAAATAATTACATTCTGCTGACCGAATGTCCGCACGAATGTCCCTTGCAGTTGTGGCATGTTGGTGTTAAGTTTTTTTGTGGGCATTTGACCGTGTAATGGTCTTTAGCACAGAATGCACATACAATTTCATTATTGCAGTTGTTTCTTGTATGGCCGAAGTCCAGACATCTTAAACATTGTATTGGCACATTTGTTTTACTTCTTTTTCAGTTTCGACACACAGATTACATATTGCATTAATTTTTAACACTCTCAATACTTTGATGCCCGTCAAAGTCTGCTGCAGTAACCGGAATGGGAATATTGTCTTTGTATCTTTGTATAGTCTTGTAACACTGATCAGTGAAGGATATTTTGGATACAAATCTTCGTATACCTCTTTCTGAGTTACTGACAGGTGAATGTTTTTGAGAACTACTGAGAATTTCTTGTTTAAGGGATCCTTATAAGTATAAAATTGTCAGGTTGTGCTTAAAAGATATTTAATGGCCTTTCTAAAGTCCGCTGTTTAGCTAGATAGCTTAATTTTGTTGTTTACCATGTCAGAGGTGAATTGAGTGGTAATTTGCTTTTTAATCTCTTTGTTGAAATGATTAATGTTCGGAATGTCTTTCACAAATATGGGAGGAATTTTTATGTTCTCGACTTCGTGTGTTTGTTCGTCGTCCAGGTAGTTGAATCTTTTGTCCTGGTCACTATTTTCTTCAAGAGGAGCATATGTATTGCTAATAGGTACATGATTTTCACTGCTGCTGGGTTGTTTTTTTGATGGGCTGCCTAGGGGGGTACTGTCACCGTGGCCTCTTTTTACACTGTTGCTAGTTTTATCACTGCCGTTGATGTTGGCCGGGTCGTGGCTTCCTTGGCCGCGTTGGTATACTTGACCTTACGTTGAGCCTTGCGTTGGGTCGGCGGCTGGAGTACCGTTTCCATGTTCGAGGTTTGTTGCCTGCAGGTTCTGGCTGGTTCCTTTGATGTGATTGAAGGAGTTGCCTGATGAATCTGCGAGGATGTGTTGGTCCCCGAGTTGCTCGTAGGTGATTTCCATATCGGCTGTGTTATACAGGAGCGCCATGGCTCCCGCTATGCTCTGACCTAGGTCAGGGCTTGGTGGTTGAAAACTGCTATTAATATTGAAAAATTCATAGCACGACTTAATCTTGGTTCACTGCACTTGTAACGTTTAATTATCTGTACGATACACAATGTTAAAGTCACTGATACTGAGTCAACTGCACTGAGACAAATTGAAACGTTCTGAGCTGTGCGGAGCACGATGTGAACTGGTCGCTGGCTCAGCGCGGAATGACTCTTCGCGGCAACTGGACGCGCAGAGAAATAGTACAAGAACATATATCGCAAGCCATCCCTCGTTAGCCTATCTAGATATACACAGCAATAGGATTCCAGCATGTTTGTTCATTGCTCACTCGGACTTAAACTGCCTTTTCCTTTTGTTTTTGATATTGTGTACTAGTTTTCTCGACTGGTTTCTGTCTTCAACACACTTATGCCTGGCCATGTGTGGTTGTTTTTTTTTTCCTCTTTCCACTTTATTCTATCATTACAAGCATAATCCTTTTGAGTTTTGTTGATACATAGTATGTCCAATTTTTTTTTTTAATTTTCAATATTTTGGCCTGGCGTTTAGAGAAAGTTCTGTTTTCTTTTCAAATTTTCGGCATTTGTCTTTTTTTCCTGCCCATATTTCTTCAGTATTTTCTTCCATGCCCATACTTCAAAAGAATTCTTTTTTCGGCCTTTCTGAATGTTCAGATTTTAAACCCACACAACAGGATTAGCGATACCATTTTCTCGATTATTTGAATTTTGGTCTTACGGGCTTGATTTCATACGGAACATGACGGAACGGCGTTCCTTTACCTCGGTGATAATTATTTTATTATAAACATGTAACTATTTTTATTAAATTAATACATAATTTGGAGCGCCTTCCAGGACCTAAAATTTTACAAATCAAACACTGGTCTTACGTGATATGCATGCATATTTTATGAATTTGTGTAATTTTCTTTCTTTCTCTGGATGCAATTGTTTTGTTATCTGCATAATCACAGCTGTCGCCTTTCTTTTGTAATGGAATAAACGTAGTGTGTTTCCAATCTGTTGATCACTATTTTCTTTTTCAGATCGAATTGCATAATTGTATTAGTTTCGCCATGATTTCTTCCCTTGTGTCTCTGTGTCTGTTCGATTATGATATTATTTATAACTCGGGACTTCCCATTTTTCAGTTGTTTTGTTGCCCAATGCATTTTCTCTACAAAAATGTCTGGTTCATCTTCGTAATCATCAATGTTTATCCACTCTTGTACTTAAAAGTCCTTCTCATATAACAACTTCGTGTATTCTTCCCATCTTTTCATGTCTTCTTTTTTTGTAATTATTTTGCCGTTCTCATCCTATTCCCAGGGACCGAGTAGCGAAATAATACCGGTAAAGGTATTTATACCGGTATAAAAACACCTTTACCGCTATTATACCTTTATTCAAAATACCTTTAAAACTACCGGTGTAAGACGTCAAATACCGGTATTTTATACGGTATTTTACCTTTATCCGATGTCTATACCGGTAAAATACTTTTATTTAAGGTATTATATCGGTATTCTCCCATCAAAATACCGGTATTTTCACAAGAAAATGCCGGTATTTCAGTAGAATTATACAGATTGGGGGAAATTCATTGTGTTTTTCTTACGCTGAGATGGCTCAGAGGAACAACTATTGACATGGCAGAGTTTCTGACCAAGAGAGCATAGATTTTATTACATGGGAGTTTTTTTTGTTTTTTTTTCTCCCTTTCAAAATTTAAAATTTATTGCTTATTTATCCTTGAAAATAGATTTTATTACATGGGAGTTTTTTTTTTTTTCTCCCTTTCAAAATTAAAATTTATTGCTTTTTATCCTTGAAAATAGTTTTATTACATGGGCTATGTTTTTTTCAAAATTTAAGTAGTATATGACTTGGTGTAGAGATCGCAGAATTTTGAAAATGTGCACACAATTCACTTTTCCCCATAGCACGTCATACGCAGTTTTTAACTGTTTTTTTTTTGACGCAAATAAATAAAGAGATCCTAGGGTTCGAGTTCCTGCGGGTTTTCCTCGGCCGCTCGAGAGAAACAATGAGCAGCTTTTCCAGGTATTTTGTCTAATCCTCATTTACAATATTTAAAGCAGTGACGGTTCAGTTACATGAACATTTTACAACTTCATAGTATAGGGAATCAGTCAGTTAGCTACTGACCACGAAATAGACATGAAATTGTTTTTTTTTCTGTATGTGAAACATTTTGCTTTAATATCGCTATTTACCGTTCAGTTAGAGGAACATATTATCCTACATCAAATAATTCTGAGCCGTGCAAATGGAAGTGTCTGTTAGTGACATTACTGAGCGTTTGAGAAAACGAAAAGAAAGAAAAAAGAACATAATGAAAAAAAATCACGAAACATGAATCGTTCATACCGTAAGGTAAGGAAGCCTGACATATTTTTTAAAAATCAATGGAATTTTCAAAAATGTCAATGAATATGTATAAAATTCTTTAAATTGAGATATTCTTACTTTAATAATAAATACATTATAAACTTTTTAAATAAAATTTGCAATAACGGATTTGAAAAAAAATATAAAAAAGATACAAGAAAATGAATGTTAATTTTCCCAATATATTTTTATGAATTTCAATAAAAAGAATTTATTTTCCATTCAAATCAAGACATGTCCAGCCGTCAGTCAATCAAAGCATGACATGTCCTTCGCATTCATTCAAAACAAGACATATCCGACTACCAAAGAATATTTAAATTTTATATTAATAATATATTTAGCTATCCTTATTTCATAATTAAGAATTGAGTAAAATAAAAATTTGAATATTTTTCATACTATAACGGTTTAGGCGTTAGCGTTGTCCACAAACGGACAGATACGTTTTGGCGTCAGTCAATCGATTTTTCTAAGACCCATAAAAAATGTATTTTCGCTACACCACTATTATTAATTAATTAAATTTAAGTAAATGATTATATAGCAACAGGATTTATCCACTTTTGCGTTTCGAGGGCCCGGCAATAAGAGTTTTCCGGTGCACGATTAGCTTTCTCTTCTTAGACTGACAAGAGGATTGAGAAGAGGAAGAAAGTAAAATGTTTATAATTTGAAATTCCATTAGCAAAATATTCATTAAATCGAATTTAAAAATAAATACTTTCTCTACCTACAGTTTGTGTAAGAGAATGTATTGATCTCTGTCAGTAATGACAACAATAGTACGCACGTAGAAAACTCAAGGACGAGCAGAGAATCTGTCAAGCACTCTTCAATATTTTTACGTAAGGCATTTCTGAATTAGTATAAAACACACTATGGTTATTGCTAAAAACAAATCACAACAAATTTAAAAGAAAACTTTTTCGCTACTTGTTAGCGATTGGTCAACGCGTTCCTCCCCGTGCCCTCCCCCTGGCCGCGGGGTGTCCCAAGTTTGACGATGCGGTTTGGAAGATAGAATTTTGCCCGACATTTTTTCTGAGGGAGAGTGTACATCAGCTAGAAATTATTGCAAATTTTGCCACACGCAACACAATGAAGCGAAGTAGACATGAGCCGCAGCTGCTGTCGCGGAGAGTACCGCCATCAGCTCACCGCATCCAGCGATTAACTCATGGGCGGACGTGGTTATTGACAGGCTTCAGTGCTTCATCGTCGCAATTAACTGCGTCAGTCATAATCATTAGAATCATTCGACGGCCGCATCGCGGTCAGTGATTGCGTCACTGATTCGCTGTTTGTGCTTTAATTGCCTAACGTTTATTGCGCATCGTGCGAGTACGCTGTCGTTCGTACCCTCATAGAAATAAAATTCCGTTACTGCAGCTCCGTAATAGAGTAAAACAGTAGCTAAGTAGTGTGAACCATAAAATTTTGAAGCATGCTCATATGCTTTAAAAATTTAATATTTGAGTTAGACTTAATGAAGTCTTAAGAACTGTTTTCGAGATCTTCCTTCCACAGTCAATGACTATTTTTAATAGAAGTATGCGCTTTTCTTGAGGAGAAATAAGACAGTTCTACAAATCTTATTTCATCCTATCACGTCACAGATCGCATTAAAAACATTCACATTTTTAGTGTAGTTGATACCGGACATCTCATTTCTCCAAATCACGAATTCGCATTAAAAAACTTACAATTCATGATTACTCATAGGCATCTCAAAATACAGTGGAAACTCTTCCTAATGGACACGCTGGGGATAGTGATATTTTTTTTTCATTCTGAATCATCTTGATTTTTTTGTATATTCGAATTTTCACATTCAGCGAATGATTACTTCCGTCTCGTTTTATTAACATTCAGCTTAGATAGAAAAAGTATTAGAAGGAAGATAAAAAATTACATCTATCCATATTACATCAATGGAAGTAAGAACGTTACAATGTGACAAACCCATTTGAAAATGATTCAGATGATCATATTCTTTGAGAATGTAAAATCCATGCCTTTTGATAGAAAAATGAATAACGGCAATGATGAGAAAATTCAAACGAAAAATGAAATGGTTATGAGTTAGGAACTTGAAAAAAATGAACAGGTTTGATAATATTTTTATTTAAATTCGATATAATTGCAGCCGCAATTTGAAATATTACGCAATTTTATACCGAGCATTATTTATTTATTTTTAATTAAATTTATTTATGGTCGGACAATAAAACATACATTATTGTTTATTCCCCGAGTTGGCTTCTACAGAAACAGTCTCATGACGATCGGAAGAGGAGCAAATGACCGCGTGTGGGAGTGAACGACCGGCTCACTTAGAGTCTGTTAGAGCTGCTTTCAGGGCAGTCCCCCAACGGGACGATGGCACCGCAATGGCGCAGGCCGACGCTCTAAAGCGGCTGCCGGGAGAGGTGAGCGTCGACCTTCCAGGAAGGGCGATCGGGAATTCAGTGGCCAACGAAGATTGTACTAAAGCAATTCGTCCTACAAAGTAAGTACGCCGTTTAACGTACTAGTATAGCATAATCGATTCATAGTTTGAATTGCCGACAATTGTGAAAAATTCGCCTTGTGATCAGGCCCAGGTTTATTGACATCAGGTAAATAGAGTAAGGTTCAGCTTACTGTCAGTGAGTAGGATGTAAAAAAATAGCCGTTTAATATATGTTGTTATTGCTCCGTACTGTTTTATGCAACTTGCCATCATAAATAATGTAGATTGAAGACAAAGTGACATGCAATCAGGACTAAAACCTATCCACCAACGATAGCGAGTAAATTACACAATGAATATACCCATGTTCGTATTTGATGGCAACAAACAACAATTTTTGATGACATGTATACACTGTATCATAATTTATTTTTAAGCCGTAATCAATGATTTACTGTTTAAGTATTTCAAATCAAATTTTCTTAGCGTTGCATGTGAGATTTATAATTGTTTAATTTTATGAGAAACACAAGAAATTGTCAGAAAACTAATGACAACATTTCAGTAGCTTCCGTTTCCGAGACCATCAAATCTGCAGTTCTGCAATCATCAGACCGTAGATCTCTGTTACGTGTAAATTTAATTTTTCCATAAGGTAGTACAAAACAAATAAAATTACATTCAGTAGAGAGACGGACGAAACATAAATCTACCAACCCTGAAGTTTTGTAACGAGAGAACTGTAAAAAACTAAACTATTGTAATGATTTGCAACAACCCCAGAACAAGCAGATCTCGAAAGCAAAATTTTATTTCATCAGATAGACATTAAACTACAGAAGAAACAATAGACGACGACGCCGCGGACATATAATTTTCAGAAATAAGCGGAAAACGCGAAAAGTGTGAAAAGTGTAAACAATGGTCAGAACAGAATTTCAGGAGAAATCTAAAGCGAAAATCAGGGAAATCGAACCGCATGTTAATAAGATACAAGAAACGGTACAAATTGCACGCAGAACGTTTAGAAACGTAGATAATGGAACCCATTGTTGTGATAGCAAAAGTATCAAAGAAACCAGTTTTCATAAATATTGCGAGAACGCCTTGATGAAATGACTTCAAACTTTCTGGAATTGTAGAGTATAATATTTGTATCATGACAAAATTAGCCACGGCACGGGAAAACTAACACGGGGCCTAGATAAATTGAATATTTGGATTTCTTACGTGAGGAATTAGGGAAAACAAACGACGCCCGCCTGACGTAGTGGAGTGACGTCATCATAGATAAATAACACGAAAATAATTATTTTAAAGAAAGTAGAACTATGAACATATTACGATATGTTTTTGCAGTGATGGGCAGATGTTTTATAAAAAGTTCCCGGCTTCTGGACCAACAATGCCAAATAGAGGATAGTAGTGTGTGAGTTGAGCTCTCGCAGCGTACGCATGACACGTATAAGAGTGATTTTAATATCATGGAAGTGAAGTTTAAATTATCTGCGAACAGTTAGTGGACAAAATTGCAAAAACAGTAATTTGTGTAAGTTAGGACGCGAAAACGATCGGCCATTTTTGAGAGTGCATCGAGCTTAAACATTTTATAATTACTGCAATGCGCGGAGCTCGATTAGTAACTTTCTTGAATTATAAAGAACAATACGTCCGCACCGCGGGAAATTTAAATATTCCCGCAACTAAGAACATTGCGTGAAATGACAGAGTGCGTGATAGAATGCGAACATTTTTATAGAACTTGATGACTTCGTGCGAGCTGCATCGTAAGAGTTTTGAACGGGAACTTTGATGGTGATTCTTGGACTTCAAAACCTGGTAGCGGCTGATTTGATGGAGTTGGGTACACGAGCTGTGTACAAAAACATTGGTCGACGACGGACGATGGGAGTGTGTGTCGCCGTATATTAGCAGCACCAGGAAAGTCGCATGTACACACACACACACACACACACGCACGCACCCACACACACACATACACACACAGACACACATGCACACAGACACACACACACACACACACACACTATATATATATATATATATATATATATATATATATATATATATATTGTGACGTACCGGGTAGGCCGGCTTGTTCTCAGTAAATTTATTTGTAAGGGACAGGTGTTCTTTCTCGTGAATAGGCTCGGGGTTATTAATCAAACACCACTGTTCCGTGAACAAAATAAACTGAACTATTTATTAATTCTATACAAATCACGAATGATACAATATCTATGGTGGTCTCTACCCTTTTCTTTCATATAACCCAGAATCACTGTTAGTCTCTCGATCTTATCGATCGAAAAATATTTACCGTTACTTCTTCCACTACGAGCGTCGGCGGCTTCGGGCCCTCGGGTTGCCTCGCGCTCCTTCGCTGCTTGCCGGGGTCGTTTCACTTGGGACCAGCCGAGGTGAGGCGCTGCGCTTCCGAAGTACGTCTCCTTTCCAATTCTCCGATCCACTCGACGTCTTTTGATCTGTGTTACTCCAAATAGCAGCTATCACTTTGGCAATATGTCCGATCGACTATTGATTGTTATCACGCACAAATTGTCCGTCAATTAATCTTTCTGCACTCGTTCGTTCGCGATACTAGTTTGCTTTTCGATCGCGGAGCAGCCCCAGATACGTCCTTCCTCGCCGGCGGCCAGCCAGACACTGACTCCTCGCGGCCTCGTTCCCACGGTCGGCCAACCGACGACACCTCGCCGCCCGTAACCGTTTTTCGTGGCTAGCGAGCGCCCTCTTGCAACCGTTCTGCCGCGTTCTTGCTTGATGTCTCGCCGTTTCTTTGGGTGGAAACGCGGTGCGTTTCAATATATATATATATATATATATATATATATATATATATATATATATATATATATATATATATTTGAAAAGTAAAGAGGGGGAATAAATTTTGAAGATTCTGTCGAAGACCAAGTCATGCTAATTAAGTTCAGCGTAAAATAACAGTATAAAGTCACGACAGAATGCGCATTCCGGTATGAGGGTCCGGGGAGTGCGGGGCGGGGAGCGGGGGCGGGGAATGAAGGGCGGGCAGTGATTAGACGGGGAGGGACCGGTCGGTGAGTTGCGCTTTCGGAGGGTGGAGCGTTGCTGTGGGTCGAGCAGGGGAGCGGTGGGTACAACGCGTGCCGGGTGCGGTGCCCGGGGCTCGAACCCTGCAGGTTGCGCCACACAAAGGGTGCGAGAGCTCTCGGGGCGGCAGTGGGGGCGTCGGCGGGGGAGGGCAGGGGCGGGAGCGACGGCCGCAGGCGCCCTCGAAACTCCGCTGCTCGAGGGCCCTCCATCGCCGCAGAGCGCTTGGGTTAATTGCCCTCCCTCCCCGCCTCGCCCCGCCGGCCACCGCATGTTCACCGCGTCGTCACCACGCAGGCTCCCACCTCGCTTGTGCTCCGACTGTCATCCTTCGATCGACCCCTATACCTGCACTATTGTCATCCATTACCAGTGGCGGATCCAGGGGAGGGGGGTGGGAGGCCCCCAAAAGGCCTAGAGTTTTCGTTTGTTACTTCTTTGATTCGGCAAAATTGATTTAAATATTTCATTATATTAGAATTACGCAATTATATAAAACCTAATATTTATAATATCATATATTCACTACACAAATAAAGTAACAAATGTTCATTCATTAAAAAAAATCTATGATGGCCTCCTCCAAAATGATCAGCTGGATCCGGTCTGCCCATTACAGTACCTCTCTTGGCCTTCTATTCCACCCTCCCATTGTATTATCACCCTTCTCAGTAATAGTAGTTCTTCCTTTCAAATCTATGGCCCATTGTGGTCACTGTACCCAAACACTTACCCCATTCTCGTTTTCCTCGTTAACTCCAGGATCCCTTGCCAACATTCACCCAGTTTCTTGCAACACTGCCAATTTTCTTCCGCTTTCTTTTTCTGCGACATGTCAAACATTCTTGCAATCCCTTTTTGTTCCAATGACTCCGTGTAGCCCGTCTAACGTCGCTGATCTCGATCTGTAGATCCCGCACTCTCCTCTGTCATCACCTCTCACGCCCCTTGGAATCTCGCGGCCTGTGATCACGCGTTCAATTTTGTGGCTTCCCAAGCCAATCCCTTACAGTAACACAACCCTTGTCTCTAACTACATCGTAACGATCTGCTATCCCTTCCTTAAATTCACGCCCGTGATTTTCCAGAAACATGACTCTATATTTTACTTGTCATCGCTCCTTCCAGTAATTAGCTGCTCTGCTGGTTGTGAATTCATCGTCTCATCATCCTTAAACACCCATCATCCTTAAATACACATAAATCAGTCAAATGAAAATGAGATATCGAAAGTCTTTGTACCATGGAGAAAATTTTGAAGAACTGATTGAGGACTGTATTTTCTGAACTTGCCCAACTGGAGTGTTCAGAGTAGAGACAAGGTAGATATGTATGGTTTTATAAGGCGATCACAATACGGAAATGTCCTGACCCGCGCAGAGTAATGGTGCAGTTTCTAGCCGACGAAGATGTTGTCCTAATTTAGATTGATTGTCATAGGAAGTAAGTAAACTGCAGGTTGGTCGTACGTGTGTAACAGGAGTCAAATCAATTATAACGCCGAACCATTCTCCCCGAGATTTTCAGGAAACTCAAAAGTTACCTGACAGGGCCGGTTTGCATCGGACGTTAACGGGATTGAGAAATTGAAAGAATGGTGCAACCAATATTAAAAATACTTTTATAAATAACAAATAAAAATGCCGACCAAGTGCGATTAATGCTTAAATACAGGTGAAACGTATTTTGAGACATAAAAGTCCTCCGGTTAGAAAAAAAAATTGTTTCCATTTCACTGACCGTCGTAAAACCTTACCGACCTTAATGCTGCTGCGAATCCCGTAGTCAATCGTATACAATTTCCCATGCCATAACGAACCTTTCACTTCATTATTTTTGACGATTTTCGCGTATTAGAACGCACTTCCGCGTTTTCAACCACTTTCCAAAAAATTCGCTCTGTTTTATCCATAATGATTCAATTTATTTTTCCTCGGTGTTCGGTGGGTGACCGCATGTAACACTCTTCAGCACGCAGCATTTTAATGGTATTAAACAACAGGAGCCTCGCAGGGATACTGTAAATGGGTCGAATACAATTAAAAAAATAATAATTTGCACGTTTTTCTCACGTTTTAGGTTTTCTGTTTTGCGACAAATGTATTGTAAATTAATGAATTATTCCTAACAAAATTACAAAAATATCAATATTATAAAATCTGGTTCCTGGAGAGATCTAACAATAATTTACAGAGAAGTTGCAATTTTAAATTTTTGAATATTAAATTTGTAACTCATTTCAGTGTTTCAATCCTTGTTTAATTATTTGTGGAATCAAGAGCTAGCAATCAATGTAAATAACAGCCATAGCAATGTTAATAATCACACTGGATAGTCATAATGAAGTGATTACATGTCTGCGAATGGCAACAGCTAAATTTTAAATATTATAACTTCTTTGGCAATTAATAATCGGAGGTACGGAGGTGCAAGTAGATTACGAAGATTCATTCGTACACAAACATCATTAATTCAAGCTTATACAGACTAATCCGCATCACACGATGCACCCGCAAACAACCGGCTCAATTCCACGGGAAACGCACGCATATGAATTCAAAATTAATGGCTATTGACTGTTCAATAAGCTCATCGATATTCGAAGTCCTAATAACAGCAGCTGGAAAATCTCTGTTCCCTTCCAATTCTCTCGTTGTGAAACGTCTTCATGAAAAAGTCAATCTCACTGCTACACTGGAAAATCTCTGGAAAATCTCTGTTCCCTTCCAATTCTCTCGTTGTGAAACGTCTTCATGAAAAAGTCAATCTCACTGCTACACTTCGCGTTCGTCTTTCCAATTATTAACACTTTTCTTTTAACTTCTTCTCCGTCGACATTCATCTTCACCTTTGCTATTTTTAACTTCCTCAATAACATTTACCTTCTCCGTCCCTTACTCTTATACCTCTCTTTACCCTCGTTTTTATTAAATCCATTAACATTTACGATTGAATACCACTTAAATGGCGTTCCTGTTATTTCTGTATAACGGCTGCCGATATAATACTGCTGAAAAAACACATCTTAAACAGATTTTCTATTATCCCAAAGCACTCAGACGCTTTCACCATAATAACTATTAATAGCTACATGGCTGACCCGGAGTCGCCGCGTGCTAGGCAGAGATATCAACGTTTTGACCGTTATGCTGCGACCTTCCTCAGGGCAAAATGACCTTGTTGCGACCTTCATTTCGCTCTGAGGAGGGCCGGGACATGGCGACCACAACTTTGGAATCTGAGGCTAGAACGCGGCTTATCCCAAGCAGCCTAGTTAGATACTGACTCCGACAGTGGAAGGCTATGTTTTCAGCTATTAAGATGTAGTGCTGTAACTTGCTTAAATATTTTAGTCAAGTATTAACTACTTACGTCATTTCTTTCTTATCGGCTTCATCACGTCACTCATGTTTCATGCAAAAGTTCCATGATCCCTCAACCCCAGTTGTAATCACTTTGTACTATTTACTAATATATCATCCTTTTATGTATACCCTCAGTACATACCTATGTAACATTTTTTTGCCAATTTCAGCGTCTCCATCGCATAGCTACTTTTTGGTTACCTACCCATCGCCACAGAATAAATTTCTCTTTGCATCAATGCCTTGTGCTCCGCAGAGGCATTCCGTGCACACGCGCGGTTGGTCCTCTTGCGCCTGGGTCGATCCTGAAGAATGGCTCCGTAATCAGGTTCGTTACCGGGTGCAATGTGGGTGGCCCGGAGCGCGGCGGGTCGGGGGTGGGGGTCGGGGGGCAGGGCGGGGCAGGGCGGGGCGGGGCGAGGCGGGGCCGGCGCGAGGAGCGACCCGCAACGCGGCGCTAAGGAAGCTGCCACCCGACGCGGTTCGGGCGGGACTCGCCCTTCCTTTCTCCGTGTTTTCATTCGCTGACACTTTCCCTCTCTTTCCTCGCACTCTCGTCTTTCTTATGTCGCTCTCTCTCGCCACTTCCTCTTCAAATATTTACCTCAGGATGAATATTTTGAAATATTCAATCTAGCGCCCTGGAGAGGTGAATATCGGATGTCGCCGTCTAACGGATCGAATCTGTGTTGATCTTGTGCAGAAGGATATGCTTGTTTGGGGTGGAAGAAAGGAAATTTTCTTTTAGAAGATGAGTTTTTCGCTATAGCTCAGAAATACGAAAGTAGCATCCAATTGGTGGGAGGAAAATGCAATCCAGTTTGATCGAAAAGAAGTTTTATGAGCAGCAGTTCTGGTTAAAAGAAAATTGCATCAACGAAGAGACACAAACCAGGTAAAAGTTGAAGAGAATGAAAGCGTTTCGATGCATTTTAAAAGCCCCCTTCTCTCTGGCACATCCGTAAGTACATTTTGCGAGGGCAGGGTTGAAATGGACGTTGCTCTGAGTACAACCGCATGTTGGCAGGTCATAAGTAATTACATGGAATTTCCGAACCGCGGTACGTGCTAATGAATGGCGATTAACACGGCAGGTGTACACACCGAAGGCGATGAGGGCGTGGGCGCCGTGGAAATTCATGGAGAGGCCGCGTCGAGGCGCTATGGTCGCTGCGGCGGCGGCGATGGTGCTGCTTCAAATGGCGGTGGCGTACGGCGACGAGACGAAGCTCTCGCGGCATAAGCGCTATGTGGTGTTCCCGGAGGGCAGCACCTTTACTGTACGTATTCGCGGAACACGTTGCATGCTGTAGTGTGTTTTAAATATTTTTGAAGAGATTACAAAATTGTGATATTATTTCTCTCCATCCCATTTCATCTGCTGGGCATATTTCTGTCATTACTCACATCTATCGGAAAATAATATTATGCTCAACTATAATGTGATTATATACAAAAACAGTAATTGGAGCTTATTAAAAAATCAAAAGCAAAGCCAATTAAACATTTATATGTCTGTTGTACTATGATACATCAGGTTACATCAATTTACCACACACTATTTCCAAAGGCACCATTCCATTACATGAAAATGCAGAGCAAGTCATAAATGAGCAATATTTGCTTAATATACTTCAGTTAAAAATATGTAACTTTTTCTTACATTTAATTCTTCTTCGCACAGAAACATTTTATTCAATCTAGTCCTGTCAATGAAAGTTTAATGTTGATAAATTAAATTGAATATCAATTACTCAACATGTATTTTCTGCAAAGGATGTCCAATGTCCTGATAAGTATTGGATCACAAGCAGATATTCTCGTGATCATTTTTCATTTAATTCATCATCTGATGTAATACGATTAAAATTTTTTGGCAGATAATTATCTGCTTGGTACGGCAAGCACGCTCCCCTCATTTCTTCAGCATGATAAGCGTAGGTGTTGAATTGTTACACGATTTTCCGCGCAGCAACAACTCCTTGAAAAAAGAAGCCACGAAAAGGTTCTGACCTCATTAATTAACGAGAAAATTTGTATTACGTATTTTAAAAATTTCTTCAATGCAGTATATTCAGTCTGATTATTCAGTACAGTTTTTCTGAATAGCTGGCAAAGCATTCATGAACTCTAAAAGTCTTTCGTTCTCTACTTCACTTGTCTGAATGTGATATTGTTCGTCGCAATTCACAGTAAGTTCGCTGTGGGTCAACCTCAATTTGCTAATGTCGTATTGCTGCATCTTCGTTTTGTGGATATATGAAGGGACACGAAACTTTCTAAATATCATTCCTATTCTTTTGATATTTGATGATGAGAAACATATCTCAATTTTGACACGTTCGGGCAAGGTTGTGTTGTCCCGAGGGATATAAAGAGCATACTAGTTTTATTTGACTAAACACTAAAAAAAGTAACAAAAATTTGTTTACGCCCTCATCGTTCAATGGAGACCCCGTGTACCTGCAGGTGGCGTGGTGCATCACGTACCAGGTGATCCCGGACAACTTCGTGTGGACGCAAGGGCTGAACTGGGCAGTGAGCTATGACCTGCCCAACGAGACGCGCTCGGACGCGCTGGACAAGCTGCTGCCGCCCTCGTTAGTGCAGCGCCGCCACCGCAGAGACCTCTACTCCAAGTTGGAACTCATGCTGGACGCGTGAGTATAAATGCAGGGCGCGGGGGTATAATTCAATGGCGGCTGCTCCTTAAGGGCTCGAGGGCAGCACCCTCCCCAGAAAAACCAACCTCCAGAAAATTTGTTGTTTAGTAAAAAAGTTGTTGTTTAGTGAAAAGTATGTTTATCTTATATCCCCCAAATAAATCACATTATTAAAAAATAACTTTTAATCAGATTTAAACTTAAACTAGTATAGAGTGATAAATAAGAGCCATACAGTAAAGATATTGAAAGACACTAGATTGATTGATTTTTTCGTGTTTCCGGGCGCGTCAGCTGCTTTGGTCATTAGTCCCGTTAGTATAGTGCGTGTTTTTTTCTCGGGAGATGGCGGCGATCTTCCCCCGCTTGATGGCGAGATCCGGCGCCGGCCTACCGTCGGCTAGCGGGGTTTCCCCCTAACCAGTACTCTCCCACCAGCGGGAACCAACATCGGGAAAAGTTGTTGTTTAGTAAAAAATTGTTGTTTAGTGAAAAGTATGTTTATCTTATGATCTGGGCTGTCTGGGTGACGCCGCGCCGAAGGCTGGGGTGCCGACGTTTCGACCGACATGTCGCGGTCCTCTTCAGGGCTGTACTGCGCCAGGATTTTTTTTTCATTTTTCCCTCACCAGTAGCCCTGGTGAGGCGGGAGTTTATTCCAATCTTGTGATTACATGTACTCCAGCATTGCTGCTTTTGGATCTTGGGGAGAGATTTATCTTAAATATACTACTTAATCTAAATATTAAAAACTAATACACAATGTCTCTTTGGGCGATTGACTTTTCTACAATATATTAATTTGAATGAACTGCGCCAGGATGTTGGGCGCTCTGGTTTTTATAGAGAATGGGGCAGTATGTGGTAGACCGAGGTGTAGGCCAATCGGGCGTGACTAGGTGAAAGGAGGCGGGGGAAGCGGACGGACGGGAGCGGCCCGGGGTCGGACGGCGTGGGGCTCTCCGGGAAGCTCAGGGGTCGGACGGCGTGGTGCGGTCCGGGCCTCTTGCGACGGCGCACTCCGCAAAGGTGCAATCCACGCATCGGTGGAGACGTAATACCGCGTCCCCGTTGATGTTCTGGGGATGTTTTGGTATTTCTAAAGCTTCCTTTATCCGCCTTGGCCACCACCTATCCTCTCTCGCGAGCACCTCGGTCTTGTCGAACGGAAAGTCATGGCCGGTTTACCATGTGTGAAACGCTACCGCGAAGCAGTGTACCTTCTCAAACTTGAAGTCTCGAATGTGCTCGCGTAGTCTCACCTCTATGGTTCTTCCTGTCTCCCCGATGTGTGACCGCAGCTGCTAGGGATGGAGTATACTCCGGCGGCTTGGAGCGGTGGAAGCTGGTCTTTGAAGCGCATTAATGTTTGGCCGAGTTTCTGGTGTGTACCTTGAAAATGTGCTCTTGATCTTGAACCGCCTCAAGAGTTTTCCTATCCTGTCCGTGACGCTTTGTATGTATGGTAGTGTGGCAGTTCTTCTGTTTTCGGTGTCGTGGGGGTCCCTTGGTGTAGGCGGGTCTTGTGTAAGTTTCAGGGCCCTGTTGGTGGTGACTTGGCTATACCCATTTGCGGTGATGGTCGCTTTCAGAACTTCGCGTTCAGCGGGGAGACTGTCTTGGTCGCAGATTCTGGTTGCGCGGATAGCCGGGGTTTTTAAGATGCCATTCTTCGCCGTGAGGCCATATCACAAAGGTGTCGTCGACGTACCTTACCCACATTGTAGGTTTGAGGCGGGCGTTATCCAGAACCTCGGTTTCAAAAGCCTCCATGAAGAGATTGGCGGCAATCGGTGACAGGGGTGAACCCATAGCCGCGCTCTCCACCTGGGCGTAGAACTTCCCCCGAAATTGGAAGATGGCCAGGCAAAATTGCGCGAGATCGGCCCACTCTGTAGGAAGCCCCCGTGCCTCCAATTTTCTTCTGATTATATCCGCTGCCTCTTCCACCGGGACCCTGGTGAAAAGCGACGAAGAGGTTCTTGTAAAGTATTGAATCGACTTGTTTAATTTCTGCATACCACCGGCGAAACTTTGAAGAAAGAATTTATTTTTATGCCCCCCTTGTAAGAGAAACAATAATGGTTTTGGAATGGGTCGCATCGTGCAAGTCTGTCCGTAGGTGGTGGATGCGAGGCAAGTCCCTGATTCTGGAAACATAATTTTTTGACTTAGTGCAATTTATTGATTGAATTAGGTGTAATTCAAATTTGATATTGAATCACTTGCACCGTTACTTGTGTCGGGTAGGACGATATTGAAGAGCCAATTTAAGGTCTCAAGTGATGGACAGCGCGCGTCGTAGGGAAAAATTCATCATATTTGTTTTCATTGTGTTCATGATGGTGAGGGCGAAGGTGATATAAGAAGGGTCATTTACTTATCCAAAATAATTTTTAGAATATTTTCCCCTTTCGAAAGGTTGAGCGAGTTTTTGAGAAAGTGTGTTTTCGTCCTCAACCAATATTCAGCTTATACCGTTCTATGGGATTGACTCATATGTTTGGTAATCAAATAGAAAGCAACCAGGCCATTCCCGGCAAAGTTCAGGCGCTTGTGTATCTGAATCTCCATGCATGTTAATATTTATACTCATAATAATAATAATAATAATAATAATAATAATAATAATAATAATAATAATAATAATGACTTTATTTATGTGGCGAGACTCGGGCCATCAGGCCCGCTCTTCCGCCTAACCACGTAATACATAAATTTATAGATAAGAATTGAATTAAGATATACATTTAGTAAATAAAAACAAGTAAATAATAATACTTAGTAATCAGTAAATAATACAACTTACAGATGTCATGTCCCTGGGCTCACAAACCCGACAAGAATACAACGTCCCAGCATTTACCTTAAGCGACCGGGGAAAACCAGGGAAAACAAAGGAAGTGTGCATGCTCTTCAACATTGAGCAACAAAAAAATATATTTAAGATAATTTTAAAAACAAACAAACATTACTGATTCTGGAAAGCTCTAAAGGTTTGCCCGAAAATATAAATTCTGAGAGATATTAATTTAGCAATACGTATCAAATGTTAACAAAAATCTCAAATACATTCATGAATCATAAAAAGCAATATGAGAATGCACACAACCACCGGCAGGACGACGGCTTAGGCCGATTTTAGATTTCAACATCATGTACCAAGGGAAAAGACGCATTCAGTCAGAGCCATGACAAAGTTAGACAATAATGAATTAGAAAAATTCTGGTAGATAACACAAAAAAAACCTTCTAACCCTATAATATACTTAATTTAGACTAATTATACTAGTGTTAATTAAATTAAGAACTAACTTAAGAAAACAAAGAAAAGAACAAAACTGTTGAAAAGCCGTATAAAATTTACATTTAACTTACAATTTTGAACTCACTTAAGAACTAACTTAAGAAAATACAAGAAATGGAGAAAAAGTGTTAAAAAGCGATATATAAAATTACATTTACCATACCATTCTAAACACATTTAGTACACACTTTCACATCTAAATATCAGCTCAGAAAAATAGTATTTAAATGTTTTTTGAATGATCGCAGTGTTTTACATTTCCTAACATTTACTGGAAGCCTATTCCACTCTCTAGCCGTTGCTACTAAGTAAGATTTATTGTAAAAGTTAGTGTTGCTTTTAGGAATATTGCATAGCAAAGATTTTTCGAATCTTCTTGTTTTAAGATAAGAAATTTTATGAGAGAGGTAAGTAGGTACACCCGTATTTAATATTTTGTAGAAAAGGCACAAACTATGAAACATGCGTCGGACTTTCAAGTTTAGTATGTTATTAGCTTTGTAGTATCCCGATATGTGATCATACTTTCTGATATTATATTGAAACCTAACACACGCATTTTGAACTCTTTGGAGAGCGTCAGCAGTTGATTTCTTTACGTTACCGTACACAATGTCACCGTAATCAAACAGAGGGAGTAAGAAGGATTTTACCTGTAGTTCTTTGGTTTTGGGTGGAAGGCATTTGTAAGCACATATGAGTGAGTACATTGAAGCATACACTTTGCGGCAAGTTTCCCGACAATGACGAATTTGTCGATGGTCTGACCGAGATTTTTAACTTGTGAGCATAGGGGAACAGTAGTGTTATCTAGTACGATATGAGGAATATTTACATTTTTAAGTGCTTTATGGGACCAACAAGAGCCAATTTATAATTGATTGAGACTTTAATGGATTTAGCTTACGGCCGTTTCTCAGTGACCATTCATGTAAAGAGGCTAAATCCTGATTTGTTTTACTAATTAACTGAGCCACTTCAGAAGGTTTCCCACTGACGTAGATCTGTAGGTCATCTGCGTACATATGATGATTGCATCTTGATAGCACCGACGGTATATCATTTACATAGATAAGGAAGAAAAGTGGACCAAGTACGGAGCCCTGTGGCACTCCACGTGAAACTGGTTTAGGTGACGAGAAAGTGTTTTCTACAACTACGATCTGTTGTCTATTACTACAATAACTTGAAATCCACGATAAGGTAGAATCAGAAAAACCGAGACATTTACATTTGCCAGAACGTCATGGTCTACTGAATCGAAGGCCATGCTGAAATCTAAAAGCGTTAGCATTGTTATATTGCCTTCATCCAGGGATTGACGAATGTCTTTTATGACTCATAGCAAAGCCGTTTGCGTACTTCTACCCTCCCTAAAACCAGATTGAAAATTATTGAGAGCATCATTTATGGTGAGATACTTGTTTATTTGTTGACGTACAACTCTTTCGAGGACTTTGGATAATGTTGGTAATATGCTGATAGGTCGATAGTCACAAAGATTTAACGAATTTAAACATTTCGGGAGGGGACGAATGTAAGCTTGTTTCCACAATTGGGGAAAATATCCGATTGTTAAAGAAAAGTTTATTATGTGAGTAAGTGCTGGAAGAGCATCTTTTAAAACCAATTTTAATTGCTTTGCCGTTATATCATCCGAGCCTTTTGAATTTGATTTGAGTGACTTCACTATTTTTTCGACTTCTTGGCAGTCAACATTGTTGAAATAGAAACTATCGTCACAGCGAGGTACATGTGATTCCAGAGAGTGAAGTGTCTTTTCTTTAATAATAGGGTCTATTTCATGTTTTGCGGAAGCAAAATATTCATTTAGGTCATCTAGGGGAATTTCTAATGAACTGTCATTTGACTTACGTTTGCAAATTCCTAAGTTTTTCAAAGTGTTCCATACTACCTTCGTACTGGAATTTGTTTGGAAAATATTATGATAATAACGAATCTTAGCGTTTCTTTCATTTTCATCGGGTTTAGTCATTTTAAAACGGTTATATGCGTTTTTCATATGAACTTTTATCTCATTTGTAAGCCATGGAGCAGCAGGCCGCGTGACACGAGAAGTTTTCCATGGAGTGTGCTTGTTAAAAAGATTCGTTATGATTTCATTGAACATATTTACTTTCGAGTCTAATGAGTATTGTTGATAAACTTGGTGCCAAGGTGCATGTTCACTGTCTACTTGAAATGCTGTAAAATCTAAGTTTTTGTAATCACGGTAATTGATTGTTTTGTTTTTGTATTTAGTACATTTAGCCGAATATACAACAAAGAGTAAATCATGGTTTGAAATACCCGGAACAGGAACTTGACCATGTAGTAATACTTTGGAAATATCTGAGACAATCAAGTGATCAATCCACGATTTCGCTTTAGATGAGCTATGAGTAGGATTCAATTTTAATATTTGCAAATTATACGAATTGAAAGTATGAATAAAGTTAGTGGCAGATTTTGAGATGGGATTTTTAAGTCGCAGTTAAAATTACCCATTATAATAATATCTTGATACTTATCAGTGAATTCTGAAAGTGATTCCTCTAATTCTGACAGCCGTCCCGTATTTGGAGGCCAATATACAACCTCGACAAGTAAATGTTTTCCCCCAATCACCATATCAACAAACATGTATTCCAAGTTCGGTGAGTTACTAGTAGATGTTTTTATTATTTTACAATTTATATCATCACGCAAAAACATAGCAACACCCCCACCGGATTTCTCTTTTAAATTAATTTTTATTATATTTCTATCATTTCGTATGAGTTTATATTTAGGGATCGACACAAGATCAGACGGCGCAGTAGATTTCAACCAAGTTTCACTAATTAATAATACGTGTGAGCTAGCTTCAGAGAGAACATGACAAATTTCTGAGTGATGTTTCTTTAGAGATTGCGCGTTAATGTGAAAGACAGACAAGTCACGAGGAAAGTGCGAAATGGACGCGTTGAGATCAGAGAGTGTAGCAAGGCTTCGAGGGGTAGGTAGCAAGCTTAACGCCGGACAGGGGCCAATGTCCCAGGTAGGTATGTCCAGGTGCGCGGTTTCCGGCAAGACTTCGTCATCTACAGGTTGCCAAATTTCTGACATAGTATTTGAAAGTGTGTACTTTACAGCCAGAAAGAAATTAAAATTAATATATTACAAGTAAAATTAAATAATAAACAATAATCTAAGTATAAGAGAGACTTCTGAAAACAGATTCTAAGGTTACGCGACATTTAAAGGTAGCTAGTCAACTTCACACATTCTGGTGATGCGTCTTTTCCCTTGCGTGGTATTTTCATATATTGCCCCATCAAAGGACCATACATTTTTAAGCTGAAATTTTGAAATACATTTTCTCAATATTTCTAACCTACGTGAGGTGTAACCTCTCGTATAACTTTTCCACTACCTGCAAGTTTTCTTTTATTTTTAAATATTTCAGCCCTTTTCACGATACTAATTTCACTATAATAGGGCGGCACTTGCCATCAGTCTTAGGTCCTATTCTATGGCTCCTATCAATGTCGTCAAGAGTAAGACTGACACCAATATCCTTTGCCAACTCTATAACTTTAGTATCGGTATTTTCGTTGTTCGACTCACTGATTCCAAAACAGCGGAGATAATTTCTCCGCTGATATTGTTCCAGTACGTCCATTTTGTCCATGTGGGCCATCCTTAGCGCTGCGATCTCCTGGCGTTGCTCGTCAATGACGCGGTTTTGCTGCTCGATGGTCTTCCGAAGTTTCGAGAGCTCGTCCCGAAGCGCCTCGATGATACCCTGATTAATCTCTTGGACGCTCTCCGTTATGCGGGCAGCAACAGATTTGCACACTTGAGCGATGAAATTCTTGTTCTCGGGGAGGTTTTTTGCAGCTTGACCCATGACGAGAAAAACACGGACAACAAGAATATTATAAAAATGAAAATAAATAAAAGCACACTAAAACAAATTATAGTTTGAAAAGTTGAAACGAGAAAAACACTAGGTTCTAGGCAGCAGATAGACCGAGAGGGAAACAAGGGTAGAGTAGAAAAAAATAAGAAATGAGAAGGGATAAAATCCATGAGACAAGAGAATAAATTTAACAAAAATTTGAGAATAACACAATTCCGGAGATATAGAAGTAAGATATTGTGATATCAGAGATAGTAAAACTGGTAGAAGAGAGTACAAGAAAGTTTACTTGCCTAAAAATAAGCTGCTGGAATTCACTGTAGCTTCAGAACTCGCCGCTCACCAGACACCTGCTATAAGCCTCGGTTTGCTACCTGCGCTCCGGCACGTCCTCACTCGACGACGGTCATACGACGACTGACGAGTCATACGACGACTGACGATTGCTTGCGGTTTAAAAACGAGAAAAAAATTATTTACTGAAGATTGTCAATGAAATACTGTAATTTTCATGGAGTTCCCACTCGGATATTTTTTTCTTATCCAAAAGTATAATCCAACCAAGCGACGGTATAGTCTGATGCAATCATGTTCGTATTCTAAAGTAATAAAACATTTTTGCATAACAATACGTAATAATTAGCCCTATTAGTTTTCCTTTAGATAGTTTTTTACAGAAATATTACATTAATCACACAGAAAGCACTTAATAATTTGATAACTCATTAACAATTTTAAACACATTCATTACTTCGTTGTCTTTTATCTGGAAGTTAAAAATATCCTGGATTTTTTCATGAAATCAAATAATATCATGTTTATATTGTAAAATTTGTTGTGTAACATGACTGCAATATGTGGTTATTTTTAGAAACTCAAAATTCTTCTATTTTTCATATTGTCATCAATAGTTATCAATAATAATATCGAACACGTTTGCGTTTCTCCACGAGTTTAAAAGGACTGTGACGAATTTAGTTGAACATAATATGACATTAAAAGAGGGCCTCTCTCTCTCTCTCTCTCTCTCTCTCTCTTCTTCTTCTCTCTCTCGCGCACACACACACACACACACACACACACACACACACACACACACACACAATATATATATATATATATATATATATATATATATATATATATATATATATCATAAACCAAGGAAATATTATTTTCATAAATATTAATTTCAGAAGATTTGTGATTGTTGGAAACTATATGCTGACAAACAGTTTTATAACACACTAATTGTTATGTTCTAATAATTCTGTCGATACGTAACTGTTTGATACGAACCCTTTATTTTATGCACGTACCCAGTTCTTTAACATGTAAATGCATTACTACACTGAACATCGTTCTTTAAAATTATTTCCTGAAACTTTTTGATAATGTTAGATAGAACTCTCTGGTTGTCACCTTGTCTGCTTTATGTGATAGGGCCATTAGCGCATTGGTTTCCATGAGAAACTTCATGTGATGCTCTTTGAAATAAACAGAATAGTTTTAAGAATCAACAGATGATTCTCAGACAGAGAAAATTTCAATGGGCAAGAATAACAGCGTTCGCTTCTCAAATCAATATTACCATAATCGATCTTAAATGATACAACAGTAACAAGAGAATGTACTTCTGCCGTGCACATGTGTGGATCAAGTGTTGAGTCCCACGGTCTGGAATCTGGTAATGGACATTTAATTGAAAATGCCAAATAAAACGACGGAGATTTTTATCATTAAAACATAAAAAAATATTTAGGGACTTATTATTGTAACAAAATCGGCTACTCCCTCCATTATTTAATATGCCCGTTTACTACTAACTTTTCATAATTCTAAAAATTTATGCGGGCGTGAACTTGTGAGGGCCCCTGTACAGGGACCGAAACGTGGTAGCCGTGCAACGTGCGCGTGAGTCAGCATCATTACCAGAAATCCCAACACGTCATTGAGAGGTTTTACTGATAAATATAATTGTGTTAAACGCGCTTTATTCTATCCGTTTCTCCTTTGTTGCCAACTGATTCTTTTCTTTCATTAAACAATGACAATAAGCACATAAACAAAAAAAACCTTCAATGACAAGATAAAAAAATTCAATTGACACAAAAATGAAAAGAAAAACCATTCACCCTGAAAAACTTACAAATATTTCGTTCATACCGAATGCACATGCCGGGAGTGGTAGCTCAGTGCATCAACTGATGTCACTGCAGCGCCTCTGACCGGGAGGTCCTAGGTTCGAGTCCTGACGGCGGCAGGATTTTCGTCACTAGCTTTTAAGCTAGGCCGAATTCAGTCGCTGCCTGGAGGAGAATTCTAGCGGCCGGCTGCTCTGATCGGTAGTTTTCCGTCCTATCTCCGATCAACACCAGGCGAACGCTGGAGCAGTACCCTACCAAACGGGCCACAGACCTCTTACTTACACTCACATGCATTACACTACCACATATTCCGGGAGACCGATCGCGAGCTTAGAGCTTGTCCCGGCTGGCGCGGTGCCCCGGTGGTGGGAGAGTCCTGGTTAGGGGGAAACCCCACTAGCCGACAGTAGGTCGGCGCCGGTTCTCGCCATCCAGCGGGAGAAGACCACCATCTCCCGGAAAAAACATGCACTACACTAACGGGACTAATGGCCAAAGCAGTTTACGCGCCCAGAAACACGAAAAAAACAACAACCAAAGTGAATGCACATTCTGACCTACTGCCTTATCGACTATACAAACTTAGCATTTCTTGGTCTTCTACATGAATGCGTCTTCGTAGTAACCGAAAACAAATTAGTCATTGCACATCCCTGTTGTTGGTTCGGCACCGCGGTGTGTGGCGCTAGTCACGTTCGTCGCCAGCTGTCAACTCGCGCCCCATCAGTGCACAATGACCGCTACGCTCTGGCCACCGTCATCTCCATGGACATCGCCATCGCGCGAAACTTTCTTCATCACCCGCGCAATTCGCGGACGCTTAGCACACACAAGTTTATGACGGTTTCGGCTTATCTCGCGTTACAACTCCCGCCAAATGTTCAAAATCACTACGCGTCAATACACCATGTTATTTTTGTAGAAAACTACTTGCACTCCCCCTGTTAACGTCAAGCCAGAATAGCGTTGGCATTCGTGCTATTGAACACAACACGCTAAATGCTCGACAAATATGTTTACATCGCGATAATAATAAAACTCGCTATCGCCACTATTTATCAATTTACGTGCGTTTTTTACACAGTTCGCGCGCCCTCAAATAAATAAAATGTTTTTAAGTTATAAACTTGTAACAACAATTATAAATTCTTGAACCTCTTACACGGATCTCGCGTTCACGCTCTGAGCAAAACTTTCCTCCCTCTCTGTCTGACTGGCATTGTTGTCCTCCAACTTATATGGTTTCGCGGGGAACAAAAGCGGATCACCCGCTTCTTGCACCAAACAGCATAACGAAAAATATTTATTCTTCTCACTTATCAGCGTTTTCCTGACATGTGGTTGCTTCTACATCGTGTCCAACATTCCTGCGATAATTACCGTTTCGTCTGATACGCCTCTCAGTGCCTTATTGAATTAAATATTGCATATCACAGCTTGCTATCTTCTCAATGGCGTCACAACAATGTGTCTCTTGTTTCGTATATTTTTCTAAATGAAAATAGAGCACTTAATTTTTATCTGGCCTCCCAGGCGTCCTCCAAAATCGTGACAACTTTCAAAAATTTTGATAATTTTTGCTCTTTTATTCTGCCAAATTCTAACCCGTTCCCTTCAGGCCTTCTCTTGCTTGCTTGATTGATTTTTTCATGTTTCCGGGCGCGTCAACTGCTCTGGTCATTAGTCCCGTTAGTGTAGTGCATGTTTTTTCTCGGGAGATGGCGGTGATCTTCCCCCGCTGGATGGCGAGATCCGGCGCCGACCCACCGTCGGCTAGTGGGGTTTCTCCCTAACCTGGACTCTCCCACCAGAGGGACACCGCTCCAGCTCTACGCTCTGAGCTCCCGACCGATCTCCCGGGATATGTGGTAGTGTAGTGAATGTTAGTGTAAGTGTGTGTGTAAGGGGAGAGGATAGGACAAGGAATGGGAAGGACAGATCGCGCGCGGTCCGTGGCCCGTTTGCTAGGGTACTGCTCCGGCATTCGCCTGGTGTTGATCGGAGATACCACGGAAAACTACCGATCAGAGGAGTCGGCCGCTAGAATTCTCCTCCAGGCAGCGACTGAATTCGGCCTAGCTGAAAAGCTAATGTCGAAAATCCTGCTGCCATCAGGACTCGAACCTACGACCTCCCGGTCAGAGGCGCTGCAGTTACATCTGTTGATGCACTGAGCTACCGCTCCCGGTTTCAGGCCTTCTCTTAATATTTACGCAAAGCATTATTTGTAATTACTTTCTTCACGGCAACAATGGCGCCTACATTCTTATTCATTCCGCCTAAATGCATGATTACTAAAATTCTCGAAATTAATGGAACCCCTGGTCCGATTTTGATGATTGTCGTTTCAAACGATTTCAAAAACTGTGCTCTATCAAATGTTTGTGTCACGTTTCCCTTTCTTCCGCGCATTCATTTATTTTAAAAAAATGTTCGTGCTCGGCGCTGCCGTCATTTGTCTCTTCGAATATACTTTATATCATTATATTGTTTGTTTTTTTCTTTTTTTTTCATTTACAGGAAATGCTAATTGACTCGGGTGATCGTAAATCATTACATTATGAACAATTATTTGCGCAGGTTAACTAAAATCTGTGAATCAATAGTTCTTATATTTGAAAGAGCGATATCTTAATTGATAATTATTGAACTGAGCATGTTTTGGTTAGTTTTGGACTGTTTTTCATAGCAACAATGTCCCTACGACAATTTTAGGACCTACAACTTGTAACACGTGAGTGCCTTCCTGGTCTTAAGTTGTTTTATTATGAATCTTCTATTTTCTTAGGTTTTTATATATTTATATATTTATTTATTTTACGTCAAAAAACAGTTAAAACTGCGTATGACGTGCTATAGGGAAAAGTGAATTGTGTGCACATTTTAAAAAATCTGTGATCTCTACATTAAGTCATACTTAAAGTTTGAAAAAAAAGAACCTCCCATGAAATAAATTCTATTTTCAAGGATAAAAAGGCACTAAATTTTAGCTTCTCATGTTGTCCTTTGGAATAATATTTCCTGCCGCGACAACATGAAAACGATAATTTGAATAATTGTATTTCCCACTGAATTCTAGAAGACGTGTACAGAAAATGAAGTTACATTTATGTCCAGAAGCAAAACAAGGGGCCATCTCAGCATTTGCTCAATGGATCAGGGAAACTGGACAAAAACCTGATCGAGATGGGGGTCATTGACCCGGAGGCTGCAATGCAATACTTGTTACAGGTTGTTTATACACATTTATACAGTTCAAATGGTAAATAATGCATTATGTATCATTGTTAAAATTAATGTTACTTTTCTTGTGATGCTCAGTATAGTCTCTAATTGTACAGAAACAGTTATGCAGCAGGAACGATTTCATTTGGGATTTAAACTTTTCTATCGAATTTAATCGTTGAATGTCATCTGGAAAAGTATTGTAAAATAATGTACATGTATTGTATGTGAATTTTTTGTAATGAGCTATTGATACTGTCACCTGGTGAATATGATTTCTACGTCGAGTGTTATAGTGATAGAAATCGGCATTTTCTGAAAATGTATTCCCGCCCTTAAGTAAGTCATTTTTGACAAAAACCGCTGATTCGTAAATAAACAGACAAGGTAATGGGAAAATTCCTAGATTAACAAAGAGACGCTTACATGAATCACGTGGGTGGGATTTGGTTATTATTCGTACAATTCGTACAATTTCTAAAATGTCTGCTCAAGGATTGCATGTAATGGCAAATAATAATCAGCTCTCTTTCAAACTATGAATTATAAGTTATTATGAATGCCAACAGTTATCAGACTATCATTGAATCTATCATTATTACAAGTTTTTGTTAGGTCATGACCTTTTTTCTCGTTATTGCAATAACAGCGTTATAGAACCTTTTATCCTTTCTTGCCTCTTCGCGCGCACGTCACTCGATGTCGCCGCGTAGAATAATCCAATCATTCTTCTTATCGAAGTCCACGATGATCAGCGACCAAGTCGAAACTTCCACCAACCTCTTCAGAAACACTCTTTATCTTGCGCGTCAGGTAGGCACCTATTTCAAACTGATTACTTTCCCAGGTCGGAATAACATGGCAATTCACAATTCACTGGTAAAATTTCTAAGTCAAATCTTGTAACTATCGCGAAAATATTTTAAGTTCACTTTTCGGTTCACTCACGAAAATATTACAAGTCTGAGTTTGCAATGGTACAACACGAAATTTTACAAGTTCCAGTTGCACACGTAATGCGGAAGTTTTCTAAGTTCAAGTTTAATGTTTACTCTTACGAAATATCCTAAGTCCTGATTTGATAATTTACCTCAAGCAAAACCGCACAAGTGATCCGCTCACCCCCACAACAGGAGTCAGCATGCCCTAATTTACAATCTGATCCATCCTTCAAAGCTCGCTGTGTTTTTTTCTCTCTTTTTTTCTTCGTGTTGCTATGGTGTACCCTCTGCGTATCTGCACCCTAAAAAATCATGTCTTTTGCAATATCTACTACATTTTGACCTTTATTTGCCTAAATAATATGTCCGTCATTTTGGTATGTCTCAACAATGAAAATGTGAGTATGACGTTTTGGATTCCAAGAAAAAATGCGCTTCTCAAAATGAGCCACAATTAACAATCTTAGTGTCGAAAATATTAGTGATCAGACCACAATTTTTTTTTGTTAAACATTACGTACTAGACTAGTCATCAACAGTACGAGTATCCTTTAGAAGGTTAAAAAAGGTGTGGCCAAAAGGTTCATCATGCTCTTGATTATTGTGGCAGCCAACGTCGTAGTAGTAAAATGTAGAAATAATATAAACTTACTTTTTCATATTTTCAAAATTTGTATCATTTTGATTGACTTAATTCAATGTTGTCTAAGTAAAGGGACACAAATGAATGTGGACAAAGAAAATAAGATTAAATAGAAAATTCATAATTTATTATTCAATGAAAATTCGTACGTACGTTGAGTGATATTGCACAAGTCATCCTGATGTTTCAATGGTTCATTCCCTTCACGAGATTTTGCTTTCTCCATAAATGCCTTAATTATACCTGCTGCTGGTCTGAACTACCTGCAAATGGTTACAGATGGTTTCTCTGTTTTCATGTCATGAAGAACGCTCTCCACAAAATGGGCATTTTTCAAAGGAAACAACTTTCAGGAGCTAATCCTTAAACCCTTGAGACGAGGCCGGAGAAGCGCGGCTTATGTTGGATTAATAGCAAATACCGTCTTTTGGAGAGAAGAGGCCGTTTTATTTCTACAGGCTCGTATAAATATGCTGAAATTACAAGGGTGATCTAGTATTAAATTTCAATTTAATGAACGTTCCCCATGCGCTTCGACGCAGTAAATAACTGTAATGATTTTATATTCACTGCAATACATAGATAGATTGTTAGTGATTACGGGCGCGTCAACTACTATAGACATCTGTCCCGTACGTATAGTGCGTGGTTTGGCTCGAGGGGAGGCGGTGATGTTCCCCCACTGGATGGAATGATCTGGCACCGACCTACCATCGGCTAGCGTAGGTTTCTCAACCAAGCCAACGTGGCAACGCCTCGGACAGGACATCCCTAAGCTCCCGACCGGTCTCCCGGCATGTGGGGTAGTGTAGTGTGTTAGTGTAAGCGTGTGTAAGGGATGAGGATAGGACAAGCAAGAGGTAGGAAAGATCACTGTCCGTGGCCCGTTTGTTAGGGTATTGCCCCGGCATTCGTCTGGTGTTGATCGTAGAAACCACGGAAAACTACCTATCAGAGTAGCTGACCTGTGGAATTCTCCTCCAGACAGCGATTGAATTCGATCTAGCTGATAAGCTCGTGCCGAAATCCCTGCTAGGTCCGGACTCGAACCTAGGATCTCCCAGTCAGAGGAACTGCAGTGACTTCAGTTGATGCCCTGAGCCACCTCTGCAGGTTTTACTGCAATAGGTAAATTCGCAGAAAGTAATATTATGTTTTCACTTATAAAAAATTGGAACAGTGTTCGAGAAATGTCTTTCGAGCGTTTCTGAAAATGCTGAATGTTAAGGCAATTTTCACATAAATGTTTTGATATCGAGAAAAATTTTAAGACATCATTTAAATCCCTTGTGCTTACAAACAAAATATGTACAAATACTAACGGAACACAACAGACGTTGTTCTTCCCTTTATCTCAGTCTTTCTCCTTCTCTCTCCTTTTCTCTCCCTCGTTCTCTCCCCGTCCCTCTCCTCTTAATCTCTCTGACTCTGTGTGTGTGTCTCTCTCTCTCTCTCTCTCTCTCTCTCTCTCTTTCTCTCTGTCCCTCTCATTTACATCTAGTTGCAGATTCTGCACGTCTCTGACGTGTGATAATATCCAGAAACGCCGGACCAGCAAAGATTTAATAGAACGTTCAAGATGTCATTAAGTAGATTACGGTATGACAAACGTTTCTTTGAAGACTATTGGCTAAAAATATTAGTTTTTTATACCCTCGAACGCTTCGTTTAGGAGTTATTTAACAATTTAGATTCAAAAGCCGAGTGCTGCAGTTAGCATTTGACATGAATATTTAGTTTTGTTTTACGGCGCCATAATTCTTTTTCGTGAATTTTTCCGCCCCGAATTTTTCTGCTATTGGAGGCGGAGATGAATCCAACAAATCAGAGATTATTAAACGTGGTACAGTCGTTCTTGAGTTATAAATGATGAAACTAACCCAACTTTGTTTTATTTATTTATTTTTTTAGGTTTTATCTTCGGTCATACATAAATGCTGAATCGGACTGTTATACCAAAGCTCGTGGGTTCAAACCTGATCGATGCCGTGGATTTTTAAGGGCGAAAAATTCCTTCGTACACCTTCATTTGGAGGAGAAGTAAAGTCGGCTGTCCCATGTTAATAGATTTACTGCATGTAAAAGATCCTCAAGCCTAAATGAAGCCTCTTAGCTAAATTCAAATTGCATGTTTCGTCTCCCAAGTAATACGTTATTTCTCCCCTAGTTGGTAAAAGAAGCATAGTCAAATTTGTGTGGTCAGTCGGAAGAGTAGGCCTCTTGGACCTAGTCTCGCCACGTAAAATTTGGCATTATTTCAATTCAATTCACTTTTTATTCTGTCTTAAGTAAAAATGTCTACTGTACTGTGTTGAAGAATGTACGATGCCCCGTTCTATTTTCAATTCCGTTCACAAACAATCAATGAATGTTATCTAGACTTTACAATCACAAAATATCTGTGAGATACCTAGTGTATCTCAATACGTACATCATAAACTGAGTACAACAGTACGTAAGAATATCACTTTTTATCTTATGCTAATATCTAATATTTACACACAGACAAATAGCTTTCTCTCTTTTTCGCAGATGTATATGAGTTGGACCTCCCATTTCGTTTAGATTTTATACAAGTGTTATTAATATTATGGGTCTACATTTACATTACCTTGTACCGTATATCATATAAATCATTTTATCATCATGTATTTTATCGTCAGTATCGTATTTCAGTATGTATTTTCTCCTGAAGAGAGACTTAAATTTGCGGTAAATCCCGAGTTTAGGGTGGCACGGTTCCTTTGATTCACTGATTCGGTTCATTAGAAGAGAATCGACTCCATGAACTGAATCCTTGTTTATACGTAGTAGTCGCATGTAGTTAAGTTCACAATTCTTTAACCAACGCATTTTTTTCACCAAGTGGTCCGCGACGTGCTACCGCACGTCGCTACCGACTGGATCCAACGTGCTACGTTCGCGAGGGCCTTCCGTCCCTCGCTCTCGAGACCTGGTTCGCGCCTCCGCTGTCGCTCCGGCGCTCACGTTGTCTTATATACTCCCTCACTTTTAAGAGAATTTATTTTAAAGGGAACACTCACTTTTAAGAAAATTCATACCTTCCATCTGAGTAGACACACAAACCTATTTGAAGAAAACTTGAAATGCAAAAATACACACAATTCCACGCCAACAAATTATCAGGTGACTTGTTCTCATTTAACATTGAACATAAATAATTCAGTTGTTATAGTGAACCGCGCAACTATAAACATAGGAATCGCGAGAAATAATGAATCATAAAAGGAACCAAAGGAACCGTGCCACCCTAAACCCGGGATCAACCAAATTTGCTACTGACCGAAACATTGAATGAATTGTAATGAAATGAAATGCTGACATACTGAGGTTATGATTTTTGTCTGTTTTTGGCCTTTAACCTTTACAATATTAATGTATTTTTATAACATTTTTGTTAAGAATTTCAATGAATTACTAACAAACTTTTTAATAATATGAAGAAATATTTCTTCTCAATACTTTCAAATCACTCACAGAACTTCAACATCACACCGAAGACCTACTTAGACAACTCCACTGACTCGCTAGTCAACAATTTCCATGGCCAACGACCATCTCTCATACAAAACATAACCTCTACAAAGCATAGCATCTACTTACAATTTGGCGGAGGGTGCAGCTCAATCACGAAACGATCTCACAAAAGTATCTCAATTAAGGTGAATATTTAGTTTAGATTGTATAATAATCTGAGTGGGATGAAAATGGATACTTTTTTTGTTAATATACAATCTACGTAATTGAGAACAGATAAAGTGTCACATGTGACTGCGGTTGTCGTTAGCTAGTAAGGCGAGTGTTCCACTCGCTTCGAACAGATGGCTCGGTTGCTGAAAAAATATATTTTAGTAATATATTGATCGGAAACTAAACTAAATCATTTGTACTTTACAAATATTTAGGAGTATTTTGGTTTTTGAAAATCAAAAAAAGACGACTTATTTTCACTATCGGTTTTTAAAGATTTTTACCTATTTATGACCTTGAAAAAAATTGTTATGCAATTCTTCTGTTGCTTGCTATGAGTGTAAGTAAATATTAGGCGAAACTTTATATAAACAGTCTTAGCTTGAAATATTTTTAATGCAACAAACCCGGAAAATTTATTAAAATCGTTTAAAACTTTTTACATATATACTGTTTTAACATTTAAACAAGTCCGTTTCCTTTATTTGAATATAAATTATTACAGCAGAATTACTGAAAGTAAAATAAAATAAAACACTTTCTTCCCATTTTTACCCAATACGCGAGTACTCCATTGTTCTCCCAGTATCAAATGAACTGTCCATTAGTCTGTACCATGTGGCCGTCTCGATGGCTCCCGCGAGAGCCAAGCTGCCTGCGGTAGGAGGGTTGGGTTGGCTTCCGTCGTAACGCGAACGGCCACCGTAAAACTCGCAGATGCATGTAACGCCCTCTGGAGATCTGGGACCCCTGTGCCGAGCACAGCGGGCGCGCTGTAAAGTCGGGAGATGCGCACGCGCCGCGACGCCAGTAAAGTCTGCCGGCAAGAGCGCATGCGCGCGAAAGTCTGGAACCGAATGGTGAACCGCTCGGCCACAAACTTGAGTAATTTGATTAATTAATTGATTAGTATTTCCGAGCGCATCAAGTTCCACGATCATGTCTCGTAAGTGTATGTTTTTAACGCGAGAGGAGGCGGTGAGTATTCTTTTTCCTTGTATAAAGAAAAGAATGCTAAAAAATTGGTGCCGATTCCGTTATCGGCAAACTCACTGTATTTTCGAAAATTACAATAAATCAACATTACGTTTGTTTTTAACAATTAAACATTACGAAAATGTTTTTCTTACAAAAAATCTGATTCAAAAAAATAGTTCTTTAAATGATGTCATGAAAAAAGAAGTAATGTAAATATTGTCAGTGTTTGAAAAGAAAGAAGTTCTGACGCAATTTGTGCTTGGATTCAATGCAGTTCAAAAATATTCTAAAAATGAGCTCCAAATTTCTTTTTACATTTGTCACGAATATAGCAAATTGTTATTTAAAATGGTGCATATCTCATTTTCGTTGAACAATCTGTATTTTTTAAAATGTGAACCAGTTAAAAATAATGCAAAACTAATTTTCAGTTGTATCAACATGCATCTTGCATAGGAACATTCCGTATAATGAGGCAATCTGTGAGGTTTGGTATTAAAATCAATAACTTTTTTGTTTTAAAATTAAAACGTCAAGTAGATCACAGACGCGATTAAATCGATATCAATTTATTATCGGCTATGTATATTTTGCAAATGTCATGAAACCTGAGATACTTAAGTCACAATGTTTGGGAAAACTTATCAGGTATGGCAAGGACTTGTAATGATTTGCGATCATTGCGCTGATTTGGTGTTACAGAGAATAAAGACTTTCCAATAAAATGTTAAGATTTATATTCAAAAAGACAGAAGACGGCAGCGCCGCGCGCAAACATTTTTTCTAAATTAAACGAATGCGCGGAAGAAAGTCAAATTTAACATAAACATTCAATAAAGCATAATATTTAGAATTGTTAGAAAGAACAATCAGCAAAATCGGGCAAGGGGTTCACAAATTTCGAAGATAATCGTGATCGTACATTTCAAGTTCAAAAGCGTGAACATGGAGACCATTGTTGTTAGGGTAAAGGTCAGGAAGAATATAGTTTCCAATAAATATTACGAAAACGCCTGAAGGGATCGGGCTGGAACTTTATAGAACAACGAGGTGAAATTTATGAACATTTTCGAGACTAATCACGATTTTGGGAAACATCTAGAAAGCTAATTAAAATTAAATGTAGAAAAGTATAATCAAAATACATAGTAAAACAAGAGGCGCATCGTAGTGACGTCACGACACCATATCGAACTAAAAATGGTTGTATTTAATGAAATAAGACAATGAAAGGAGAAATAGATAGTACAGTAATTATCAGAGAAATTATAGACAGAATTGATAACCGGTGACAAGGCGTGAACGTTTAAAACCAGAAAATTAAGAAACATTCTGTAATCTTTTTTGTGGTCACGGGCGAGCGATCGGCGCTTTTTCAAGAAAAAATCTATATAAGACATTGGACAACAATGCGACTGTAGAGAGACGAGGAAAAGTGCAGTGTTGTATGGTTTGTGAAGACGTGTTAGTGTAATGTAATATTTTTAAGAATTATTGTTGGGAAGTGGACTTTGATAACATTTTTAGATATTTTGATGCGGACGAAAAGGTTATAACAAACGGGTGAATGAATTTGTAAGTAAGGGCGAATAATTTACGGGCAAAAACAACGCGAACATTAATTTTACGCGGTGGCACTTTTGAACGATGGTCGCGGACATCTGATCGCAGTGTTTACAACACAAGGTTTAGCGTGCTCCGGACAGTAAGAGCAAATACGAATATATTAATTTATTTTGGTTCGCGTAACGAAACAGTCTCTCTTCGCCGCGGGAACTTTAAATGTAGTGGAAACTTTGCGTTTCATCGCAAAACGTTTTGTAGTGGTTTTCTTAACCATGTGAGTTCATGGTATATGTGGTTCTGGGAACTGGTGGAAGCAGAGGCGGTACCATTGCCGACGGCGACGCGTGATAAGGCCACATGTTGCAGTGTTCATCCGGTATCAGGGAAATGATGCATGGATATTTCATAATTTATCTGGCAACCCCAAAGGCATCTGTCGAAGTCCTGTTAATTTATTATAGAATCAGAGGGTCAACAATCTGAAACGACAGAATGCGCATTCGGTGTGGATGAATATATTTTCGTATGTAATTTTGTACTATATAATTTTCAGTGTAAATGGTCATTATTTGTTCTTTTGTTTGTGTTTTAATATTAAGGGTATTGCTTGTTTGCTATGTTTTGTCCCTGAACGAGGGCCATCACAAGTTCACGCCCGCATAAATTGTTAGAATTTTGAAAGGTTAGCTAGTAAACGGGCATATTAATGTATAAAATAGAGGGAGTAGCCGAGTATATCGGAGCCCAACGTGGGGGCTCGAATAAGGTGATTTTATTATATTGGAGCCCAACGTGGAGGCTCGAATAGACGATTTTATTATTATAGACTCTTAAGTTACAAAAAGAACTCTCTCTTACCAACTCTCGTTTAGTAAGAGTCATTCTCGATAGTCTTGAGTCGTTACAGCATTGCCTCTGACCGGAAGGTCCTAGAGTTCGAATCCGGACCGTGGCAAGATTTTCGGCACTGGCAGCATAACTAGGTCGAAATCAGCCCCTATCCGGAGGGGAACTCTAGCGGTCAGTTGCTCTGTTCGGTAGTTTCCCGTGTTTTCTCTGATAAACACCGACAAACAAGCGAATGCCGTGGGAAGTACTGTAACAAAAGAGCCACGGACTGCGCGCGATCTTTCCTTCCTCTTCCTTGTCCTATTGTCACCCCTTGCACACACCTACACTTACATTCACTACACTACCACTCATGCTGGGAGACCAGTCGAGAGTTTAGAACTTGTCCTGAGTGCCCTGCTGGTAGGAGATACCTACGTGGAGAAAATACCGGTGTCAGACGTGAAGGTCGGCGCCAGATCTCTCCATTCATTGGTGGATCACCGCCACATCTGACGATAAAACATGCATTACACTTACGAGACAAATGACCATAGGAGTTGACTCGCCCGTAATCACTAATACCGCCACCGATCGATGGTTTTGATGACCCTTGTCACAGTTTTTATGAAACCTTTAATGGGGTTACTGCTCAGTACTTGCAACTACGAATCCTTTTTTTGCAATAATGTATGGTGTAATTTTCGTAAACCTTTGATATTCTTGCATATATCATACAATGTTGAACTTGCATCTATCAAAAGTAAAAGGTACTACAAGGACTATTTATAGCAGATGGTATTTATAACAGACTGGGTATTATAATAAATGTTTTGTAAAAACTTAGGTGAAAGTGTTCACTACTTGAGCTCTAAAAGCGCGGAGTATTTTTTCTGAGAAAGAGCAAATGTATTCACGAGATAAATAAAACACGCGTTTTCAATGAATTAGAAATCCTTTTGGAGTGATAACATCTGTGAAGCGAGTCAAATTAATCGGTCCCTGCACACACCACTTATTGGAATCCTTAATCAGGTGTTTGACAACCCATTTGAAGTACCTTTATTTCTTAGTCAGGCAGTCTCCTACCTAAAACACAAGTATTCTGAAACCACCAACCCCAAAAATTATCGGCCGATCACCTGCCTTAACACCCTTCATAAAGTCATATCTGCTGCAATTGCTGAAAAGGTAACCTAACATATCAATTCTAAAAGAATTCTGGCAGAAGAACAAAAAGGATGCCGGAAGGGTTCCCAGGGATGCAAAGAACAACTGATCATAGATATGGTTGTGACTGGTCAAGCAAAAAAGAAGAAAAGAAATCTAGCGGTCAGTTGGATTGACTACCAAAACGCTTACGACTCAGTTCCTCATGATTGGCTCTTAAAAGTGCTGGAAATTTATAAAATTCATCCAACCATTATTGAGCTACTTAAAAACCTAATGTTCAATTGGCTTACTCAATTGGAATTGAAAAAAGATAATAAAATAATAAGATACAAACAAATACCTATCCGTATTTTTCAAGGCGACACATAAAGGCCACTTTGGTTTTTCTTAGCAATTAATCCATTGTCGTATATGCTGAATCAATCTGGTCTGGGTTACAAACTCACGGATGGAAAGAAAACCCTTCACATCGTTAACCACCTGTTCTACATGGACGACTTAAAATTATTTGCAAAAGACAGGAACGAGTTAAGCAGACTGTTGGAGATCACATCACAATTCAGCAAAGACATACACATGACTTTTGGAACAGACAAGTGTGCCACACTGAATGTTAAAGGAGGAAAAGTAGAATCCTCGACTACACTGAACAGTTTTGCAGAGTTTAGTCCAATAGAACAATAACAGCCACATGACAGTTACAAGTATTTAGGTTTCAACCAAAATATAATGATTAATCAGAGAGACAGCAAGCAGCAGCAAGAAAATATGTTTAGACTCCGTCTTCGGAAAATCCTAGAAACAGAGCTGATTTCAAAGAATATAGTAAAAGCTATAAATTCCTGGAGCATCCCTGTGCTGACTTATTCCTTCGGAATAGTCAGTTGGTCACAAACGAATATTATAACCTAAACAGAATGGTACGCACTATGCTCACTAAGTTCAGAATGCATCACCCTAAATCAACAATTGAACGCCTGTACATTCCTAGAAAAACTGGTGGTCGTAGTCTACTAGATCTGAAAGCATTATGCAACCGCCAAATAACAAGTCTAAAAAAATACTTCAACTCTCAATCTGTACTGTCGCCTCTACATAAAGCGTAGTAATAATATGTGACAAAGGTTATACTCCCTTAAATCTGAGCAACAATGCAGAATACCCTGATATCACGTCAGTCAAGGAAAGATTACAGTTATGGAAGCCCAAACCTCTCCATGGTAGATTTCCCCATGCTCTAGAAAATGCCGACTACGACGCCTCAGTGCGATGGCTCAGAGATGGGGTTCTATTTGGAGAGACTTTCATTCAAGCAATTCAGGACCAAGTTATTTCAACAAATAACTACATAAGATTTATTGAAAAACTAGAAGTTAATGACGAATGCAGAGTATGTTATCGATCATCAGAGACAATAGACCATCTCATCACTGGGTGCACAAACCTCGCCAACACGGAGTATCTACATCGGCACAACTTAACTGCAAATATTGTACACCAAGCACTGGCAACCAATCATGCTGCTCTACTGGCAGAAGAGGAAATCATCCCTTATTATGAATACAAAGCCAAATCCGTCATAGAAAGTAATCAGTTCAAAATGTATTACGACCTTCCAATAATACTGATAAAACGTTCCCAGCAAATTTAACATCTCAGATCCAAAAAAAGCAAACGAAAAAATCTCAAAATACATTCCCCTATCAATAGAAGATAAAGAAATATACAAACTTGAGTCTGTTGAAATTATATCAATTGTAATAACAGCTACAGGTCTGGTTAACAAAAATCTAAAGTAGTATTTAGAAAACGTAGGTCTTCCTCCTCACAAAATTATCCCAAAAGTCAGTTATTTTTTAAACCTGCCGGATTGTTCGCACAATCCTCAATATGCAAAGTTAGGAATGTGGTATGCCTAGAGGTCCCTCAAACCATGAACACCGGGCGAGAAACTCCCGAGAAAAAATAAATAATAATAATAATAACAATAATAATAAAATTCAAAAACTAGATACTTTCCTTGCCGAATTATAGAAAACTTTATTTTAACTATAAACGAACGAACAGATTTGATTTTTCTGTATTGTTAACAAAATAGAAACTCTCCCTAAATCTCTTCTACCACTACAAGCAAAAGAAAAGTTTAACAAAACGTGCGCAGAGTGAAGCTACATTTACGTCCACAAGCAAATCAAGGGGCCATCTCAGCATTTGCTCAATGGATCAGCGAAACTGGACAAAAACCCGATCGAGATGGGGGTCATTGACCCGGAAGCTGAAGTATACTTGTTATAGGCATATTAATTTTTTTAAATATACAATGCAAATATAAACTAATTGATTATACTATATCTTGGTTTTGTTAAAGTAAACATTCTTTTTCTTTTTGACGATCAGTGTAGTCTCTAATTGTATAGAAACGGTTTTGCAGCAAAAAATATTTTACTTTTAACTTAAATTTGTGTCCCAAATTTAATTGTTTAATTTCATCTGGCAATGTATTGTAAAGTAACGTACATGTATTGTAGGTGGATTTTTTATAGTGAGCTGTTGATACTGACACTTGAATATGATTTCTTCGTCGAGTGTTGTAACTATAAATATCAGTATTACATGAAAATAATTTCCCACCGTTAAGTAAGTCCGTTTTGACAAATTGTACAGACTCATAAATAAATAGGCAAGGCAATGGTAAGATTCCGAGCTCAATGAAAATAGGCTTGCACGGATCACGTGGATGGGATTTTTTCATTATTCGGATAATTTTAATTTGCAATCTAAATGTCTGGGAACTAAAGCATGAGCTTCCCCAGAATATTATGCCATATCTCAGGCGGGAATGTACATTTGCAAAATACACGCAACGAGCTGCATGAAGGCTGACAGAATTAGAAAGAATTCTGAATGCATAACATAATGAGCTTAATGTAGTGTTTAATTCTGTTATATTTTCATTCCATTCAAATTTTTTATCGTAACATCAGCTAATTGCATATTGTTCATTTTCAATGGAGCATATGATTGCCGATTTGAAACGCAAAATTGTATTGAGACAGTGTTTCCTTCGTTAACCTTCAATTTGTTGTTCCAAAACCAATTTGAAACTTCTGAAATTGTACTGTTTATTGTTTATTTTTGCAAAGAACATTCGTGTCATCGGCAAACAGAACTGTTCTTCCATTTTTAATAGATGTATAGGGCGTATCGTTTACGTACAACAGAAAGAGAATAGGACCTAAGATCGAACCTTGTGGGACCCCATGTTCAATTGGCAAAGAATTGGAAAGGTAAGTAAATAATGTCCTTTCGTGCCGGTACGGTATTTCTACTCTTTGAAATCGATGTTTAAGGTACGAGGTTATCCAATCTAGAGCAATATCTCGAATTCCATAAGAAGATAATTTTGAGAGCAAGATGTTATGGTTAATAACGTCAAAAGCTTTCGAAAGATCTAAAAATATCCCAACGGGTTCTTCATTTTGGTCCATTGATGAAGCAACATCTTTAAGGAAAGTAAAAATGGCAGTTTCCGTAGATTTTTATTTCCGCGTATAGAAAAGCCTCTCTAATATTATTGAGAAAACTGACAAAAGAGATATTAGCCGGTAATTTTCAATTTCATGTTTGTTCCATTTTTTAAATATCCTAGCACTTTTCAAAATTATGCAAAAATTACGAGTTTAAAAAATTCCATTTTAATTAATTTAACAAATAAAGATAAAGTATTTTATAATATATTTTGTAAGGAAATTTTATTGACCGGACTAAGGGAAAAATTACGTTTTGGAAACCTTAATTACGATCTCTAGGATAGGAAAAATTCAAAAAATTAACTTTTTACGTATCCATACAAATTTCCGTGATGATCTTGTTTACACTCCCATGAACAATTTTTTTACACACAATTTGCAACAGCACTTTGAAAAAGTTACTGTCAGTGTCTCGCCCTTGATTTACGTTGAAGTGTGCGCACTTAGCGCATCTAATTGACTTAACAAACTGGCGACGTTTTGACAACCCAGCTAAGCCCAACTTCCTTAACCAGTACCGCATTACCCACGTGATCCACCTACTTAAACGTTTGAATTTTGAAAAAAAGATCGGGCTACAATTGCACATTCCTATTACCTTCACACAGTTGTGCACCCTAAGGGAAACAGGGAGCTTCAGCCCCTCCCGGAAGCCAACAATAGATGTTGGCCCGATACTTGGATCTGCGAGTGTTCTCAGCCAAAATGTTTGCTGAGATCTGAACTTGATGAACAGGCTTACGAGTAAAATGGTAACAACTACACAGTCAACGTTTAAAATACGTGACATTAATTTTTGAAAATTAAAAATTTCAATAAAACGGTACTTACGCTACAAAAGTCTGTGAATTTTTCTGTCTTTATAAAAAGTTTAAAATATGGAGACGTTTTTGGTAAGCTGACTTTCTTTATTGTGTCACTTATTTGTGGAAAATTGTTTCGATTTCTTTATAAATTACGCGAAAATTACTTTATTTTAAAAAAAACTGTTCCCGATTTAAATATTAAATACTGAAAAATATATTACCTCAAGGAAGAAATTTCCGGCTACAATATTGAAGGTGATGGATTCATTTAAAATTATGTTTAACTTTAGGCCATTTTCAAAGTTTCAGAGACACAAGTCATACCTATGAGTAGGGAACGGAATTTATTATAATAAAAAATGCAAAATATGTACATACATATGTACTTATTTTTACCGAAACATGTAAGAAAAAATAGAAAATATGTAAAATAAAAATTCATTATTTCGTGTAAAATTGTTTTCTACAAGCATTTTCAGAGTACAAAATGTTGCCGATCAGTCCTTAACAAGAATTAGAGTGCGGATTACCTCTACAGAAGTAATTGTGCACTAGACTTCACCACACAGAAGAAGTTTATTAAAAATATAAATTACGTTCATAATATACATTACAATGTTTACGAGGAGTCTGTGTTCAAGTGAATTGTAGTACTCTATGAATCACATGGAGGGGGTGGGTTAAAGGGATCCCTCACCACCACCAAATCGAACAACACAGAAAGATAATTTTCTATAAAAATATTTGTTAGTTTTCAATCGAGTAATGAATGGACAGTTTGAAACATTAGTAAGCATGTGGTTGAAATTACTTTTGTTCACAAAAATCCGCTCGTCCTTGACAGCAAGTAATGCAGTAAGGGGGGAGGGATAAATTTGACAGTATGGTGGTCATAGAAGCGTAGCAGCATTGCATTTGATTTGTAAGATGATTCCGTAACGTGCATTACAAACGCGCATCTGAAATGTTTCGTTTTGACGTATACATATATTAAAATGTAATGAAATATATAGTAATAGGTAAAATGTGTAAAATATTGAAACATACCCCTAAGTGCTACAATTATTGGGTGATTCGTCGTAACCCGTTTCCAAATTTCTAATAACATGGGCGCCAGGAAAAAGGTTACGATAATATTTTAACTATTATTATTCTGATAAAAAACTTAATATTATCCCGCTAGCTGGGTCGATTGGTCACGTCAGAAATAATCGCTATTATCTATTAATAGCCAATTACCCGATCTGCCATCTATACAGAATGGCGAGGAATCTGAAAACAGATTATTTGATCTAGCTACTTATTAGCTTAAATTGGCCAATGAAAATCATATATCTTTCTTTCAAGACAAACTTAATGTTTGAAATAAATTAAATATAGCAAATTAAAATGTGAAAAATTTACATTGAGAACTTTCTTAGTGATGACCTGGTTCGAAACTTATACAGCGATTCCGGTCTTCGCGTGCTCTTGATTGGTGCTACCTCGAAGAAACGCCTTCCCTTCTTGTATTTTAAGCTCCGAAGTCCCAAAGTCCAATTACCACGAATCTTCTTCTCTTCTTAAAAAAAAAAAAAACAACACCGCCGATTCACCGCTTCGCACCACTCGAATATTTGTTCCAGCTCCACTATATTATGTCTGATGCCCGTTCTGACCGTCTAAATATCCAGTGCTTTTATGATTACACAGCAAACAAGTCTCTCAGTTCTATCTTCCGTTTCTAGCAAGAAAATATGCAAAGTCCCGTATCGTTTGTGAACCGCATAAATTTATAAGTTCAAGAATGATTGGAGTTCACTCGCGAAAAACTCCAAGTTGTATTTTGATGCACAGCAAAATATTCAGAACTCGACACGATCCCCAAATCTTAGAAGTATCACAAGTTCACTTCTGGATCTGCCACGAAAATATTCAGAGTCCGAATATGTCCCTCAAGTCCGATTCTTGCTCTACCACACGAAAATATTTCAAAGTCCCAACACGTATTGTAGACCCCCGAAATTTTTATAAGTCTAACATGCACAAATTAATCTATTCGCGAGCGAACTGCTCACCGTCACGACATGCGACCGAATGAATTTTATCCTCCCTTTTAAAACCCACAATGCCTCACCTTTCTTTTATTTCGACAAAATGCCCAAACTTCCGTTTTAATAATAATCAGTCGACGCTTCTTCAATCAATCCACAAATCTCTTATATTTCCTCCTACTCACGCCGTCACCTCCACGGTCAGATGAATGTTTGTTTATCCTGACAACAACCACGACGTCGTTACTAAGGCGCAATATTGCCTATTATTTGCCCTAACCATTTCGCCCATGTACGACAAATATTCTGAAATAAATCATGTCCCCATATTGGTATGTCAGAATATGTAATTATACCCAAATATGTAAAATAAAGATAGTTATAATTAATGCCTGTTAACTAAAAATTTTATTGAACGCAGGTATCTAGTTCCTGTAAAAATATGTATTTACATGAAAATCCGTTCACTACTTATGAGCTAAAATTTTCTATTCAAGCTAACAAAATAGCAATTCAGTTCGTCACAGCCAGCAGTCGCGTCAACATCGTGCTCTACGCAGTGACAGTATCCGTTGTACGTGGAGAGCGTGTGATTTTCTTTAGTTTGAGTGTTACTAGTGGACATTTTAGCGAACAGCAAATACTGCAAGAGTAGTATAAAACTGTTTCATTTTCCTCCCCTACGGGGGGATAAAACGTGAACTGACCTCGCATCGGCATGACGCATCGGCTGAAGGGAAGGCCTTTGACTACAGGAGCCAACCCGCCTCAGGTCGCACTAACTGGAACAAAATCGTACAGAATTCTATGTATCCGGCCAAAGAACAAGGTTTGCTAATTGATGGGAAGGACTATAGCACATCACTAGAAATGTATGTAGAAGCCTTAGCTACTACTGTTTCACCACGAAACATAATATACGCGTCGAAGATCTCGAACAGCAGAGTGTGCATCTTTCTCAGCGGTAAATAACTAGTTAATGAAATAACAGATAAATATAAAACCATTAATATTGATGGCAGTGATCAAAATATGCGACCATTTGTTAGTAAGCAGTGCGAGTAGTTCTTTCAAATGTATATCCAATGATCCCTAATGCTATAATTGAAGAAGAACTTGATAAATTGAACGTAGTGCGAAGTTCACAACTGTCATTCCTTCGAGCGGGTTTCGGAAAAGAAGAATTCACACATATTTTAAGCTTTCGTAGGCAAATGTGTGTACCGGAAGACTCACTAAACAAATTACCTGATTCTATAGCAGTTGAGTATAAAGGAGAGAGAAATTAAATTTATATATCTTATGGCAATATTAAATGTTATCAATGCAAGGAAGAAGGCCATGTAGCAAGAAACTGTAAAAATGTAGACAATATTAATTCACCAATAGCAACCAATAGCAATGTAGATTTAGAACAAGCAACAAACGTGAACATTGAAAACAAACACAAAGATAATTCTACTTTTGATGAAGAATTTCCCCCAATTGAGTCTGGAAAGACAACTAAAAGAACACTGTCGCAGAAGATAAATACATCTAAAACAAAAGTGAGAAAAAGAACATTAGTGAACAGTTAGCTCCAGTTAAAGAAATACTAGAAGTAACCTCCAATGTTCTTAATTATGAACAACTCAAGATTTTTTGGAAGATACGTACGGAACTGGTAATGCTCTACAAGTATCCCTTAACTATACTAAGGAAACTAATAAGTTGATTGCATTGCTTAGAGATATGTATCCATTGCTAGAGGACAGAGGTATGAAGTCTCGTTTCACGAGAATCATGAAAAGGTTAAAGGATCCAGTAGTTTCTGATTCCTCAAGAGCATCCTCGGAGAACGAATGTTCATCAAGTGAAGAAGCAGAATGAAAATCAAAATTCTGCAATGGAACGTGAATGGCTTCCCTGACACAATGCAGTTCTTCGAAACTTCAAAATGAGAATAACTTTATATTTTCTGCCAAGAATCTAATTTCAAAACTAACTATTTAAGCTTTGAAATTTAAGTTTTACTACAAAAAAAATCGTCATGGGGAATGCTAGTGGAGTGTGGCAACTTATGTTCGTGAATCGATAGTGAGCAGTGAAGTGCAAATAACAAGTGATCTTGAAGTGGTTGTTGTCTCGATAAATATAGGAGCTAAAAACATCGTGCTGTGTAATATATACTTTCCCAAGGTCATTTCAACTGCGTAGCTGTGAACTTGAAAGTTTAATTCAACAGTTAAAACATTAATATTAGTGGTGATTTTAATTGTCAATGAACAAGGGGCTCAAATGAACGGACACTGGGAAAAATAGTGGTGATTTTCAGAGAAAGACCTTGTTCAATTAAATGAAGCAATAATCCAACATACTTTAACGTGGCAACAGGAAATGTAAGCACTATCGATCTAAGTATGTTACGCCGAATCTAGTAAGATATTTCACAGGATGTTCTCGATGATTTATTCAACGCGACCATTATCCTATCACGGACCTTCAGGACACCCCGGAAACTGAGGTTATTTAGGCCCGATGGTTTTTCGAAGGCAAATTGGAGCTAATATCAGCGTATTGAAGAAAAAATTAATTATTTAAACAAATGATGATTCACTTCAACCAAATATATGAAAACTTAGATAGATTTGAAAAAATTTGGTATTGATAGGGCGAGAAACCATTCCGAAAACTACTGGCAAAATCAAAGGAAGTTACCGTGGTGGTCAAATGAATGGAGAGGCAGTAAAGAAATATAAGCAATTGTTTAATACCTATAAGAGGCACAATACTGATGAAAACAAAATCCTTTTCCCAAGTCTACCAGAGCAAAAGCAAGGAAAATAAAAAAAGGGGGCCAAAGAAAATTTTTGGAAAGAATTTATTTCATCCATTAATTCAATACAAAAAACAAAGAAGCGTGAAAAGAATCAATGCCATAAATGGAAACACAAAAGTACCAAACATTACGTCCTCTACACTTCTGATGGTACCAACCATGACCCTTTGATATTGCAAACAGCTTTGGGACTTATTTCATCAAATTCCAGTTATCAAATTATGATAAACCTCATCAAATACAAAGAAGAAATTGAAAAATTGAACGATCTTGAAGAAGGGAAACACAGTGGATAATGATATTCAACATTTAAACGCTCATATCACACTCAGAGAACTACATGAAGCAATACGCAAACTTAAAAACACCAGTGCCGGCCCAGATGGAATTCCCAATGTATTCATCAAGAAGATGCCTTCATATGCAATAAAGTATCTTTTGCATATATACAATCTGATTTACATTTACAATGTATTTCCTAATAAGTGGTCTGAAGCTATCAGTGTACCGATACATAAACCAGGAAGCGCAGCTACGGGGCCCATTGCTTTAACATGCCACTTATGTAGCTTCTAGAAAAAAATAGTAATCAGAGTTGAGGTGGACTTGGAAAAGCATCAACTGATTACTCATATCAAAACGGCTTCCGAAAAATCGTCAACAATGGACTTCTTGCTTCACTAGAAAACGCATATACAACGGTTTTGTAATATGAAATATTAGTTTTAAAAAGACTACAAAAACATGAGATGGTGTGGAGAAGACGGGTTGTAAATATAATAACGTCGGCTGAGATTAAAGACAACATTAGCAACTTCATTTACAATTTCTTAAAAGAACGCTCAAGCAAAATTAGAGTAAACGGAATTTTATCAGACAGCTATAAAGTTATGAATGGCGTCTCCAGAGATCAGTACTTAAATGTAACTCATTTTTATTATCATCAGACCTCCTGTATCTGCTATAATGAATCTATCTATTGATAACTTTGGTCCCAAAAGATAGTTGGAGAAATCAACCAACTAAGCAGTGAGGGCAAAGAAATGGGGTTGATGGATACCTTCGCACGTTGGCATTGCAGAAAACGAATTGGCGACAAAAAGCTAAAGAGCAGATGAAGCGTAGTTAGAAGTGATATACCAGTAAGTTATCAAGAATATCTCAAGAGAGTCAAGAACAAATTAGCTGATCTTGACAGTAATGAATGGAGCAACTTACAGGGGTGCAAATTAAGAACAGTTAGAGAGTTTGAAGATGATAATCCAACGGGCACTCTGCAGAAAATCAGGTTGTCTTGACAAGATGCAGAATAGGCACCAAATTTTCCCAACCACTACTGAAGGGAAATGATGCTGATAACTGCAATTCATGCAAGATTTCTCTTCAGTAGAACATTTGTTTGCTGCCCTAAATATGAAATTCAAGAAAAGTACAATTTAAGTTCTCCAAAGACCTCAATAACAAAGAACAGTGCATTAAATTCATTAGCTTTATAAGAGAAATTGAAGTTTTAATAGTATTTAACCATATATGTATAATTCTGAGTTACTGTGTTATTTTGTACTGACTGTGTAATTATAAAAGTAGTCGCTAATAACCATATGTAGTTGATGCGACTATAAATAAATCAAATCAATCAAAATAGCAACTATATGAGAAAAATCCAATTTCATAGGCTTTGTGCTCGTCAACTATCAGTTGACGTACCCGGAAACAACCAATCAATCATGCCAGACGGAGGAAAGACAGACGTTTGAAAAAGAAACAACCATCAGTATCTTCCAAAGGAATCTTAAATAAGTTTTTTCCGTAAAAAGTCGTCAATTTTTTGCAGCATGATAAATAATTGTTTCTATACCTAGAAAACATGATGAAATAGGGAAAGAAAAATGAGAGGCGTGCGTGCGCTGTTGTCGCACCACATGCCACATGTGCATTCTGTGTTGCAGAGCGGGCACCAACGGGCGCGCGTGCGTGCTGCGTGCCCTTTGCGAGGCGGCGCAACGCTTCCTCGCGGGCGGGTCCATGGTGGATGAGATGCTGCGCGCCATCTTCTCGTAAGTAGCATTCACACAGTGTGGTCACATTTTTTTCAAGTGCCCTTTCGGGTAAAGGTCAGAAGTGATATATGCTTTTACTTATTATTATTATTATTATTATTATTATTATTATTTTATTATTATTGAAATTGTTGTATTTCTTCCTGTTGTTCCTATCTAATGTATTTGTAATTGCAACTATTATGTATTTCAAGAATGGTGACGATAAGTATTTGGTTACATTATTTTTTAGATGTTTCAAGGTAAATACTTAAAGCATTCCTTGAAATATCTACATAATTTAACATTAGTGCGTATAAATAAAACTTACACTAAGATTACCTTTAAGATAAAAATGATGATAATATTAAAATGAAGTTATGTCAAATTATTCATATTTTTTTAAAGGAAGATTATTTTCGACAAATGAATATAAATTCAATGGTTTTCCATGTGTTAAAGCGTACGCATTTGCTTTTTTAAAACAAGTTGAAAGTCCTGGGTAGAGATCTTTGGAAACATTCGGTTTCTTACTTACTGATTGAAAATATAATCTGCTTCACGCAATAAAACGTATAAATTATTATAAATAAAATGCATATTTGTCGTATCTCTCTCGGATATGTTTCTGTTATCTAAAGACGATTTGAAATTCTTGTCACTTGTCAGAGGAAACCAAATTATTTTCTAGATTTGTGCGTTAAGCAAAATTTGAGATGTAACACTATTCATTCTTTCATTTTTTATTTCAAAATTCTAAGTATAAACATCAAGTGAGAATGCAAATAATATATCCTAATATTGATTTATCTGATAGTTAAAAAGGAAAAAAATTTGATTTTCCTTAAGCACAGAATTATTTGGGCAATAAAACATTAAGAATTTCTCTTTAAGATGGGTATCGAAAATTATGTACTAACAAGCTCCATTATTAATATTCAAGATTACTGAAGTCCGCCAAAAGTGAATTAACATAGTAAAAACACATTTTACTTTCATCATCATTGGTGTTGTTAAAGAATCTTTAATTTTAATTTATATTGAAGAATCTTTTATTTTTGTTTCTTTGTGTTCAATTATCTATCCAAATTTTATGTGTATTAGAATAAACACTTTGTGACATAAATTGTACATTTGAATATTCTCAATAATAAATGGAGCTTAGTCATTTTTCATAAAAATAAAAATTGGTCAAAAATGTCGATGAAAAAATGTTCCTTGTATTTAGTTTAATTTATTAGCGGATTTTCAAAGCGACCGTTTATAAATGTAACAAAATGTACTGTCTTTGTCTTCACTTCCATAGGAATTATCATGATCCTTCAAAACAAATTTCATGTTCCACCTGCGGGACCATCTTTTCGCATCACGCGTGACTTCTTGGGGAGCTGAACTCGACCAGCCATTCTTCAAGCAGGACGTTCTTTCCAACATATTTCCTACCTTCTCGATTCCACTCCCTCAGAGGCGGTAGGTCCATCGTCAATAACGTGTCAGACATGAAAACGCTGGAAAAGCCGTCGAGGAGCCCAGGAAGAGCACCAATTCAAGTGCTCGACAAACAACTTTCGCGGGGCCTCCTTGGGCAAAGAGTTAAATTCTTGCTTGCGCAGAAGTTGCGATTCCGTTGATTCTGTGTGTGTGTGTGTGTGTGTGTGTGTGCATGTGTGTGTGTGTGTGTGTGTGTGCGTGCGTGCGTGTGTGTGTGTGTGGAGGGAAAGGTTAATGACTTTTGTGCAAGGATTCTCTAAAATCAGCTAGTGAGCTTTGGGATTCATCGTTTCAGGTACAGTACTGGAAATATAAATTGATCGCGGCCGTCTGCGGCTAAGTTCAGCTTTTGCACGGCTTGGACAGCCCTTGTCATGACGAAACGTCGCAGGCGGGCCTCAAACCATCATCCCAAATCTCAACGCAGGGCAGTGCCTAACAAAATTGATACAAAATGGCGGGCGCCGCTGGTTCAGATGTGAAGTATTTTCAAATAAACATGAAAGAAACACTTTTTGAACTGAAAGTAAATTCATTGAAATATATACCAATACATTAACCTCTTTCCCAATTTTTTTGAAAAAATTACATTGATATCAGATAAAAAACAACTAATTTTAAGACAATTACGTTCTTATAGACATTTAAATTCCAAATTTTGCCCAAAACCAAAATTTATGACTAATAAAATGGTTTACTAAATTTTGGTAAGAAAAACGATTATAATTGCATTTTTCAATTGTTCATATGTATATTACTTTTTGCAAAATGAAAAATACTTCTTTCTCGAATCGTTAGGACAGCTGGGAACCATTTCAATTAAAAAAAAAAATTTCCCAAAGAAACTGTATATTTATCACTAAAGTAACAATTAAATTGATTTAAGCAATTAATTTGCGTCTAATTCAAAATTGTTTTTTGCTATCATCAAATTAAGGACAACTAGGGACCCCCCCAAAGAATAGCGCACATTTCGAATTGTTTATAAAATTGTTAATTGTTGCAAAATTGTTAATTCGATTTTGTTTCTGGGACATCGAAAACCCTTCTCACTTTAGAATTAAAAATTTGGGAAATTGTTTATAATTTTAAAAATTTTGCAAATCTTTATTCTCTCATCTCAATTCCCTTTACATAAGATGCAAAATTCCGCAATCCGACCGGATCTATCGCCATTCGTTTTCGAGATACGCAATTGTTTATAGGATCTTAGCACTGATGCCAACCCTCACTTGTTTCCAACCCCCAATTCATTCGATCTTGGCAGTCAAGTATAAAATTCAAATAGATTTGCAGTGTCTTGCTTTCAGCTGATTAAATTGTATTAACGATTTGTGACACGACAAATCGATGGAAATTGTTGCTCATGAGCTTTCTTAACTTTCCTCAAATTTAAAAGATTTCTTTGTAGTTAGATCTTTCTATTCAGTGGTGCGAGTGTATGCCAATATGTTTAATGTCTAGCGAGAATTCATTATCAACAAATTTTTGCAAAATGCTTTTGGACAGGCGGTGGCATGATAGATCATTTTCATATTTATTTCACAAAGGCAAGTTTAAGGCAAGATATATTCTTGTATTATTTTTAATTTTGGTGAAATTGAATCCATGTGAATTTTCAAATGAACCATACATTTTTATAATGAACATCAATGAAATTCAATCATGTCTCATTTGTTAATAATTTAAAAGAGTAATAATATATATTTGACACCAGGCTGGCAATCCTCAACTGTAAGACAAGCAACCTTTTCATTGGCTCTTCTAGAAATTTCCCGTGGCCTATCCTCGGAATATTTCCCCATTCTCCTCGCCTTAAAAGGCATAATAGGCGGAGTCTGTAGAATGTGGCACCAATTCAATAACATTTCCCCTTTCCCCTGAAATATGCTTCGTTACTCCCTTTTGTGGGAACACGTTCTTGTCGTGTATTAAATTGTGAAAATAATTTAAATTCAATATAATAAAGAATAAGAGTTTGTTTACATTGTAATGCTACAAAATTTAAATTTAGAAATAAGACATGCAACTAAACAGAACAAAATTTTTTGGGAAAAACAAAATTCTTTCTTATTAAAACTCTCTTTTTGTATATTTTTCCCCAGACAATTTTGAAATTCCCTATCAATCTGATGATTTGTTCTGGTAATAATCGATTTTATACATAATTGACATGTAATGATAAAAATTTCTAATTCTGGTATGGAAATTAACTTGCCTCATTAATTTTAATGAAAAAATTTTCCCGATGAAAATGTTTATTTAATGTACATTTTCCCAAATCCATTACTTCCTTTTTTTAATTTAAACATTGCTTCCATTTCCATTGAAGGCAAGGTATAACATCCTCACGCGCCTATGTTTTGAAATGCCTCAGAGTCAAGGTCACTTGCTCAGTCGCCGTGTTATTGAATTGAACTCTTGAAATGTTCTGTTCATACAGTAGTTCCCAAAACCGTAAATTCCAACAGGCCATCTTGAAATTTATAGTAGTCACCTACTTAAACGTTTGTAGATACGCGGACTGTGAGACCGACGTAAGTTCTAACAAACTTCATTCTCGTTCATGACATATGTTAATCAGCCCAACTTTTTTTGTGTCGGGGGGGTTGTGATTCTTGGAAAATAATAGTGTAGTGGACATGGTAACAACTCTCTGCATCTAAGCGAGTTCGTTTTCTATGTGGACAAAATTTTGGGATTGGAAATCTTTCTCGGACTTCATGAATTATAATAAATGCGATTCCAAAAGTGGTCCTATTATCATCATAGTTTTAATTCAATTTTGTCTTTCATTTTGTTTGCATTTTAATCACTTTTCTGTTTCTTATAATTTTGTTAATGTATTTTAGGAACGAGGTTTGACTGATTCCAATGTAATTCTTGATCTAAGCTAGATTGCTGTTTCCAAGTACTCGCGGTTCAACGTCAACATCGCGGTCACGTCGCGGTCACGTCTTATTGCGATCGGTGAGCTGAAGAATATCTGCATTAAGAGTGGACTGACAATATCCCAATTTAGAAAAAATTTAAAATCTGGAGGAATTGTTTTAAAATAAAGATCGTAAATTCGCGATCATAATAGTTGTGACTGGCAATCTAATATATCCTGCAGAATCTATAGCAAGGGCAGTCAGTTTTGCCTGCATGGGCATTCCTTTTCCCAGTTTATGCCCCCGGTGCTCCACTCAAATCGTCACTGCAGCAGGCAACAAGAAATTTAGGCGGATCATTCCTGGGAGGTGGGTAACTGAATTACAAAGAACAATTTTTTCCCTTGAAGTTTTATTAAATAAAACATAATAACTGTTGTAAAAAGCGCTTATTTATTGGAAAATAGAAAAGTTCTAATGAAATTTTCTGAGAAATAGAATTATACAGAGTCCACCAACTATGACGTCATAGCTAAACGGTTCCCGATATCTAATGCATTTTTTCGCTTAAAAATGTGGAATCATGGGGGAAATAATGTCGGTAGATATATAATTCGAAATTTTTTTAGTTTTCGAAAATTAATTATCTTTGATTTTTATTGGAACCATATATTTTTCACTGCGATAATAATCATAAATGACGAATGCATTGATGTAAATTACGTTAATGTTTTGATAGTATATTGAGTATCAATTTTTATTTTCAGACATGTGATTTTTAACTAAATGTACGAATTTCCTGTTGCAACCGTTGCAATTGGTATTTGGGAAAGGTTGCCTTCTGACGCCGGCACTTCTGCGAGAACGGGAAAAGACCCAAAGGCTACTTTCCCAAGCGACAGTGTCGACGGCTGAAAAGGAAAAATTGCGTTTAATTTCAAATCTCAAGTCTCTAATATAAATATATAAAACGGGGTTGATACGGTTATATTATTTTTGGGTTTTTAATCACTACATGCATGAACTATTTTTATTTAGTCAAAATATCAAAAATACTAATACAGCCACCAGTCAGTTTGTATTCACATTTGCAATTACAATTAATTGTGTATGAACTTAAGTTAAATAATATTTAAATTAATTAATTAACAAAAATTTAAAAGACTTTTGAAATATTTTATTGAAGTTTCTCAGAACGGAATAGGGTAGCTTTCTCAAATAAGTGGGGTCAGAAAATAAACGGACGCAGAATATTGCCTAAGAATGGGAAAATGAATATTACGCAACACTAATAAGCAATGTCATCATTCGACGATTTTTCTGCTATCGAAAATAAATATTTTAGAAGATAACTTTTATTCGCTTCATTTGTTAGCATAAGAACTCGATAAATGGATTAAGACGTATTTTTTCGTTGGGACTCATCAGAGTTTTAACCTACCACACGGTAAACAAATATTTTTGCTCAATGAACATAAGTTAAAATTAATAGGTTTTTTACGAACGTTATTCTGATGTTTCCATCACCAAACGATTGTAATATCAAAAAACTAGACTATTACCATGCATGCCGCCATTAGTTTTTATCAATCAAAATTTCGGAAAAACGTACTGCTAGCACTTCGGTCAGAACTTATAATTTTAAGTTCAGTACATTGTCCATAATCGTTCCCTATGAAAAATTGTGTGGAGTGGATGATTAACGTAGAAAATAACCCCAGTTACTCTATTGATATACAGGATAGTTTAGTTAACTGGGAGAGATATGTTTTTTTTTTTTGCTTTTGTTTATCTTAGGTTAGCAAACTTATTATATAATATGAAATTAATATAAAAACAGTAATACAAATTATTAATTTTCAATTTTTAGAAATTTCGTGGGATGCAGAAACGTAGACGAAAAATGATCCACTTAACTGCAGTATGGGATTAACTGAGGCTAAGCAGAGGCCTGTTGTGGTGAAGTGAATTATTAGAAGCATTTGAACACAGTTATACAGTATATTATAAATGGAGACAATTTGAATAAATATCTTTTACTTTCTTGCATACCTACGTATATACGGAGTAATATTAATGTAGAAAAATTATGTAATGCTGCCCCAAAACGGCATTTTCGGCAGAAAAATTTTTGCCGGATCCTGATGGAAGAAAAGTGGATAAATGCAGTTGTAATTAAGATAAAAAAGGGGTCTAATACGTGATCAGCCATAATCCTATTTTGTTGGTCCTTGATGTCAAAACTCAATTGAACCCAGAAACGCCCGCCGTCTGTCCGTCGTGAACACTAGCATAAACCATGTGGGATTTGTTCAAATTGAAGTTACATTTATCTGTGTTGAACTTTGAAATTTTGAAACCCATTCTTTTAAACTTGGGTGTTTTGGATCACCCACGAACATTCTCGAAATTTTCTCAAAAGTTTTGCCCAAAATTTTCTTTAAATTTATTCATAACAGGGAAAAACATTTTAAAGTGGGATAAGGGTTTTATTTTCACGGTTAACGGAATTTTAAAATTGCAAAGTTTGAATTTTCTGGCGTCTTCCACAACTGAAAAAGTGCAAATTTCCCTTCAAATAAAATTTTTGTCATAATTACTCCTTTCATTAAGATCTTGCACATTGTTTGAAAATTTTAATGTTTCCTCCAATATGGTGTACAATATTTTCAATAAAACAACAACAAAAAATGTTTTTCTGTCTTGTCTCTCACTAGCTCATATTTCATTGAACAATTTGTTCACATTTTTGTATTTATGTATACATATCTCTAAATAATGTTGAATAACATTTCTGAAAACTCAACATTTTTGTAAATGAGCACAAATTCCATTTTGAAATACTCAAACGCCATTTTCTCAAAAATTTCCAATTTTTTTTCACATTTTCAACAAAAAATACTAATTGCACTGTTTGAGTTTACTTAAAAACAATTTTTGTACTCTTTCAGTTTCGTCGAACAAATTTTCAAGGGTTCATGTTAAAATGGATGACAATATTCATATTTTTGTGAAAATTTTAATTTAAAACACTTTACAATTCCTGCAGATCAAAATTAAAAATTTTGCCAGAAAGCATTGAGAACAGATTTTTAAACACCGTGCTAACACGTTTCTAACGTGTTGCAAATTTTAAATTCCCAGACACTGCGCGGTGCACATGATTATGATCGACAGCAATAGCGCACATAACTCCTCTCGTTTCTTCCTACAATGAAGAACCCTCCTCGTTAAAGGGCCAAGCAGCGGCTGGCCTCTTGTGACCAATGCCCTGTTGCCAAATCTTGAGCTGTTGCCTTTCGTTATCGCTTTCGAGCAAGGAAAAAACATTGCCGGGGTGGAGAGCCTTACAGTTCTGTCGGAAATAAAGGGTTATCACTGGAACGAAACAATCACTGGTTCTCAAAATATTTAATTGAAAAAATCTACCATTGACACGGGTTTTTCACTTTCTGTTCATTGGATTCCAATCAAACAATAGAAAAAAGGGGTTTTAAATTTTTTTGTTTTATTGATAACGGGTTCGTATATTACAACTTTACACTAAAATCGTTCTTCTAATAAACTTTGAAACGACAGAAAGCTGAGAGACAAAAATATATAATTATTGAAAAGCAAAACGATATATAAATTCACGTCTAACTGATTTCAGTGTTTTGAATACTTAATGTATAGAATAAAATAAGTAGCCAGCTAGGATTTGAACTCGAGATCTTCAGCACGAAAAAGACCAACCAAATACGCTACGATTTGTCCGTGGGCGGTCGTTTTGAGTGTTTTGAAAATTACAATGTTCTTGACGGCAGAAAATTCGTTTTAAAAATCGCAAAAGCTACTGTTTTTTTTTTTCAGACAAAATTCTAAATAAAACGTATTTTTAAAAATTTGTATTTAAAACATTGTACTTGGAAATAAATCTCAGATGTGTATTGGTGGTGTTCAAAACATATTTTCACCATATAACTCACTTTTAACATCTTTTTAAAAAACGTGACGAGATGATTTGAAGCTAATATTAAAGGGAGATTGCATTAAGAAAAAATATTATAATTATCTTCGTCTAACAAAATGTTCTTTAAACAACATTCACAAAAATAACGAATATACGAAAACTGCTAGAATAGCAAACGTTCTTTCCCTTTTTAGTTTTATAGGAATATCATTTATCACAATAGATCTTCATTGATTAATTGTAATAATTGATTATATGTATTTAAAAATTTTTCAAAATACTGTTGTCGATTTTTACACGATTCAGCGAAAGCTTTAAGTTGAAATTTTCTATGCGCACGAATAATTGAAAAAATTGAATATTTGAATATTAAAATTAAACTTTGTAATGAAATAAGACTTACTATTTTATTAAGTACAGTGCAAGGTTGCGATAGCTCAGTGATCTTACGTTTTCCTTTAACGTTGCAACGCAAATACTAGAGTTCAGTTCGACGTTGGGATGTTCAACTGTGATTAATGAGGGCAAAAACTTTAGCCGTTTTAAAAAAAGTTTGAAAATGCTCCTGGGGCTTCCTAAATTTAAAAAATTTAAAAAATTATTTTCAAAATCGCAGGGCCTCGATTCGGGCCAGATCGTTAATGGAAAATTATTTTTACAAAATTCTAAATAATTTACGCTAGTGATCACAGAGAAACAGACAGACAGAAGAGCGGGCACATGGACGAAGAGACGGACGTTTTGAAATAATGTACCTCTCTTGGTAACTTAAGACCACAAAAGTGTATTTCCATTGAAATCTCGAAATCGATTTGCCAACATACATCTCTAAATATTACTTTATTTACTCACAATGTTTGAAAATAAATATATATATATATATATATATATATATATATATTTCTTATATATATAAAACACACACACACACACACACACACACACACACACAACTTTACACACAGGTTACGTTAGGTTAAAACAAAAAAAACACAATTACGGAGCCCGAATTCCTGCCCGTCAGAATGCAGTTGTAATGCTATTACATAAACAGCGGTCCCAACAACTATAGCCACCCCACAACCTAAACGGTTCGGATAACGAAATGCAGGGTTTTTCTGAACAATGCGGAATCATGGGGCAAGTAACAAGCTGGATAAATTGCTTATAATATTTTTTTAAATTTTTGAAATTTAATAATTTCGGTTTTTTAAAAGGAACTATATATTTTTCTCAGCAATGAAGACCGTGAAAGAGTTAAATGAAAGTATCCTATCTAATATTTTGATAGTAATTTGAGTATAAAATTAGGCTTTCTGATATTGATTTTGAAATTTAAACCCGGGTGATCGTGTTGCAACTTTAACTCCTTTTGGGAAGGTGGCCATACGGCGTCTAGACTTTTTGCGTCTTGACTGGAGGGTGGCAGTGGGGATAGAGGCATTTTATACTCAAACTACTCTTAAAATACTAACATATGATACATTATTTTATTCAATGTTCATGATCTATCCATTGCTGATGAAAAAATATATAGTTCAATTTAAAAAATCAAAGATATTAAATTTTCAAGCTAGAACTATATAAAATTCCTCTACCAACATATTTACCCGTCCATGATTCTGCATTGAAAGTGCTTCAACTCGATACCAAATCTTTAAAATTATGAATTCATATTAGTGGGACACCTGGTATCAGATAAACATGAAATCCTATGTAATATGATTTGATAAATAAAGCGATTCAGTATACTAAGCGAATGAAAAAGGATGACAATACGTCTCCAGTGGAAACCTCAAATGTTTACTTTTCATAGCGTCAAATTCGGGCTATATTTTCTTAATTAAACCGCAAAATATCCAGCAGTTATTTCAAATTAAATAAACTACAATTTATTGTAATAATACTAACCTGATATGACTTCACAAACAATTACGGGAAAATGTGAACTTCATTTCAAATTTTCATCCTAAATCTTACTTTTAATTTTAACGATTATGTTATGTTTGCTACTCAAAAGCCGAACACGCTCGAAACAACATTAAGTTAAGATGAGGATATTATGATTATTATGTCGTAGTGCTTCATTGTTGAAATGACGACTGATTCCTTCATGTAGATTTTCTGTGTTTCATGAAGATGACCTCGGCGTATGTATTTCGAACATGAAAACTTCCCTGATTTGCGATGCGATGACCTCAAACAATCCATTTGATTCAGAGGGTAGTGTCAAAAGCATTGGCGTGTTAGTGTCGAATGGAAAAGAATGCAATTGTTCTGAACTTGAAATAATTGAATTTTAAAAACATGTTTATTTGCACTTGCCCCTTTATTGAAATTTCTTAACTGCATACGAGTTCACATTCCTTCAAGTACAAATGTCCATAAATAAACATATGTCAATACCATATTATAAAAATATTATTACTTTTTCCCTTTTTCCATGCTGATGCTATATATTCTAAAAAGGGAGCAGACATATGTTAGAATGAAATTGTGGATGATATAACAATGTATTTCTATTTGGAATTTGAATACTGAGGCCGGAGCTTTAATGTCTATATTTATACGTGAAGACAATTAATCAATATTGTTTTCTTGTATATTTAATTTGAAAATTTTTCACGATTTTATGAAAGATTTGGGTTCTGAAGGTGGATTTAAAACTTTCTCGAAGGAAAGCGAGTGTTTGATTTAACACAAGCTCAGGCTATTTCCCTTGAAACGTGTGGAGGAAGGACCAATTTTTTACTGAGGAAGCCAATTGATGACTCTTTCTTGCTCCCAAGTTGAAGTTTTTTGGTAGCGACTCAGTAGTATTTTAAAAATTTTTGCTAATTGTTAAACAAATGGAACTTAAAGTATTAAGAATAAAATGAAAAATTAGGGAGCTGAAAACCAGGAATATCTAAAGAGTAACAATTTTCGTGACAATATATGCAAGCGTTGTGGGCCGTTTGTCGTCTCCACCCCCGTTAGGAACTACAAATGTATTTGCCGGAGAAACTAAGAGACCGTTCAAACGGCTTTTAAAAACAGCGTGGGGAAATGGTAAAATAACTGTCATGATATCTAATTTCTTATAAAAAATTCGTATCCAAAACGAAAGATCCGTTAATTGGATTGCGGAGTTTTAAACAATTTTAAAACAGCAATACGTTTTGTTTGAAAAATTTAAAATTTATAAACAATTTCAACATTTTGCAATTCAAAATGGAAGGTTTTCTGATGTCCCAGAACGAAAAAATGCGAATTAACAATTTTGCAACAATTAACAATTTTTTAAACAATTCTGTAATGTGCGCTATTCTTGCCGGGGAGTGTCCGCAATTTAATTTAATAACAATTAAACTTAACAATTTAATTAACAATTTAATCAGCTGAAAGCAATACATTGCAAATCTATTTGAAATGTATACTTGACTGCCAAGATCGAATGAACTGGGGGTTGGAAACAAGTGAGGGTTGGCATCAGTCGCTAAGATCCTATAAACAATTGCGTATCTCGAAAACGAAAGGCCATAGATCCGGTTGGATTGCGGAATTTTCATCTTATGTAAAGGAATTGAGATGAGAGAATAAAAAGATTTCAAAATTTGTAAAATTATAAAAAATTTTCAATTTTTCAATTCTAAAGTGAGAAGGGTTTTTCTGATGACCCAGAAACAAAAACTGCGAATTAAAAATTTTTGCAACAATTAACAATTTATAAACAATTCCGAAATGTAGGCTATTCCTGCCAGGAGTGTCCCCAAGTTGTCCCTAATTTGATGATAACAAAATAACAATTTTGACATGAGATGCAAATTAATTGCTTAATATCTAGTTTAATTGTTACTTTAGTGATAAATATATAGTTGGTCATTGAATTTTAAGACAGTATTTTGCATTTTTGCAAATGTAATATACATATGAACAATTGAAAATATGCAATTATAATCGTTTTTCTTATCGCAAAATTCTGTAGTAAACTGGTCATTTGATAAAGTTCATAAATTGTGTTTGGACAAGAATATTGGAATTTAAATGTCTATAAGAACGTAATTGTCTTAAAATTAGTTGTTTTTTATCTGATATCAATGTAATTTCTTCAAAAATTGTGTTAACAGAGGTTAAGTGCTATGTGTTTGTATATATTTCAATGAATTTACTTTCATGTTCATACAAGTGTTTCTTTCATGTATTTTTTATTTGAAAATACTTCCACATCTGAACTAGCGGCGCCCGCCATTTTGTACGTCGTAATTTTGTTAGGGCACTCCCCCCTGCGTTGAGATTGGCTATGATGGTTTGTGAGGCTCCGCCTGCGACGTTTCGTCATGACAAGGGCTGTCCAAGCCGTGCAAAAGCTGAACTTAGCCGCAGACGGCCGCGATCAATTAATGTTTCCAGTACTGTACGCGTTTAAAACACAAGCGTTTTTCATTTTAAGCACAACAGGATGAAAGATATTCTCACTACGTATGAAAATACTGACGTAAAAAGGACTTCTTTCAGACATGGTTGAGTAAATACATGTGAATACAATACAACTGAAGTTTTCTTAATAAATAAATATCTGGACTCGAGCAAACATTCTGCGGTTTGTAAAGCATTGTTTTAAAAGTAAAAATAGGTGTATATTGGCTCCAGACATCGCATGGCCAACTTCTGAACCGCTCCTTAAAGCATTATAGTCGTTAAATTACTTGTTACCAGCTTTCAGTCTTTCTCCTTTCTGACTACCCATGAATGCTAGTGAGTGGTAGTGTCCAAAACAGTTAAATTTCTAAAAATGTAACAGACGATTCTAAAGAATGCCAGTTAGTAGAGTCACGTTTATGAAACATAACTCGGGATCTATCTGCCCTGTGCATATTGCTCCACATATGCCACATGCGTCACACGTTCCTACGCATGTTTCGGCATACCTCCCGCGTGTTTACCTATATGTTTCCTGCACATTTCCCCACATGTTCACCCACCACCATGAATCCCCTCTAGGATTTACGAACGATTCCTCGCATGTTTTCTCACATGTTCACAGTAAGTTTCACTGCATGTTCTCCATATTGGCTCCCAAATGCTCCCATCACGTTCGTCGTACATTCCGACACTTGCTCATCTGGAAATTAAATTGAAAATTCAAAAACTTAATTTTGAACACTTTTGCTAGAAATACTTTTATTAACGTTAGTACGGTGGAGAGTCTAGTGGCTTCCCTGACGGATTAAAAAGAAAGTTCTGAATAGGTAGACTCTTTAGAAGCAGCGAATCACAAAAAATGTTATAGAAGGGACAAAAATTATTTGCGCCAACAATGGTAATTTCCAAAACACTTCACTTTTACATCATTGTTTTAAATGAGAAAATAGCTGCCTATTGGAATCCAACTACCAAAGTTTCTGGTACCCTGCTACTGGATGAAGAAAAACGTCCAAAAAGTAATAGAACAGCCAAAAATGTTTCAAGTGTAGATTACTTCATAAAAAAACTCAATCCGTCAAAATAACTTACTAATACAACTAATTATTCTCTAGGGGGAATGAGAACCTAATTTTGAGGCCATAGAATGCATCGTTTCTGAGTTTTGCCAGATGATACCATGTGTTGCAGTCGTCTGGCTGACTGGTGTCCCGACATTTGTGATAGTGTAGTGCATGTAATTGTAGGTGTGTGTAAGGGGTGAGGGTAAAACAAGGAAAAGAATGATCGCGCGCTGCTCGTGGCTCGTTTGTTGGAATACTACTACGGTATCCGCCTGCAATTGATCGGAGAATGCACCGAAAGCTACCGGTTAGAGCAAATTACCGGTATAATTCTCCTCCAGGCAGCGGCTGAATTCGACTTGGCTAAGTAGCTACTCTCGAAAATCCTGCCACCGTTGGGATTCGAACCCTACAATTTCCACGACAGATGCACTGTAGTGTCATGAATTGATGCCCTAAGGCACCTGCGCAGGTAATTTTACTAAATAATTGTGTCTTATTTCAACGTATATACACTTCAAACTATACAAAATCGGTGTCTAATTAAAAAAGTGTAGATAAAAATTCGCTGCGTTTCTTAGTATCGTAATAAATAGATAAATAAATTTTGGATTCGTATTATGATTAACCTGCATTTTTAATTATATTTTAAGTGTCAGGAAAATAAATACGTAATTACATTACACGATTTTCCAATAATGTAAGATAAACATGTGTGCAAATGAATATTTGAATTTTAGAAAATTGAAGGTGAGCTTGTTTAGTGAAATAGTATTATAACAGTTACGTAAGCAACGACACATTGTAAAAATATGTTGCATGTTCTCTCATTTGATTCCGATGCAAAAAACGTCAGATGGCTATGGCCATTATTTGTTTCGCTCTAGCAATGGTGTACAAAGTATCATGATGCTAACGTCAACATAGCTCCTGATTACCACTAACCTCTTCAGTAAATGGAGAAGCAAATCGTCGTCAAAAAGAAGAAAGCGATCTTACTGAGAGCAAACGAGCAAAAGGACCTCAGTACTTGCTCCTCTGAGCACCAACTAACCTTGCACTTGCATTGATAGTAAATAATAGAAAATAAATACTATATTTACGCATAGTATTTCTGTCGTTTTGTTAACATTTTCCGCAAAGAATTAACTATAATCTCTTTCATGTTGATAACACAGAGGTAATTCGCGATATATCAGCCTGTAGGTTTACTGCATATAGAAGATCCTCAATTGTGGGAATTCTGATTTGGTGTTGTTGACGTTGAAGAAGAAATAAAAGAGGTCATCTTCGTCAACATATTAGCTTAAAGATCCGATGAAAACGCCTGTTTCATCGCCCCAGTGATACCTCCTGTCTCTGCCAGATTGTGAAAGTAGCATGGCGGAATTTGTGTGGTCAGGCGGAAAAACAGGTCTCATAGCCTGAGCTTCGCCTAGAAAAATTATGTGAAATAATTAATTTAATATTCGAAAATTAATTATTGAATTGAACTCAATTCATGATATATCATATACGTATTATTTCCCACAGAGACTTATTGATCATATTCTAAAAATAAAGAACGAATCGATTAGAGAGATACATTTTGGTCGATTTGCATCACATCCTCCGAAAACCAAACGAAACAAAAGTTTTCGTAAGTGCATAGACGGACGTACGAAGCGAGCAGCAACGAGAAACTGAAAAACTCAAGTGGCTGCAACCGTAGAAAAATCGGTAGAGGCGAGAAAGACGAATGACTGGACTTGAGTTCGGAGAGGCGCAATCTCATTATGAATCGCGAGCGCGCGTCGCTAAGGTTCGTTAAATTACTCTTTGCCCCCTACCGCGTCGCGGCGCCCTGCGCCACCTCATCCAGTGATAAGAATTGCAGGGCTGTGAGAGGCCGACCCTCTTCGCGCCGCGCCGAGCAAATGAGGTGCCTGAAGAGATGACCGCTGCTCTTTGCAATCTTCTCACTTCGAATCGGAAACGAAGTTGTTTCACTTGCCTTGTTGCGACCTGAGAGCCCACGGTGCTGACATACTCTTTTAGGGTATTATTTTGTTTCACTCGATTTTGTTTCTTGTATTAGTCTTAACTACCTTGTATTACTCTTAACCGGAGAGCCCACGGCGCTAACATGCTCACTTTTCAGGCTATTATTGCCTATTTTGTTTTTCGCGATTTTGTTTCTTGTATTACTCTTAACTACCTGAATGTGGGTTTGCCGACACTTTAAGGCTAAATGCACCGAAAAATACTTATAGGAAAAATCAATCGATCGCAGCACTATCATACAGAATTTACTAGATCGATAACGTCTGAACAAATTGTCCGATTTTCGATCTGTAAACTGCATTGAACTCCTTTTAAAATAGAATTCGCTACGATGCCGTTTTTCAAAAGATTTCAAACAATTTTGAAAACGTTTTCTCATAGTTCGGAAGAATTAAAATGTGGGCTTATAGCGCGATGGCGACGTGCTTCCTGAATCCAACGCCGATGTCAATCATGCAAATCGGATGAATAGGAGCGGCGTAAAGTGTATTCGGAAGACATGACGCCCCCTCCCCTTTTTCCTCGTCACCCGACCGCCTCGACGCGGACAAACGACCAAACCCGGCCGCCTGCGGCACAGAGCATTTCAGACAGGCAAGCTGGGCAGTCAGTCCTTCAGTCTCAATATATTTTCTTCACGTGTCAAACTAGTGATGCTGTAACAGAGCCAAACGGTCTCATATCATCTGTAATAGTCGTATAAAACTATATATCTTGTTCACATATTTCCGTCTTCCTTCGAATACCATCAAACAATTATTTGAGGCGGTACTCAAAATATCGATTCGATTTGAAACTGATTTCAAAAGAAAATGGAATTAATGTGTAGATATCACCAATATTCTATGACATAACGTCTTATTTTACATACATTTACTTCTAAGATCTTCCGTTATCATTCCTCTACAAGAAAGTATGAGCGAATTACGCACGAGCTCTTTTATCCTGCGACTCGATTTTGATCTCAAAACGCGTTTGTCTCCTGATAGACTTCACCTGATGAATCTGTTTCCCAAGTAAAATTTTAAAACAGTTTTCGTACTTTCGGACAAAATTGAAGAAGTGGTAAAATAGCGCGCAGGCGAGATCATCCTGAATCCAACTCTGTAACAAACATTAAAATATAATTTTAAAGAATCGTGACATGTCCAGCTTACTTAGTAAGTTATATTGATATAAATGATTCTGTTGTATTTATATAAACTTGAAGATTGGAATAAGTAATTCCACGGGTCATTTTGATACAAACTACGTAAATGATAAAGTAAAAGGATGTAGTGTAAATCATTGTATTGTGACATATATATGTATTTTTAATGCATTAAATTGTCACGAAAACAATATAACTTTAACCCTTAGACAGGAACACCACACTAGAAGAGGAATATCCGTCTATGAGGGGATAAATTATGTTTTGTTATACAGTTATTAATTTGCTTAACTTTACATTTCTACATTAAGATACCATTTTCTAAACATCGTAACGCTTATCAGTAACATTTAATCAGGTTGCAATTCAATTTATAGATTTATATACTACTAGTAAAACGTAGCATACCAGTCACTGATAAACCTCATATTAGGGAATCAGAATGCAAATGTATTAAATCGGCGATCCTTATCTAGGTGTCGAGAATAGGGATGCAACATTGATGTTGATATTTTCAAAACATTGATTTTGTATAGACACACGAACATATTTCGTAAAAAAATGAAACATTTATTAAACCTGATGTTTATTATCGATGTGCTTGATGAGTTGTTGTGAATGAAAAGAACCGATAATCACAATTTTATAAAAAAGTCAAAATATGAAATAATATTGCATTATTCCACTGTCAATATATGTGTTCGAATAAAGCAGAACGGTGATTGTAACATCCTCATCCAGTAGACTATCTTCAGCCCAAGAAATGACCCCATTTTCTGGCATTTCCTACGTATGTCCTACCGTACGCAGAGAGGCGCCAACGCAAGCACTCTAGGTGTAAAGGTCTCTCGCCCACCTTCCTGTACCCATTTGAGAAGTTGTGACTCCTCATAAGACCCTCGGCGATAGTTTTCAGGTTTAGTTTCGCTGTTATTCTTTTTACTTTATTTTGCCGTTTTGTCTAAATCGTAATTATAAATTAACAATCACGGCCACTGTCAAAACAAAATCATCCGCACGAACTTGGTCGATGTTTCTAAACCAGGTTTTTGAAAGATGTTTTAATTTTGAACATTGATATTTGCATTCGTATTACTGAGCATCATTCCTTCGCTTTTCTTGCTATCCGAAACTGGGAGGGGACGCGCCGATAATTCAGCGAGTTCTTCCCTAATAATGGCAGAATGTATGCATGAAAGACTGAGGGTATCAAACACACTGTTCAGTGCTATGATGTCTATTTGTCGGCTCCAGTCCCGGTCAAGCAGCGGCTGTGAGCATCTCTCCTTTTATCTGCAGGTCCCAATTCTTCGCGGGGTCTCAACGCAGAGAAATAGTACTAGAACATAGATCAAAGCCATCCCTTGTTAGACCTATCTGGATATACAGCAATAGGATGCTAGCAATTTCTTCATTGCTCACTCGGACTCGAACTGCCTTTTTCCTTTTGTTTGTGATATTTGTATTAGTCATATCAATTATGCCACTTACACCCTTTTCTTCCGCTTCATTCTATCATTCCAACCATAATATCCTTTTCTAGGGATTTTGTTCTACTCACAGTATGTCCAAAATATTTTATTTTCCATTTTTTGGCTTTGGCTTTTAGAGAAAGTTCTGTTTTCTTTCAAAATTTCAGCGTTTATCTTTTGCCCCCCATTGTACGTTTAATATTTTCTTCCGTGTCCATACTTCAAAGCATCTTCCTTTTTCGCTATCTCAATGTTCACTTTACACCCACACAACAGGATTAGAAATACCTTTTGCTCGACTATTTGGATTTTGGTCTTACGCAGGGCTTGATTTCCAACGGAACGGCGTTCCTGTACCTCGCTGATTCATTCTCGCTATTACATTATATTATAAATATATAATTATTTCTCTTAAATTAATAAATCATCTTGAGCCGTTCGGACCTAAAATTTTAGAAATCAATCACTTGATATGCCTGCTTATTTTATGAATTTGTGTAATTTTCTTTCCTGCTTTTCTAAAATTATTCCTCTCTTTAGTTTTTCTGTACAGTATCAGAATTTGTTATTGTAATTCATAAGTATTTAACTTCGCCGCCATATCACTTCTCCGTGGATGTTCAGGCTTCCTTTTCCAGTTGACATAAATGTTGTTTTCTTTAAATGTAAGTTCATAGAATATTTAAATTTATAATAATAATATATTTAGCTATTATATATGTACATAATTCGAATTAAGTACAAATAAAACATCTGCACAATTTTGATGACATAAAATTTTTGCGTTTTCTCGAAAGAAGTAAAGTGGACATGTCACGTTTGAATGTTTGCTCCTCATTTCGCGCTCCTTTGTATCAAGCCCAGTGCCGCCAGGGCGCTCTCAAGTCACCCTTCTGAGCTGGAAGCGGTCGCACCTCTGGCACACTGCTGTTCTGATACGTGACTTTCTGACATCTGCCACATCTCGCCGCGTTCTTCGGCGGGCTGCGTGTTACACTAGGAGCATTCGATATGCCCAAGCGTAGGAAGAGGGCGGTGAGTAGTTTTCAGTGGGCGAGAACATTGTGCAATGACGAAGTGGAGATTATATTTACTCTATAAGAATTAGTGGAATCATTCGCGTTTCCTTAATTATTAGAGACCGAGTGTGTGTGTGTATATATATAAACAAAATGATAAATTAAACAATTAATAACAATTATGAAAGTATATTTGATTAATATAAATTTTGTGAGATATTATTAACTAAAGTAACTTATTTTGTCAAGATGTATGAATGGGAAGCTATTGTTTTTCATTGAAAATACCGGTATAACTTTATTGACGTCCATACCAGTAAAGACGTCAATAGAGTATTTACTAGTATATAACAATAAAGGTTTTGAGAAAGTATGAAAAATACCGCTATTTTTACCGTATTCAATACCTTTTCGGTCGCTATTCACTCAGATTCAAAGAAAAACAAACTATCCTTGTTATCTTCTCTTTCATTTCTATTTACAGTATTTCAAGTATTTCTTTTTAAAAACATCTATTTTATGTATTTAAATATATCTTCAAAAGATATGCTAAAAAACTCAAAAATAGAGTTTTAAATACAAAAATATATTTCAAAGACAAGTATTTAAATATTGCTCAACCCTCTCTATAAACTAGTATGTGCGATCAGCAGTGTACTAATCTCAGTTCCAGCTTCAGCGTAGTACTAATACATATGCCACGAGTAAGTCGGAAAAATTTGTAGAATGAAATTGCAAAATATGGACATAAATATATAAGAAAACGCTAAATAAACGAATATGCAAAATCAGATTTTCCTGCAATATGTAACATCAAATTTCATTAGAAGTAATTTAGTACAATTACACTGTAAGTATCCTTACAATACAATTTCAAATAAAAGCTAGCGATGATACATCACACACTTTCTGGCATTATTTCTAAATTTGCAATTTTCGAAAATTGATAGAGTTCAACGAAATTGTAATTCTTTTAACGTCCCTTCTATCCATGGAAAAAAATTGTTGTGATTTTGAGATTTTTAATATATACATCAATTTCATTCTTAAATTACTCTAAAACTACGCGGTTTTGCAATAAACTTACATGACCTTTGCAATCTTCGAAAATACGGCAGGGTGGGCGAAAATGAGACCACCATCATATTTTCACATCGTCTTTAAACAAAAAATTGGACTCTTTTTGAGAAAAGTTCAATTGTTTTAATTCTATACTTCGCCCCAAATTGCTGAAAACTACTCAAATGTTTCAAAATTAAACTTGATCTTATTTTCAGATCTATCAGAACAGATTTCAGTAAGGAAAAAATATATCATCAATATTATAGTTGAAGAGACGCCCCAAAATTGCACGTTAGCAATTTTCTAAACATAAGTGATGTCAACAAACACCATAAATCACATTTCTCTTGCAATCTGTACGTAAAACGAGGACAAAATTTAATCAAATAATCTGGTGACGTTTGAGAAGATTTCGAAAATGATTTGAGAGCTTAATGTAAGGACCCTCAAAAATTAAAATATCCGTTTGAAACTCCCAAAGGATCGAGTTCTCTCAGGTAGATTCGGAAGATCAATATTGAGAAAATTGGCAGAGCAGTTTGGGCGTTAGCGTTGACCATTAACGGACAGACATGTTTTGGTGTCAATCGATTTTAGGTATCAAGGACACATGTATTGTATTTTTCGCTAGACCACGAGTTGAAGAAGTAATGTAATATTTAGAAGAGGATTTATCCACTTTTACTTTACCAGGGCCCGACAATAAGAGTTTTCCGGTATCCGATTACATAATTTGTCGGAAAGTAGTTTTAAAATTAACAACAAAGAAAACAATTTTAAAATTTAGCTTCCGATTTTACTTGGGAAAACAGATTCATCAGGTGAAATCTATCAAGAAGACAAACGCCGTTTTGAGATCAAAAATCGAGTCGCAAGATAAAAAAGAGCTCATTACGTAATCTCGCTCATACTTTCTGAGAGGAATGATAACAGAAGATCTTAAGTAAATGTATGTAAAATAAGACGTTATGTCATAGAATATTGTGATATCTAACAATTAATTCCATTTTCTTTTGAAATCAGTTTCCAAATCGGAATCGATATTTTGATACCGCCTCAAATAATTGTTTGATGGTATTCGAAGGAAGACGGAAATATGTGAACAAGATATATAGTTTTATACGACTATTACAGATGATATGAGACCGTTTGGCTGTGTTAGCAGCATCACTAGTTGACACGTGAAGAAAAATATGTTGAGACTGAAAGGGACTGACTGCCCAGCTTGCCTGTCTGAAGTTCGGCCTCCGTCCGCAGGCGCCGGTTTAGTCGTTCGTCCGCGTCGAGGCGGGTCGGTGACGCAGGGAAAAGGAGGGGATCAGGTAGTTTTCAGGAAATTTCACTTTACGCCGCTCCTATTCATCCGATTTGCATGATTGACACGGCGTTGGATTCAGAAGCACGTCGCCATCGCGCTATAAGCCCACATTTTAATTTCTTCCCGGAACTATGAGAAAACGTTTTCAAAAATTGTTTGGAAATCTTTTTTGAAAAAACGGCATCGTAGCGTGAATTCTATTTTAAAAAGGAGTTCAATGCAGTTTACAGATCGAAAATCGGACAATTTGTTTAGACGGTATCAGTCTAGTAAATTTTGCTTATTTTAGTGCTGCCACGTGGTGGCGACAAATGGAACTAGTGTCGGTACATTTAGCCTTAAACGGTTTCAAACATTTTTAAATGATATACTTTGTACTAAGTTCAAAATAAAAATATAGTTTAAACATACAAATTACTCATTTGTTCATCCTCAGACGTACGCAAAAAATAATGTAAGACGCGACTCTTCTTGTCAGATGTTTTTACGGGCCACAGTTACTACCCACTCCAGAATAAGAATCTGGAGAACCTAATCTGAACGGTTCCCAAAGAGTTGCTCTGAAGAGTACATTCTTTCAGTGGATTATAGACCGGTTTATTAAAACAAATTTGTACATTTTCAAGTTCAGATCCTAACATACTATTCAATTCTTACAGTTTTATATTAGAATATAATTTTGTAGTACAAATCCTACGAAAGGGAACAGCCCCTTTAGCACTATCGTGTATGCTACACATAACAAAATTATCCTATTAATGGATAATTATTTTACGGAGTGACAACAGTGACGATGAACCTTTTTCTTCCGAGTGATTCAAGTGCATACTGTGATTAGCGACGTCCGAGCAATACAAAGTTAGCGACCTGTGTCTTTTCATCGCTTCGCTGGCGCATTTAGCTATCATTACAGCTTGTTGTGGCACCGAGGCGTTGGATCTGAGGCATTTGGTTCGCGCGGCAACTGACAATCTTCGTAACGGATCCCTCCAAAAATCATTAGTTCTCCACTAAGACACCGAAATACATTGAATGTCACCTAATTTGGATTGGATTGATCGAATGTCACTTCGATTGGAGGAAGCGAAAAGGTCTAACTGTGAGTGACAGGCGGATGCATTTTACTCGAATCTGTATTCATAAAAGTGGATATATGTTCGAGATCGATGATCTCCGTTTGACCGCTCCATGAAAGTTGGCACAACATTGAGTTATTTCATGGAAAAGGTTTTTATGCAGTTCATTTTTTTAAACTCAACTAGATGGCTGTGTAGCATAACATGGCACTTCAGTTAAATGTAATTCCCAATTCACCTGAGATTCATTGTTGCTGAGCGTTGTCGTGTAACGCGGGGCGAGGCCGAGGAGGACAGGAGGAGCGGGCAGCGCGGGATGGAGAGACGAGAGATAGAGAGGAGAGAGGAGAGAGAGAGAGAGAGAGAGAGAAGAGAGGAGTCTGGAGAGAGAGAGGGAACAGAGATAAAGTACCATTAGAATACAAAATGATCTATCAGATTCAATAATCAATATAAAAAGTTACCATTAAGTGTCAAAAGAACATTTCGCTGGAAATAAACATCATTACACGTTCTCTTACATCTTTTTCGGTGTACATGTGGTTGTAAAATTTGCCACATGCAACATTTACTAAGTACAATGGCATATATTTGCACTACGCCTATTTCTAACGTGAATGTAGCACATTGTCGGAGCCTTTCCATTACATGCTTACCTTTTCTTCATATTACATAGGAAATTACAATCGTATTTTGGCGCATCGAACTTTCTTTACGCCCAAGCCACGTCCACGTAGCCACCAATCAAGGACCGCCCGCGCCAGCCCGCCGTTTTATCACGTTTTCGTAACTACGTTCTCTGCATCACTTACTGGCTCTGATAAGTTAGCCAGTCATCGTCAGTCGTAGTCACTCATTGCAGTTTATCCTTTCGGCCCAGGCCTCGCTACCATTAGATCCCCGAATTTTCCAGATGGTCATCCATCCAGGAATCCGTGGTTTCTGTAAGCTCTGTGATATCACTGACTCTTTCTCTTAACCTCTGTGATATCACTGAGCATAGATAGGCAATTTAGCTATAGACATCGGCCATCACTTCATCCAAAATTTATCTCAGTTTAACTAGTTCATAGCAGTGATATCCTATGCAGTAATCATGTTTATAAATACGACTTGTTTTGCTGTTTTCACTTTCATATATTATGTTTTTCACTACATGGAATTCAGCAACGGAACAGGAAGCTTCAAGGTCACTGCTCAAGAAGTACGCTAAACTTGGTATAAGAAAAGGTGAACCAATACCAGTAGCACATACTTTCTCGCATTGTTTGAACCTTATATATTTCATAAAATGACAGAGGGTTCAAGAAAAAATGAACCTGCGCCATTTCTATAAGCGTATTTTGAACTATTCTAGTAGAAATGTAAATAACTAATTTGAAACAACTTTTGAGAAAATTCTGAAAATCTCCTGAAAGATCCACAAATTGTTGCGTAAAATTGTTGCAGTGCGTAAAAATATTGTCATTAGACTATGAATTTTTACATTTAACGTCGTCCACAATCAATGATATTAAATAAATTGATGATTTAACGTTAAAAATACTGTATCTATATTAAAATTGAACTTTACAAAAACGATGTTTGATTTGTAAAATTTAACTTGAAGCTGAAGTTCAATTGCAAGCCTGAAGTTCAATTCTTCAATTACGACTTTTTTAAATCAAAGTGATACAAACACGACATAATACAGTTCTTAACGACCCTTGATCACGTTGGATGTCAAAACTATTATGCTAACGACTTCCAAGAAAATATTATTATATTCATTATATTTAACGGTCGCCGAAATATTCGACGTGACAATTTCATGACAACAGAAGATTTTAATACCAAAACTGATTACGACAAAGAAAGTAAGAAACAGAAAATTCGTGCCTTCGAATTTCGAGAAGTACTCGATTTCAACGAAGACATTTCCTTTCCAATTACGACTGATTAAGGAAAATTTCATTTAGATTGACATTCCTGGAAGAGCTAACGACAGAAATGTTCAAAAGAGTGATTTTTCACTTCGATAAAGTGGACTGAAAATCGATTCCAAAGCAGCACGTGTTGGGTATAGCCAAGGAATTGAGATGAAGAGAGAGGAGGAGATTTCCCATAAGCGACCTTGTTGGAATGCGTGCAACGATAAGGGCTATATGGAATGCTTTGAGGACGTCCTCTCCAGCGAAAAAGTGTGAGATGTGTGTGTGAGTGCGTGAAAGAGAAGAGGAAGAGAAAAAGAGAGGAGAATGAGAGAAAGACATGAAATGGTGGTGATGTAATGAGATGAGATATCTATAAAAAAACAGTTGCGAGTTCCAACATTCACTAATAATCGAAAGTTCTGATCGCAATAAATCATTCAAAGAAGAGACGGTGTGCAGAAGCACACGAGAGATGAAGAAGGTTGACGGGGAGGAGTTCGGAGAGGCGGACAGGGAAGGTATGTGGAAAAGGCAAGGGCTGGGAAGCGAGGCGGGCGGGTGGGTGGGATCACAGTGGGACGGGCAGTGGGTGATCGGAGGTGAGGATGGGAGGTGTGGTGGACGGACGGAGTGGAGGACGGGCGGGGTGGAGAATGGGCGGGGGGGGGGGGGGGGAGGACGGCAGGGTGAAGAATGGGCCAGTTTAAGGAGAAGGGCAGGTTGGTGGACGGGCGGGGTAGAAGACGGCCGGAGTGGAGGACGGGCAGGGTGGTGGATGGGAAGGTTGGGGGGGAAAAGGGGCATATTGTAGATGTGGGGAAGGGGTTTCTGGGGCGGGAAGGGGTAGAGGAGGAATCTCGTGGACGAGGAATACGTTGGAGAGCGTTGGCGTGATAACGATAAGTTTGAGATAGAGTGAGAAATGTGTCGTTGCAACAGCGAGGCATCTACGAAGGTGAAAAGGCGCGATGACTGAAAAAGGACGTGATGCTTGTAGGTGAAGGCGTCGCTGGGGCTGGAACGAGAGTGGCCTGGCAACAGTGTCTTGTGCGCTTGTTCGGGAAAGGACTGCCTCGCCACTCCCATTATAGCACCTTTAAGATACGTTGAGCTAAAAGGTGAAATGCGATCCTAAAAATGCAGGAATTGCAAACTCTCCTTTCGAAGTTTTCACGCACCCTGTTCTAGAGGCACACACCACATCAAACACATGCAGTACTTCGTGTTTAATTTTAGGCGCTTGTCTTCAATCTTTTGTTTAGCGGAGGAGACGCGTACTCAAGTAATCAGTTGGTAACTTTAGTGTTGTTAAAAAAACTAAAAAATTACCTAACGGTTCTTTGAATGGTACGTTACGGAAAGAACGTGATAAAATAATTACGACTGTACTTTATGAACATTAACATAAAATTAAATTCTTCCTAGAATCGTTGATATCGGTCTGAAAATACTGAAAAGATATAAAATTTAATTTTATTCAGTAAATTATATAAATATATTTATTGAATATTAAAATAATAATTAATGAATTAAATGGTGTGTTTGACAAGCAGATTGCAATAAATTAATTAACAACTACCAACATTATCGCCTTCACACCGGTTAGTCGGTTGGGAAATTATGCGCGACATTTGTGGGAGCCCTGGCTGGGTGCGATGGGTGTCGCCGGTGAAACATCTGTCAAGAGAGATGTTCGTTCGAGGCGACTGAATCGAATGGACCGACCCGGCATCCCGAAATCGAGTTAAGTCACGGATCGGACCAACAAGGATGCATCACTTCTGATAGCAAGAGCGCTTGCCGTAACTTCGGTCGACGTATTGCAGAATCGATCAAATGAAGTTGTTTGCTTCGAGTTGTCGCTCTTTGGGGGTTTCGCCAATGCGAACGCCGCTGCTTCTACCCCTATTAATGCTGTCGCAATTTTTTAACGTTGTTTCGTAAATTGTCAAAGTCGAATTTTTTCTTCAAATTGTCTCTGATTTCATTTCATATTAGTACAGTACTAACAACATAAATTAATCAGGGCCGACTCCGGCTAAGTTCAGCTTTTGCACGGCTTGAGAAGCCCTTGTCATGACAAAACGTTGCAGGAGGAGCCTCACACACCATCGTAGCCAATCTCAATGCAGAGGGGAGTGCCCTAACCAAATTACGTCGTAGAAAATGGCGGGCGCCGCTAGTTCAGTAGAGGAAAAATTTTCAAATAAAAAAATACATGGAAGGAACACTTGTATGAACATGAAAGTAAATTCATTGAAATGTATATGAACACATAGCACTTAACCTCTGTTAACACAATTCTTTCTGAAGAAATTACATTGATATCAGATAAACTAACACTGATGTTAGACCAATTAATTACATGAATACACATTTTAATTCCAATATTATTGTTCACACACAATTTATGAACTTTATCAAATGTCGAGTTAACTACAGATTTTTCGATTAGAAAAACGATTACAATTGTATATAAAATATTTTTAAATAAATAAACAAATTAAGCAATCAATTTGAATCAATCTTGTCAAAATTGTTATTTTTGCGATATTCAACTCAAGGACAATTTGGGGACACTCCCCGGCAGGAAAAGCGCACATTTTGGAATTGTTAATAAAATTGTTAATTGTTACCAAATTGTTAATTAGCAGTTTTCGGTTCTCAGACATCGGCGAACCCTTCCCAGTTTAGAATTGCAAATATTGGAAATTGTTTATAATTTTACAAATGTTTCAATTCTTTTTTATTCTCTCATCTCAATTTCCTTTACTCAATATGCAAAACTCCGCAATCCAACCGGAGCCTTTCGTTTTCGAGATATGCAATTGTTTATAGGATCTTGGCATCTGATGCCAACCATCATTTGTTTCCAGACAATTCATTCGATCTTGGCAGTCTGGTACAAAATTCAAATACTTTTGCAGTGTCTTGCTTTCTGCTGATTAAATTGTATTAAAGATTAGTGACTTATGGCAAATCGGTCGAAATTGTTGCTCATGAGCTGTTTTTTAACTTTCGAAATTTAATTTATATTCTTCATGTATCGTTGAAACAGTAGTTTGGTTACTTTGATTCGTCTGTTATAAATAAATTCTCTTGCAAATTTCAAAACGCTGAGATTAACTGTTGTCCTGCAAATGTGAAGATTTCTTTGTGTTTGTGTGCATTCTATTCAGTGGTGCAAAGTGTATGCCAATATATTAATCGTCTAGCGAAGAAATTGACTATCAACAAATTATTTTGCAAAATGCTTTTGGACAGAGCGGTGGCACGATAGATCATTTTCATATTTATTCCACGAGGTAAGTTTGAGGCAGCAAATATATTCTGTGTAATATTTTTGATTTTGGTGAAATTGAATCACATGTGAATTTTCAAATAGACCTCTACGTTTATTACCTGAAATGAATGGATCAATAGAGGAATTCCATGATGTCTCATTTGTTAATAATTTAAAGAGTAATAATATATATTTGACACCGGACTTGGGCAGTCCTCAACTCTAAGGCAAGCAACGCTTATCATTGGCTCTTCTAGTAATTCAAGTGACCTTTTTTCGGAAGTTTTCTCCGTTCTCTTCGCATTAAAAGGTATAAGAGGCGGCTGTAGAATTTGGCACCAATCCAATAAACCTTCCCTTCCTTGGAAATGCTTCGTTATGCCCTTTTGTGGGAACAAGTTCTTGACTGTATTAAATTGTGAAAAATAAATTAAATTCAGTGTAATAAGCAAATAATAGTTTTGTATAAATTGTAATGCTATACACATTTAAATATAGAAATAAGACATGCATCTGAACAGTATACACATGTTTTAGGACGACGAAAATTCGTTCTTATTATAATACTCATTTGTATACTTTTCACAGATAGAATCTTGAAAAGTACACTATCAATCTAATGATTTGTTCTTGTAATAATAGATCTTATACATAATTGACGTGTAATGACAGAAATTTCTAATGTATGTTATGGGAAATTAAGTACGAGTTCAGTTAATTTTAATGAGAGACCAATTTTGCGATGAAAATATCTTTTTAAATGCATATATTCCAAATACATAGACTTCCTTAAATTAATTTACGTTGTTTTCATTTCCATTGAACGCAAGGACATAACATCCCTCACGCGCCTATGTTTTGAAATAACCCTCAGAGAGGTCACTTGCTCGAGTCACCTTGTTATTGAATCGAAGTCTTGAAATGTTCTGTTCTTACAGTAGTTCCCGAAACATGTAAATTGCATCAGGCCTTCTCAAACTTATAGTAGTCGCACCCTACTTTCTAACTGTGAGAGCGCACGTAAAGTTTTAAACAAATTCATTCTCGTGCATGAGCATGTGTTAATCTGTCCAATATTTTTGTGTGGGAGGGGCTCTGATTCTTGGGGAGATAATAGTGTAGTGGGCATGATAACAGCTCTTTGAACCTAAGCGAGTTTGTTTTCTAGTGTGGACAAAACGTTTGGGGATTGGAAACACTTCTGCGGGCTTGATGAAGTATAATAATATTGCGATTACCAAATGGTGCGTCCTGTTATCACTATTAGATTTAATTCAATTTTTTTCCTTTCATTTTGTTTGCATTTTCATCAGTTTTCTGTTTCTTATATTAATGTATTATGTTAATGTATTAATGTATTATGTTAATGTATTAATGTATCATGTTACTGTATTAATGTATTATGTTAATGTATTTTAGGAATGACGTTTAATTGATGCCAATGTTATTCTTGATTTAAGCTAGATTGCTGTTTCTAAGTACTCGCGGTTCAAGTCACGTCTTATTGCAATCAGAGAGCTGAAGAATACCGGCATTAAGAGTGGACTGACAATATGCCAAGCTTCAGAAAAAAAATCCAGAATCTCGAAGGGAATATTGATGACCAAAGTAAAAGATTGTAAAATGTCGCGATCGTAATAGTTGTGACTGTCAATCAAATAATATCCTAGCAGAATCTACAGCAAGGGAGGCCTGTTTTTCCCGCGTGGGCATTCGTGTTCCTATTTATGCCTCGCGGGCTCTGCCACACAAGATCGTCGCTGAAGCGGGCAACGAAGGAAATTTGAGTTCGGAAACATTTCTGGGTAACTGAATTACAAAAGGAAATAATGATTTCATGAGGTTTCTATTAAATAAAACATAATAACTGTTGTAAATGCACTTAATAATTGGAAAATAGAAAAATTCGTAATGAACATTTTCTGTGAATAGAATTATACAAAGTCCCACCAACTATGGGCCACCTCATCACTTTTAAACGGCTCCCGATATCGAAATACAGTTTTCCCTTAACGGAATGCGGAATCATGGGGAAAGTAATGTGCGGTAGAGATATATTTCGAAATATTTCTAGTTTTCGAGAAATCTTTGATTTTTTAAGTGGAACCATGTATTTTCTTACTAACGATAGATAATCATAAATAGACGATGGCATTGATGTAACATACCTTAATGTTTTGATAGTATTTTGAGTATAAAATTATACTTTCAGACATGTGTTTTTAAACTAAATGTACGAGATTTCCTGTTAGCAATCGATGCAATTGTCGCATTTGGGAAAGGTTGTCTTCGCGGCTCCGGCACTTTTGCGAGAACAGGGGAAAGGCCGCGAAGACCACTTTCTCCAAAAGAGACAGTGTCGACAGCTGCAAGAGGAAAAATTGCACATTTAATTTCAAATCTTGTCTCATAATGTAAATATACAAAACCGGTATATACGGTTATATTATTATCGGTTTTTACATGTTTTAGAATACATTTCTTAAGTGATTAGAATTATCAGAAAAAAAATTTGTTAACTATATTTTATCCTATTAGAGGAATTGAAAAAAGTGGTGTCTTTGCACAAGAATTAGTACTTTCTACAAGAATTTACAGAAGTACAAGAATTATTAATTCTTTTAAATTAGTAAATATACTAATTTAAAAGAATTCATTGAAATGGAGAATTAGTTCACGACCATTCCGTGAATTATTTTTTTATTTAATCTGAAAATATCAAAAAAATACTAACACAACCTTAGCAATCCGTTTGAATTCATGTAATTTCGCAGTAATTACAAAGTTAATTGTGAATGAACTTAAGTTAATTAAATAAATTAAATTAATGAAATTAAGTTTTAAAAAATTAAAGACTAATGAAATATTTTATTAAAATTTCTCAAGAAAATGATTCAGTCTATCAGAACGGAGATGCGGAGGTACGCTTTCTCTAATTGTAAATTGGGAGGCAGAAAATAAACGGACACAGAATATTGTCTGGGAAGTGGGAAAAAATGAATGTTACACAACACTGTCGCTTAATGTTCGACGGCTTTCTTGCTATCGAAATATCAAAATATTTTAGAAGATACCGTTAGAATTCAGCTTCATTTGTTATCATAAAGTACTCAATAAATTAATTAAGACGTACTTTTTTCGTTGAGACTCATCCGGGCTTTAACTTATCACACGGTAAAGAAGTTCTTTTGTTCAATTAACGTAAGATAAAATTAATAGTTTTTTTACGAACGTTATTCTGGTGATTCCATCACCAAACAATTCTAATATCAAAAAACTAGACTGTATTACAATGCATGCCGCCATTAGTTTTTATCAATCAAAATTTCGGAAAAACGTACTGCTAGCACTTCGGTTAGAACATTATAATATGTGATTTCAGAACATTATCCATAATAGTTACATTACGCAAAATTGCGTGGAGTGGATAGTTAACGTCATAAAATATCTCCAGTTACTCGTATTGATCATTACCCTGAGCACGGAACTCACCCCTCGCATTTCCTCTCTTTTGAAGCGCCGCGCCCTGCGACTTGCTCTCATTATTTCACCATGTCGCATTACGATCGGTCTGTCAAGGAGCGAGTCGTAGCGTTGGTTGAAAATGGGACTCTCTCCGCTGCGAAGGCCGGGTGTCGTTATGGGGTACCTCACGTTAATGCACGTAGGTGGTTGCAGCAGTATCGAGAAACAGGGGAAGTGGGAGTACCTGCTGGCACCGGACTGTGGCGTGTGTCTACCGAAGCCCAGCACGCCGAATTGGTGAACCAAGCTAGCGTGACACCATTCGGTTCAGTTGAAAAGAGTCACGAACTTCGTGGTTTTCGAGAACTGTTAGAAACCGTTTAAGGGACACGAGACTTCGGTCCCGCAGGGCAGCGGTTCTGCAGCGGCAGGGGCTCTGCGAGGATCATAGCCTCTACATGTTAGCATTTGCCGAGGACAACTTTCGTGACGGGGAAATGTAATTTTCTCCGACGAGTCGTTTTCTCCTCTGCAGGGGAGATACGGTACGACTGTACAGACTTCGGGGGACCCGTCATTATTCGGAATATCTGTGTCAATGTACGCGTTCTGGACGAGTATCTGTGGTGTGTTGGGGATGCATTTCTGCACGTGGCATTGGAATGCTCCTCAGGATAGGAGGTCACCTCCACGGCACCCAATATCTGCATATATTGCGAGATATTATGGTTCCGTCGATGTGATAAACGTATACGAATGGAGAAGTAAATTTTGAACTTGACCACTCGTCGGTTCACAAAAGTAAATTGGTTCAGGAATGGCTTGCACAGCAGGACCATATCATAGGACGTGCCAGTTATATTCTGGCCTCCTCGTGGAGCTGACCTGAACCCAATTGAAAGTATGTGAGCCGAGATGAAACGTGTCATGGCAGCAAATTGGCCAGATCCACCCCCGTCCACGGCATATGCTCTTTGGGATGTGGTGATTGATGCGTGGGAGGAGGTAGCCCATTGCCCAACTATCCTGCTACGTGGGTGACTTCAATTCGCGTAGATTACAAGCCGTGATAGAGAACGATGACTTTTGGTCCTCTTATTGAAAAGAGAAAACGGCCCTTTTTAGGGCTACATAAATAATGAAGCATAAAGGATCCACTGCAATATGGATGTAAACAATACACAAACAGTGTTAAAAGACCTGCACGTTGCTAATTATTATTGAGTAAAAAATCTAAGGAAAACGGGAAATCGAACCTATGAGCTCACACCATAACCCGCGACACCTCTAAGACAGTGACCTCCTTGACAATAATTGGCCTAACACAGACAAGTTCCGTACCCCACACTTTCTATATTGTAAAGATAGGATGCGGTACTGCAATGGGAGTGTAAAGTTATAAATTATGTATAATATTTCTGAGTTGTTATATGTTTCAACTCTATATTTCAGAGCTGTGTTTAAAGTAATAATTGAAATAATATAAATACCAAGTGCCTCACAAGATATGAACAGTTCTCACAACTTTAAACTGTGTACGATATCGAAATGCAGTTTTCGCCCAACAACACTGAAGCATACAAGAAAAGTGTCAGAGATATTGTTAGTAACGTTTATTTTGGGACAAATTCAAACATCCTTAATTTTTTAAATAGAAGTTTATATTTTTCACCTAAAATGAATAGAGCATAGAAGAGAGTAATAAAGTGATTTTTCATTTTTTAATATTTTGAAAGAAATATAGAGTAAAAAACTTATAGTGAGCGTAAAACGTCCTTGTAAACTCAAGACCAAACTTCAAGATCAAAGACACCCAGTCAATCAACAGATTGGAGCCCCTCCGATGTAGTAATAAACCAAAAACAAAAATAGCCAAATATTTATATTTGGTCAAATAATAATACTAAAACAACTAGGACAGTTTGGTTAACTCGGCCAGATATGCTTGTTATTATTGTGCATTTGTTTATCTTAGGTTAGCCAAACTTATTACGTAATAATATGAAGTTAATATAAGAAACAGTAATTTAAAATATTAATTTTCAAGTTTTACAAATTTCGTGGGATACAGAAACGTCGTTGACGAAAAAATGATCAACTTAACTGCAGTATGGGGTTAACTGAGCCTCTTATAGTGATGAAGTGAATTATTAAGAGTATGTTGAACGCAGTTCTACGGGTATATCATATATAGGGGACAGGTTTTAATGAAATATCAATTTTACTTTCTTGCATATGTACTACATATATACGCAGTTATATCCGTAGTATAGAGAAAGGTATGTAATGCTGTGTGAAAAAACGGCAGATTTTCGGCAGAAACAATTCATTGATAACGAAAAAGTGAATAAATACAGTTTCTAAATTAAAAAAAAGTCCTCTAATACGTGGTATAGCCAGAATTGCTGTTTTGTTGGTCCTTGATGCCGGTCCTTGATGGCCCAATAAAAAGCGAAACACCCACCCTCAATCCGTCTGTGAACACTACTAGCATTTAAACCATACGTAGGATTTTTTTCAAATCGAAGAAACACCTATCTCTATCTATCTATAGTTGAAGCTTTGAAATTTTGAAAAACATTCTTTAAAACTTGGGGGTACTTTAATCAAGCCCCACGGAAATTCTCGAAATTTTCTCAAAAATGTTGCTCCAAATTTTTTCTTTAAATTTATTGTGACAAGAGATCAAAATACACTTACAAAAGTGGCATAGGTTCTATTTTCACGGTTAACTGGATTTTCGAAAATTGCAAAAGTTTGAATTTTTCCGGCGTCTACCCGAAACTATATAATTGCAGAATTTCCTTCAAATGAAATTTGTTGCCCATAATTACTTCTTTCATTAAGGTCTTGTATACCCCCTTGCACAGAATATGGGTGATGCGCTAAGCGGCCAAATCTGGCTCTTCCACAGCTTGGACAACCATCGCTGGACACTTGACCAATCCTGACGTCTAGGCCTAGCTGCTCTTTCTGGCTCTTGCTCTCATTGGTTTTGCTCCAAGTTTCAGACACATCCCCCTTCCTCCCCTCAAACATTTTCCTCCTAGTTATCTCAAAGGGGCGGAGCAATTTCTGAGGTCAGTGACGCTGCCTCGCTAACGTGAGCAGAGGGAAGAGGAGAGGGAGGGGTGAGAGGAAGTAAGAGGAGGTAACAGGAGAGGGCACGGAAACGATACGAATTGGTGCGCGCGGCCGCGAGGATCACCCCGCCAATTGCACTGGACGTTGGCCCTGTCAACCCCGTGGACGCTGACGACCTAAGGGGCTGCGGGTCACGGGAAGGGGCTGTGGCATTTTTTATCGTGTTCTTTACCATGTTAATTAACTCTAATTAATGGTATCTAATATTGTGAGAAATTTGTCACAGATTAAATTAATAGTATTGAAAGTTTGTTTCTTACAAACTATTTTAAAATGCTAAAGGTTCTAAAACAAGAAACACTAATTATTGCATCATAATTTTTGGGAAACACACAATATAATACATTTACATAATATAGACATTTCCTATCAAGCAAAATGAAATTCACGTTCACGTTTTTACAAAAATGTATTTTCACATTATTACTCCTTTATTAAGGAAATGCAAGCAATACACATATTTTATTACGCTTTATGAAAATGTAATCGCCCATTTTTTCTAGATGAGCATGTGCATGCAAACAGTGATTTCGTTAACCAATTAAAAATCACTGCCGGATGTTCCAAGTAAATTATCATTGCAAAATGATTATTATTAATTTTGTTTAGACTATTTGTAAAATTGATGCAATTTTATAGTGACAATCGGTGAAAAGGAACTAAGGAACCTCTCATTTGAAATATTGCGAATACATAATTGTCTTATTCTTCGTATATTTTTCAAAAGTTGCTACTTTCTGTTACACTGCTGAGAAGATTATATCTATCCCTTCCCAGTGATATTAATAGCAAAATTGTAACAATTGATATCGTTAAAAACAGCTAATAATATAAACAGTAAATTTTTACATTTTTTAATTTGTGGAAATCTACACTGAATTAAATATTTTCTTAAATATTTTTGAATACCCACATGGTAAAAAAAGAATAAATTTGAAAACCTTAAAATGTTACGAATCAATGTAATTCTCTTAAAACGAGCTGCCAGGAAAGAAACAAAAACTTGTCTGAATAAACTTTAAAGAGATTGAGTGTTTAGTTAAAAAATTCAAAGCCGGTACAGTTTTCCAAATAAAAATATTAAGCAGAACACAATGTGTCCGAATCGTATTATGTTTCCAATTTATGATAGGCTTTTGTATGACCCCCAGAAACAGTTTCTGGAATGTTTAGTTCGATTCAAGAAGCTCTCTCGCAATTCAAACATCCGGAAACCTTGACACGGTTATCGCTATTGAAGTAAGAAACCTTTTTTTATTCACAGGAAACACACCGTCCTTGTTTTCTAATGATTAATTGTGAAATAATTTTAGCCATTGAAACATATACGCATGACAAATATTTTGTGCTCATAAGATTCCAATACGTGAATGAATATCGAACCTGAAAATACATTTGGATAAAATCAACACGGAAAACACGAGAGTTTCAAGTACATCACAAGTCCTCAAATCTGAAAACTAAACTACTGTCTTTTTTATTTACATCAAATGAAACTTCATACCTTCTTTAATAATCTAAAAGAAATGTGCATTGTACTCAAATATCTTGATAATTACAAAGTACAATATTATTCGCAAAATTTTCTAAAAATTAATATAGAAGTCAGTTGAAATCATTTTTATTAATTACAAGATTAAAAGAGTAAAAACATAGTAACAATTGATTAATTTTAAAATGAAGTAAATTACAAAGACAGTGTCACATCAACAATGCAAAATTAGTGTATAAAAGGCCTTAAAAATCATCCCCTTCACGCATATTAGATTTATAAATCCATATTCTCTAAGAAAGTTTAAAGAGTTTGCGGAGGACACTAGCCAGCATCTCCTCTATAGTCGATAAGCTATGCTTTCTTCGGCTCTTTCATTATCGCAGTGCACAGAAGCATGTTTACGGTAAGGTCTGTTCTTCATTTCTGGGGAATAGGGTGTGGGTAACTGCGCGAGATGTCCGTGCGAGAAGTGGCAGTGCCCGATCCGAAGGTGAATAATAATTCTCGCTTCGGGCTTAGAGCCACGGGATGACCACGACAAGGGTCTTATGATCCTTGTGAGTTCGAAAAGAGTCCTGCCACTCTGTTTGCACTCAAAAGGCAACGTTCGATAAAAATCTTGGTAGTAAGAGCAGATATTACCAGAAAGATATCTTTCTGGCTTCCTCGAGGTCAAGTTTACTACCTAGTCAGCGGTTTCATTTCCACTTATCCCCACGTGGTCAGGGACACAGTAAAAAACGTAATTCAAATGATGGAGAATTAAGCGATATCTTCAATGTATTTCATGTTGGACATTTAATGTCAAAGGTTTACAAGGAGAGAAAGAGGAAATGGACGATCAGGCCGTAACTGCCTGGGTTCGAAGGGTTTGAATTCCGCCTCGGACATAGAAGTGTGTGTTCGTGATGTCCTTACATATTCTCCCTACAGAAAACCCCAAAGATAAACAATCACAGCGGTCGTTATATGACCTAGTAGTTAAAAGGAGATATTAAAAATATATACAAAAAAACAACAACTTCCAATTCTCAAAGAAAATTTCACATATTTGAGTTCTCACTTTCAATAATCGTTGCTTAATTAAACCTAAGGACTTTATTTCCCTGGCAAAATAGTATTATAAAACGGAAATTTATGTAATCCCAATTTAATTTTTCATATATTGTCAGTTAATTCGATTATTATTTATAACTTAATGTTAAACTCTCTCAGAGTTTTCCTAAATATTGCAATGATATTCATTGTAGCCAATACTTATTTTATTCACACTTTCTCTATTTCGTTGATGAAATGAACATATTTATTTTAAACTGAGAACTACTGAATTTATGAATGTTCTTTCATTACAATATTTCCATAGTTTTTGAGCTGAGGAGCAGTGACAGAAAAGAATTGGCCTAATATTGAGTTGAGACTTAATTCAATATTTTACTGTTGTTTACATTCTCGAATGCGCAGCATACTATAGAGACAATGATATGAAGTAAAAATGGTATTTGGAGGTTTTGAAGGAAAATTCGGCTTTTGAAATCCTGAAATCCAAAAAATATTTTTTCAAAAAGACTGCGAACATCTAGTTATTTTTAGACTGATTGTAGGAAAAAGACCTGTACACATGGTACCGCAAAAATAAATATATTACTGACTTTTAAATCTATGTATTCTTTTTTCAAAATTGATATTATACTAGCAAGTCGATTGGGATTCTGAATTCAATGAGAATCCAATATTTCTGGCTAGTATGTTACATTATGCTCATATTGCATTATTGAAACATTTTGAAAACGAACTCTTTCCTTTTTACTTTATACTCTTCATTCGAATACACTATACCGTTATTACAAACACTGTAGTAAATGTCACATTTTATTAATATCTCTGGGATTTTTCAACAATTACTAATCTGTTTCAAATCTCTCATGAACTCTTCTTCTCGGTATAACTAATTCGACAAATGAAGTTATAAAAAGTTGTAAAAATGTTTTCCAAACTTGAAAAATTGCTTTGCAGTGAAAGCATAAAAATTTTCCATGAACGCACAATCTAAATTTTCTCATATATTGATCAACTGTACTTTCTCCCTAAGGAGTAGAGAAAGTTACGTAATGCTGCGTGAAAAAGCGTCGAATTTGCTGCAGAAAAATGCATATTACAAGGCTATTGTGACGAAAAAAATGGATAAATCCACTTGCTAAATTTAGAAAAAAAATCCTCCAAATCGAGGTGTAGCCAGAATCCATGTTTTGTCAAGGGTTGATAGCGAAAAATCAACTGACGGCAAAACGTCTGTCCGTCGGCCGATTTTCACCAAAATTGATACTCCCCAATCGATCTGGCTGTCGCAACCCCCTTGAATTTGAAACCGATATTTAATTTTGGGGGTACTTTACATGAATCCCCTGGGACATTTTTGAAATTATCAAACAAGTGGCTCTATAATTTTTATTATATTTAATTGTTGGATGGTGGGAAGTGCGTTTAAGAGAATAGTGCAGGTCTCGTGTTGGTTGAAAGCTGATTTTTCGAAAATTGCAATCGATCAAAATTATTTCGAAGTCTTCCTACATCTAAAATATTAAAATTTGAGATTTTTTCCCTTGATGAAATCTATTCCCTAAAGATAAGATTTTAAAAAGAGTTCATGTATTTTTTCGAAAATTTTAGTATTTTCTGCATACGTTTCCGTGAAAATACGGGTGAGAAGGTACGCGCTGTTTTAGCACTGCTAGTATTCTTTAAAACTGTCCTACTTCTAACATTAGGCTCTTCTCGAATAATTGCAAGACCCTGTCCAGTTTTATTATGACAATGTGGTACTGATATTATTTCCTATATTATATATTTTTATATTATATTTTATATTACATTATATTTAAACCTAAAAAAGATCGACCTCAGAAAACGAAGAAAATGTATTCAAGCGATTGTGTTCCATTTGTCATAAATTTTATTATATTTAACTACTTTTCTAAGTGGTAGCTGAAACAGAAACCGCTTTAGCCGAATAGTTAATGTCAAAAGTACCCTGTCAGCTTTCTAACGTTGGGAGTTCGAATCCAGGAGGTGAGTTTTTTCTTCTGTTATAGCGTGATTTCAGTAGTAATATTTCCAATCATTTGTAATTTATTATAATTTTTTAAAAGACTTAGGGGCCGTAAAAAGGGCCAGTTTTGTCATCCATCAGTACGACGACCAGAAGCCTCCGTTCTGTACTATCTGACCGCGGCACCGGTGGTCCTATTTTCGACGAAGTCTATATATTTTTGAAAATTGAAAAAAGTTAAATTTTTAAAACTACAAAATTGAAAATAAAGATCTTACTGGTTGAAAACTCTTTTCCCAATTCATGTAATAGTATACTATTGCGGAGCAGTGACAAATTAGAGAAGAAATTATGTGCTGTTGTAGTACAACCACTTCGTTGCTTGCAAAATAAGCATTATAATTTCTTTAAGAAGCAAACAATCAACTATTTGCTGATAATTAAAATATTGTTAGCATTATATCATTCAATTTTAGGTTACACGTTTTCATGAATTATGAATAACGAATGAAAATTTGACCGGCAATTCTGTTAGTTGTGTTAATTAGTTTTAAAAATCACGTAGTTAATATTACGCGGTCCTGTATTTCAGACTGGTGTTTTGCGACCAGTCTTATCGCGTAATGTGTAGATCACCTTGAAGATATAGGAGGGGGGCAAGATAAGCTCTTCGCAAGATAGAAGCTACTTCGCAAGCCCTACACAATAGGCATAAGAATCGAAATTTCTCACTAGAATCAACTATAGAATAGTATCGCGCCGATGATGACTTTGCATTCTGATTAAAAATGTGAGTTTGCTGTAACCTGGAGTAAATGTAGTATGTCATAAGAACAATAAATTTGAAGATGAAATTAATTCTACAATACCCCTCATCAGTGCTGCAAGGTACCCTTTCCCTCAGATAAAGTGGCCGACAAACTTTGACACCCCACGGCCTGGGGGAGGGCAGGGGGAGGGACGCGTTGACCAATCGCTAGCAGGTAGAACCATAGTTGTCTGTAATTGGTGCAACATCCCAAGGGGTGGAAAGGACGTTGCCTCAGGGGGAGGGGCTAGTTTGTTTACGTACGAGGCGGAAATAAGTCATATTTTCTCACCGATGGAGAGATTTTGCCTGCACGTTCGCCACGACGAAAAAATATTTCTCAGCGGGGTTTCCGTCCAGAATTATTGTCAATTGACCCGTAAATATTTAGCATTTTAGCAACAATTGATCTAACGTTTAGCAATCGATTTGTAACTCCAGTCGAAGTGCAATTTTCAGATGCTCATTTCAGGCACAATTTGCGGACCCTTCCCGGTCGTTCTAACGCATATTTTGAATTTGTTTATAAAATTATAAATTGTTGCAAAATTGTTAATTCACAATTTTCGGCTTTTGGGCATCGGGAGACCCTCCCCCTTTAGATTTGCAAAATTTGGAAATTGTTATAAATTTTCAATTGCAAATTTTTTTTCTCAAAATTCCAATTGAATTTTACTTATTATTTTTGATATAAATTGTTCAACCTTTGTCTCATCTGAGTGGCGTTTAAACGCGATACAAAATTCCGGAATTCGATCAATGTTGTCATATTTCGTTCTCGAGATATATGTAATTGTTTATAAGAAATTAACATCTTAGAATGACCCCATTTGTTTTCACTTAACATAAGCATACTGAAAAAAAACAGTTCTCCAATGTTGCGCTTTTGCTTGCTACGCTTAAAAAACTTATACACAAATTCTGTGGCCAATTTAATTACGCTATATCCGTCTTTTTATGGCGAGTATGAATATAACTTTTATTCTGTTTTTAATGCAGAAATTTGCAAGTCGATATATTTATTAAATAAAGAGGAAACTGATTATATACAAATAATTTTTGAATGTGCATTACGTCGAAATGAGTGTTTCTGCTTTTCTATCAAAGGATGTTGAGCAACCGAATAGCTATATTATTAATTTTTTTCAAACGCTACTTTTAAAGCCGTGAGTTAGAATCTATGTTTCTCTTATTTACCCATTACCATTAAAAATAGGGAAACATACTATTAGCTGTTTGCTGTAAACTCTATTCAATTGGATAAATGGAATGTTAAAGTTTTCAAAAAAAGAAATACTTTTTTTTGTGTGTTGAAAGATCACATGAGTGGAATCACACATCACAATATTTACATAAGTATAGAAATTTCTGAATGAACCTATATAAACTTTAAGTTAATATCTTCAATTACAGTTATCTTTCAATAAGTCAGGATCATTTTTCTAAAACTGTTTATTTGATGATTTCATTGTAGTACGTGTTTAAATAGGAAGTTTAGTTACCGTGAATAATAAAAGAAAATGTATAAAATATATAAATAGAAAAAAATGATTTGCTGAATTAATCAAGATTTTACAATGAAAATCTTTAAACATTCATTCGCTTCCCATGTTTTAGAATGATGGCTTGTTTCTGCACTGAGTTCGATTTGTTTAAAAATTACCTTTTTATTATTATTATTATTATTATTATTATTATTATTATTATGGTTTTTGCTACAATATTTTTTATTTCGTTCTTTTCGATTATCGTTGATTTGGAGTTTCAAAAGAAGAAAAGTTCAACTCAGATGAACAAATGAGAAAAATCTCTCATTCTGATCGTTAAAATTTATGTGTGTTCAGGTTTTTCATGTCAAGATCATGAATTGCTGCAGTTACGCCTTCATCCTCCCTCTCATCTCACACTCCTCCCTCTACAAAACAATATCAACGTCGCGAAGGCCACCTTCCCAAAATGGCGACTAGTTGCAAAGGCTTATTTAAAAATCTCATGTCAAAAAATCTACTTTTATACTCAAACTACTCTTAAAATACTAACATATGAAAAATTTTATTCCAATGTTCATGATCTATCCATTGCTGATGAAAAAATACATAGTTTCATTAAAAAATCTAAGATGATTAAATTTCTCGAACACTAAAACTATTATAAACAATTTCTTTACGGCATGGTACTTGCCCCATGATTCTGCATTTTCAGCAAAAACTGCAATTCGATACCCTAAACCGTTTAGAAGTTATGGGGGTGGTCCATTTTTCGTGGGACACCTGGTATAATATAAACATTAGAAATCTTATGTAACATGATCGATGGAAGTTATTGTAGTAGCGAATGAAGTTATTGTAGAGCGAATGAATAAGGATGACGAACTACGTCTCGTAGAGGAAACCTCGAAATGTTTACTTTTGATAGCGTCAAATTCCCGTAGCTATATTTTCTTAATTAAACCCCAAAATATCCAAGCAGTTATGTCAAATTAAATAGAACTACAATTTTACTGACAATGATACTAACCTGATATGACTTTCTACAAACAATTATGAGGAGATGTGAACTTCTTCATCCTTAATTTTCATCCTAAATCGTTATTTTTAGTTTTAACGATTATGTTAATGTTTGCTACTCAGAGACACGGAGCACGCTCGAAAGAACACAAAATGTAAACGAAATTGAAGATATTATGATTATTATGTCGTATTGGCTTCGTTGTTGAAATGACGACTGATTCTTTCATATGCTCAGAAATTTTCTGTTTCATTAAGATGACCTCGCATATACGTACTTCGAAGACTTGTAAGTTTCCATGATTTTGATAACCGTGAGGTGATCGCGATAAGTGATGACCTCAAACAATCCACTTCGATTCGGAGGGTAGTGTCACAAAGCATTGTCGCGTTAATGTCGAATGGAAAAGAATGCTTGTAGGAATTGTTCTGAAGTTGGGATAATTGGATTTTAAAACATGTTTTTTTGCAAACTTTGCACCTTCATTGAAAATTACTTAACTGCATACGTAAGTTATCATTCCTTCAATTACAAATGTCCATAAATAAACATATGTCAATACTCTATTATAACAGTATTATTACATATTTCATGCTGATGCTATCTGCTTCTAACGGCAGCAGACTGGTCAGAATGAAATTGTGAATGTTAAAACAATCGTATTTCGTATTTGGAACGTGTGAATACTGAGGAGCCGGAAGCTTTAATGTCTATATTTACACATGAATAACATTTAATGCAAAAGTATTGTTTTCTTGTATATTTAATTTGAAAAGTTTCCACAATTTTATATACAAAGAATTGGCTTCCTGAGATGGATTAAGGATTATTTCTCCATCGGAAAGCCAATGTTACGATACTAACAAGCTTAGCCTATTTCGTCGTGAAACGTATGGAGGAAGGACGCAATTTTCACCGGGAGGTATTTCTGGAGGCCAATTGATGACTCTTTATTGCTCCCAGGTTGAAGATTGTTCGATAGCCAACTCGAGTTTGTATTTTAAAAATTATGCTGTAATTGTTAAACAAATGTAACTTAAAGTATTTAGAGTAAAATGAAGAATTAGAGAACTGAAAACTAGGAATATCTAACTAGCAACAATTTTCGTGGCAATATATGCAAGCGTTGTGGCCGCTTGTCGCCTCCACCCCCGTTAGGAACATCAAATGTACTTGCCGGAGAAACTAAGTGAGCAATTGCAAAACGGCTGGTAGAAAAGCCTTGCGTGGGAACACAAAAAAATAGTTGTCATGACATGCTAATTTCAACAATTACGTATCTCAAAAACGAAAGACTGTATCGTAATAGAATAGAGAAATAAACGTACGTTTATGAAAAGCATTACGCCGGCGTTGTTGGCCGAATTGCTTGTGGTTGCCAATCGGATTGCGGAATTTTGCATCTCGTTTACAGGCAATTTAAAAAAGCAATACATTTTCTTTGAAAAAAATTAAAATTTATAAACAATTTCCAAATTTTGCAATTCTAAAATGGGATGGGTTCTATGGTGTCCCAGAACCGAAAACTGAGAATTAACAATTTTGCAACAATTAAAGATTGTATAAACAATTTCGAAATGTGCGCTATTCTTGCTGGGGAGTGTCCCCAAATTGTCCCGGATTTGATGATCGCGAAATAACAATTTTGACATGAGATGCAAATTAATTGCTAAATATCTAGTTTAATTGTTACTTTAATGATAAATACACACTTGGTCTTTGAATTTTACTGTCTTTTATTGAAATGGTTCCCTAGAAATCCTCTAACAATTCGAGAAAGACAGTATTTTGCATTTTTGCAAATGTAATATACATATGAACGACTGAAAATATGCAGTAATAATCGTTTTTCTTATCGAAAAATCTGTAGTAAACTGGACATTTGATAAAGTTCATAAATTGTGTATGGACAATAATATTGGAATTAAAATGTGTATAAGAAATTAATTGGTCTAACATCAGTGTTATTTTATCTTATATCAATGTAATTTCTTCAAAAAGAATTGTGTTGTCAGTGGTTAAGTGCTATGTGTTCATTGCATTTACTTTCATGTCCATACAAGTGTTTCTTCCATGCATTTTTTTATTTGGAAATACTTCCTCTCTGAACTAGCGACGCTCGCCATTTTCTACGACGTAATTTTGTTAGGGTACTCCCCCCTGCGTTGAGATTGGCTTCGATGGTTTGTGAGATCCGCAAGCGACGTTTCGTCATGACAAGGGCTGGCCAAGCCGTGCAAAAGCTGAACGTATCCTCTACGGCCCCGATCAATTTTTGTTTCCTGTACTGTACCTACGTCTTGAAACTAGTATTGAGCGATACAATAGTATCCTAAATATTAAATGCAAAATATTGTTTTATGGAGAAAAATATACGAAAAAATATTATCCATGTATTAGTAATAATAATATTAAATACTCCAAAAATGCTCATTTCACGCCCTATTTTCTCTATAATTTGAATTCTAATACTAGGTAATTCACAATTTTTTAAACAATTCTGTTTCGCCTTTACTGCAACGACTCTTAGCCATCTATTGGGCATCGAGCGTACATGAGTAATTCTCCATTACATTGGGTCTTGCCTCGAAGCGTCATTGCCTTTTATCCCTTCGGCCAAGGAACTCGGCACTGTTGTTCCCAGGTAGTCACCCACCCAGGAATCCGTGGGGGCTCCAGTTTGTTAACTCCTGTGACATGACGATGCGTAGTCAATCCAACCAACCACAAGCAATTCGGCCAACAACGCCGGCGTAATGCTTTTCATAAACGTACGTTTATTTCTCTATTCTATTACGATACAGCACATCACACTGGTTTCCTCCTTGAAGAATAAAAGTAATCAGTTTGAAACGTGCAGTCACTTCTTTTAATTACAGTCGGTATTAATTTTTTTTTCAATAAATATTTTTTACAAACAAGTTGTCCTTGAACAGAAACATCACACTCATGCTAGGAATACATTCCAGATTCTCTTTTTCAATGGGTCATGAACGTTTCATATTATTTTGAAAAGTTTGAAACAGCAAGCAAGTTTGTAAAAGCTGTAACAACAAAATCCAGTAATATTGAACTATACACATAATTAGGTTTTCCGATCATTACGTACACATGAAATAGTACTCATGGATTCTTCAAGAATTAAATTCTACACATATTTTGTAACCCAGTGAAATGGAGGTACAGTATATCCTTTAAATCTGTGTGGCATCGCCAAGTTTCAGACTCTAAAGCCACAAAGCCTTTTTTCTCGCGGCATGCGCTACATAGCTGCATTCTTTTGAGCGGATAAAAGCGGGCAGCGTAATATGAATTGATGAGTTGTTCCGAGAGAATATCGAGCTGGCGGTGGATAACGAATGGCGCGGGTGACTTTCTTGGGTGTGATGTATCACCCCCTAACGTGAGCATAACCAACTGCGCGGTAAATCAAACTATACCAAAGGTATATTTACATACATACCCCCGAAACAACGTCTGAAGTTAATAATGGTATTTTATATACGTGCCTAAAGGGCCAAAGCAAAAAAAATGTTGGGTCTAATTCTATTGTTTAGATATATTTAAATTTGATTATGCTTAGTTCCAAGTAGATTTTTTGCAATATTAGTATTTCCAGCAAAAATTAAATATTTTCTTTTTAAATACTAGTTTGATCAACATGTGCATTCCGAAAAATGTTTTCATCGGATTCATCATCGTAATAGATTGTTCATAATCGATAGATGCATCATTTACAAGCAACCGATACTGCATTTGCTCTAATGGAAAATATGTTTGACATAGCTCATTACTCTTGTCCATGGGGTGTTCTTCGGAAGCTAGTCTGACCTCATCCAATACCTCCCAAAACTGGAATCGTAACGTAGAGGAAAATATTTAAATTGAACATATCTTTAATACCCAATAATGTGCTTATGAGAATGCTTCTTCCATAATTTCTGTGATTTCTTAGGGTGATAAAAGTTCATTATCTCTATACAGAGATGAAATTCAAGAAAACTTCAGATAGAAAAAATATTCCAACATGCTTCTCATAATATTTGCAATAAAAAAGTTCTCTACCGTTTTAACCTCAGAAGGAAAGATTCCTGAGTAAAGTATTTTACTTTTTCGTATACGTACGTATATACGGATTATAGAGAAAGCTATGTTATGCTGCGGAAAATCGATTTCGATATTTAAACGGAAATAATGTTCTCGCGCCCCCTGATACCGAAAAAGTGGTCTTTTCTAAACGACAGTCCGTCTGTCTGTCCATTTGTGATCACAACTAGCACCTAAATCATACGTAGGATTGTTTTTCTAAAATGGATATTCCCCGGCCGATCTGGCTTGACCAGAGGCCGTGCGGTTTTGAAAAACTTTCTTTAAAATTTGGAGGTACTTTACATGAAATCCAAAGGACGTCTTAAAAATGGCTCCAAAGTTTTTCTTGAAATATTTTAAAAAATAGAGTAAAATACACTTTTAAAGATGGCATCGGTTCGTTTTTCCCAGTTAACTCTGAACTTTCAAAAATTTCAATAGTCTGAATTTTTTGGGCTTACTCCAACTACAAAATCGAAGATAAAAATTTTCGTTAAAATGAAATTTGTTTTTCTTAACTGGTTCTGTCATTTAGATCATGCACATTTTTCAAAAATTTTCCGTACAATATGAGCAATTGCCCTGCCCTGCTGTTAGCAACATTAGTTGTTGCTACCATCATCGTTGCTATAGGCTGCAGTAGGAAATGCATTGCTCCGCACTCCCGGCAAACATCCAGTAGCAAATATTACTTTGATTTGCACAAAGGCTAATTGTGCTAATGGGATGGATGAAAATGTAGAAATTGTATGGGCTTTGAAAAACGTTTAATTCAATTTGTTGGATTTACTCACTGTTTTAGAGTTATTTGCGAAAAACTGATAGAGCTCACGCTTAAATATTGTTTCCAGGGTATGAAAAAAATGGGGCTAGTTTTACGAAATCTTGTGAACACAGCAACGGGTTTTCTTGCCTCGAAGGTTATGTTCACAACATTTTATTAAGACCGGAAAAAAAGTACTGATTCGCATAGAAAAAAATTCTCTTTAAATAAGAGAAAATTAAAATTTGAAAAATGTAGCCCGACAAAACACTGTACTTTCCAGTGAAAGCCGCAATGAAATCGGCTCAGCCGTTTCAGAAATTACCGTAGACACTCAAAAATCGTAAAAAACAATTAAAATGTTTTTGTATCATCATCGTCATCATTATATATCATCAAGAAACAAAAAATATGATAAAGTGATTTTGAAATTGATTTTAAAATTACAAACAGTCCACTTTTTATGTAGATAATCGCCTAAAAGATTTAATCATTTCTTGAACTAAAAATACTAGACATTTTTGTGTTCCTGAGAGAAAGGCTCTTAACTCTTTCCTTACAATTGAACATTCTAGACAGAGCGTTACTACTTTAAATTTCAATTATAAAATTGCGCCTTTCGACTCTAACATTGATTTGCACTCGATAAAACTTTTCCCAGCATCAGAAAAAATGGGGAATATCTTGAAACAGGCAAAATCTACAAGGATTTAATCTAAATATTTCCAAATTAAACTCGAAATTGCACTAAATGTTAAAAACAATATTCCAATAGTAATTTTCAAAGAAAAAGTTACGAAATGCTAGTTTACTTTAAGTAACTGTAAACTAAAAGTAGTAACTTCTGAAAACTAAAAGTAATATTTCAGGAAAAATGGACAAAAAATGGATTATCAAACATATTTTAAATCACTTCAAATGCCTAAACCGTAAACATATCTCAGAATTTTGTACGCGATGAATAAGGTGCGGGTTTTTAATGAAATATCATTTTTTTCCTTTCATTGTAGAACAATGCCGTTTGGTATGGAAATTCATTTTATGTTATGACAAAAGAAAATGGCGAATTTTTATAGGTCATTATTTTGCATTTTTTGTCAATTTCGACTAATAAGTCTTTTTTTTTTACCTTTTTGGACATTTTTAATGCATTTCTTGCAGATTTCGTCGATTTTAATATTATTAATAGTACATGCATTAAATAATATTTACGAGATGCAACAAATATTCTTCTCAGAATTACTCAGTAGCCCATTCAATTTGTTCCATTAGAAATAGTTTTGACAGCCGTTGAGGGTATATATTTTTTATGATGAATATCAGCGCCCTTGCCAGTTCGGCCGATTTTGGGATAACTAAAGACAGAGGTTTCCTGGTAGAGAACCGTCCAAACCATAAGTTTGCTTGTTGAGTTCACTGGAACGAATGGAAGCAGCCTCGGATACATCAGTTACGTATCTGACAGCTTAAGTGGTTCATCCGAATTGATTTTGATAAGATTTTTTACGTCATTTTCTCTGGTTTTAGAGCATTTTAAAAGCATTTTAAGAGTATTTTATTGATAATTTGTGGCGATGTTTTAGGTCATCAAAATCCACCCCTAGTGATGAACAAACGAATATGTAATTCCATACAAACCCTAGCCCCGATTATCACCAATTCATCAAAATCATTCATTCCCTGCAAATGTAGTCATAAGGCCGTAGGTCGTAGGGAAATCCATTCCAATGAGGTGTGTTGTGTGCAGGGTGCCGGTGTCGCGGGTGATGAGCTGGGAGCCGCCAGAGCACTCTGCCTACGCGGACGCGCACCGCGCGGGTTTCAGGGGCGCCGCGTGCGCCTCGCTCCACCCCACCTGCCCCGTGTCGCTGCTCGACCTCGCACTGGGCGCCACGGCCGGCGCCACCGTCGGCGACAACCAGCCCTGAGGCACGCACCGGACACATGATCAACCCATTCTTTCCCGCCTAACAAACAGACTCCTCGTGGCATATTTTTTTTCAACATCTCTTTGATATTAGATAAGGGTAGAATATTTCCTGTATTTACCTACCTCACCTACCGTATTCTATTATAAACTCCTATCATCGCCCTCCAAATATATTTCAAAATTATCCTCTCAATAACCTTGGTTTATTGGCTGTCCGGGAGAACCGCGTCTTTGTTGATTGAGCTGACGTTTCGGACATCATGTTGTGGCCCTTTTCAGAGCTATACTACAGTGTATAGAGCCGTGCGTGGTCTACCACACCGCACATAACTTGCTTTACCAGGGAGTGTTAACCCCGAGGTGGGCACCTGAGGACTAGCTCTTATTCGCACCCCACGCCAACGCACAAGTATGTCTACACGCTGGTATCTGAATCCCGCCGGAACGCAGTTTGCCTTCACGCTAACCTCCCCCATTCAGTGCCTGGGTTGGGCCGCCCTACCAGCTCAGAACAGAGCTACAGTATAGCTCTGAACATGAAGGCCGAAACGTCAGTTCCATCGACTGAGACGCAGCTCATCCCGGACAGCCAAGAATCAAGTGACTCATGCCGCAGAAGCCTATGAATCTACCTTGGTTGAAGGTTTTAGCTTCAGGGAGGTGACAAAAAGTTACCCCTTTCACAATTTGCTGGTAAAAAAACTGAAGAGCGTTGCAACTGAACTTTGTACTGTCATTGTAATCCAAAATTCAATAATAATTTTAAAGAAACGGAGATCCCCTCCCCGATCTATCCCTCCACAAGTCCTAAACTTCATGATGTTATGTCGACTCAATGAATAATAAACAGAAAGATGCAGAGAACATGGGCACGTATTTTGCAAATAAAGTTTACTATATTTTGCATCAGAAGAAATATTACCAATGTCTTCCACGAAAAATCTTATAATTTAAAGTTTGTCACATTATTATAGCTAATTTCAAGGCTGTAATTGGTTTAAATACAACAATGAACAAATATCTACATGTATAAATGTTCTGCAGTTGTATAATAATGTGGTTTATAGGGTATTTTGTGTAACTGTTTTTTAATGTTTAGGATAAAGTAAAAATGTTCATATTAAGAAAAATTAAAACTATGTATAAACACTAACAATTATGACAATATAATTATAATAACGCAATTTTTTAACAAAAATGTAAACATTTGCTTCAAAATCTCCTTTGTTTTGTATGTTAAATAATTGTGTGAAAACAAGAAAAAAATTAATTAAAAATCTATTCCTTAACCATTCAATGAATTCATATCATTTTCATATCATCATCATAAGATATCATTTTCACATCAAAATAGGAGACGATATATACACAATGTTTGCTCAAAAAATTTCTTCAATATAGTTTTTTATTTAATTCATAATGTTTAAATTAATTGAAATAAATGCAAACAATTTAAAATAACGAATATATTTCATAACTAAAAAGTCCTTAGTAATTTAATTTTCAATATACTTGTACTGGGAATCTCAACACTTCAACTCTGTGATTATTCGACGAATAATTTGATCCATAAAATAAAAAAATCAATACATTAAATTTGAATAAGCCGAATAGAAGTGGATATAAAAATGCTGAATTTTGTATTATTTTAAGTGATGCATTTTACTTATTTTAGACTTCGGAAAGTCAAAATCCATAAAATGCCGATATCTACTTGTCCGGGAGACGCCACGCCCTAGGTTTAGGTGCATAATGTTTCGCGAAATGCAGGCATTTCTCTCTGAGGAAGGTCGCAGAATGGCGGCCAAAACGTTAGTACCTGTGCCTAGGACGCGGCGTTTCCCGCGTCCTAGGTAGGTCTTATGCGACCGACTCCGGCCGCAAAAGTCTAAGCTATTATAAACGATATTTTTCCTTTTCAACTTAACTTCCCAAAATATAAATTATGGACCATCTAACATTTCACTATTGAATTAAGCATTAAATTCGAAGAACGAAAACACAAGACGATGCGTGAAAGTTCGTAAACGTAAGCGTGGTTAGTTTTATGATGGCGTCAGGACCGAAAATGTTTGTGCTTGATGCTAACCTTTGCTAATTTTTTTTTTTGGGGGGGGGGGTATTTATTCTATTTATATTTTGCCTAGTGGCGAAACAAGTTCTGGACAAGTGCATATTGTATGGACTTGTATTTATGAGTACGTTGTGCCAGTCAATACGTAGCTAAACATCAAAATGTAAAAGAAAAAATTCGCCGTTTTTCGCGCATTCCCTAACTTTCTCTATACTACGTATATTACTCCGGATATACGTACGTATATGAGAAAGTAAAAAATACTAAGCATGTGTTCCGAACATTGAAATAGAAAAAATAATATTGATCTGTGTACGTATATCAAATATTGATTACTCTATGAGACTTTAATGAGGAGCATCAACACTCTAAGAGTAGTCAAAGTTTTTAAAGAATGTAAACTTTTCTAAATATAAGGAGTGTAAATAGTAATCCGCTGTCTATTAAAATCATTATGTTCTAGTCAAGTTTAGAATTATTGTTCTCCGTTCTCTTACAACCTTGTCAGACGCCAAATCTCGATTATTTAAGAATGTATTATAGCACCCAAAAAGGTTTCATATTTAATATATGTCACTCAGGATATTCATTCACCTTGTAATTTTAAGGCCATGATTTCGTTTTGTTTTGTTTCTTGTAATACGTCATGCATAATTTTTAGAAATTAGCTAGTGCTGATTTAAGTGGTTATAAGTAGGATTTTGTGATATTGAGATTTGACATAGAACATCAGAAGATAAAATGTGATATTCTTCTTCTGATATTGTATCGTGGAGACGCTACATGTTTGTATTGAGTTAATGAGCTAATTGAGTTAACAATCCAGGACAAATATTTTCAATTTGTTACGATTTTGTCAGCTTTATACTTTTGAAGTCTCACCTCCTTCCCGCGATACATTCTATCTTCGTCTGGCGGCGAAGCCATTTTCTTCGTCATTCATGGGCTGCAATATTGTCACAACACGAAAAACGAAATTTCGAGATAAACGTCTTTAATGTTTTAAGTGGTGATTGAATTACAGGTATGAGACATTTAGTAACTGGAGTACAAAGAGATAAGAGCTGCTAAAAGACTTCATAAGAGTTAATAACAACACATATAGAATGTTTTAAAATGAATGTCATATCTAAAAATTCGTATTTTTCGAGTTGTGTTAGTGTCGCGGCCCACGAACGATAACTAATATTTCTGTAAAATAACACAGGTGCGGACAATTGTTTAAATCCGCGTTCTCTTGAGCTCTATAACAGTAAGCATGTGTATCATCAGTAATGCTTGCCTTTATTTTTGACCCGAAGTGTCACCTTTCTGAGTAAATACAACCTTTCGAAAACAGAATATTTTAAAATATAAATACTTGTTCATTTCTTCAGTACCTAAAATACAGGTTTTAAAGGTAAATGTCATCAACGTTTCTGAAGATATCAAATATGAGAAGATGAAAAGCAATACACAAACTGACGCAGCACAGAAGAAAATCTTATTTAAATCATGTAAGTATTTTTTCTACTGTAAAGGACTTCTAAACTTTCAGTACAGAATGTGTTTACGTGGAATGATTCGCAAGACATCACAACACACCAGAAAGAGAGACTTCCGGTTGCATCAATGGAACAAATGTAGTTAAGCAATATCAACAGACTGACGAAAACATAAATGATTAGCAAGGAAGGATTAAATCTCACTAGATATCTCTTTTCCTTCTTTTTTTAAATAAATAGAAAAGAAGGTTCTATATTATCTCCAACAGTTCATGAAATAAGCAGAACTTTTGGATTAAGAAATAAGGGTGAATTATGTCAATTTAATTATTAATAACTTGTTTAGATAACAACAAACTTCTAGGTCTTTTACCTCAATGGCCACAAAGAAAAAAATCCATAATACAGTGGAATACACTGACGAAAACTAAATAAAAACCTACTTCATTGACATTCTCCACAGGAATTCACTTACACAATGAGTTTCATTTAGTTGATTTTACACGATTTATACGGCAGTATAAGTAGGGTAAATGTATAAATAAGCACAAATCAACGTGCATTAAATTTCTCAAGATTCAGTTAAGATCTTAGGGCAGGCTTTATCAGGAAAAATAAATTTCCGTTCACTGAGTTACGTGCATAAAATCTATTGCATCTGATTTCAAATTATACTAGTTCACTGTATTATTCAAATAAATGAATAGAAAATTAACTTAACGTAATAGCAAATAAAATAATTAAGATGTCCAAAGAAACGGTGTATTTTCTCCAATACAAGCTCCTCTCGCATGAAAGCTACCCTCAATTTTTTGGATGGAAGTAGGGGGAAAATGTACTTCGTTATTTGTTGTAATAATATTGTTTAAAAGCACCTCATTCTCTGCAGATTTCAGTGTCATCATTTTCTAAGAAACTTGCAGGTACTATATCGTAAATAAAAAAATATATCCATTTGTAACATTTTTTGAAAAAGAAATGACAAAATATTTGGAAAAAAATATTTCGCTTCATTTCAAGATCTTTGCGCGTTCGTCTCCCGTCCATTTATGTTGCCAATTTTTGGAAATGAAGTGAGCTTGTATCAGAGAAGATAACGTAAACGTTTTGTAATACTAGAGTTTTACATCTTATATACCAGTTATGTTTCTTTCGTTCTTCCCTAAAATGCAAATATTGTGTTTGTTGTGGTCTAATTTTGCTCTTCTCAAAGCGCATTGGCCAGATCGACATTTACCACAGATTGGCATTTTCTAATCGGTACGAGAAGCTTCCGGTAAGACACACATACCAAGAACCTCTACGTTCGCAGAGCTAGAGCCAATGATCGCGCCCCGCCCCAACGCGTGAACCTGGGGCCAGAGAGCTGGGCGGCCTGTTGCGCCCTCCACCGCCTAATTAAAAGCAGCCTCCGGAGACGGATCATCGTCGGAGGCCACGTGGCTGCAGCGCGGGGCGGGGCGGGGCGGGGCGGGACCGGAGCAGCGCCCGTCCACCCGCGCGCCCGCACTGCGGCGCGGCGCCGGGCGCGACCCGCCCACGCCCCGCGCGCGCCCGCCACCACCGCCACCGCCTGCGCGATCGATGCCGCGAAGCTTCGCACGTCCTCCGCCGCACAGCAGCACTGGCGGTGGCGGCGGCGGCGCCACCCCTTGCTCCCGGGCTCACACACGCCGCGCCGCACAATGCCGCCTCGCCCGCGCCGCCCTCGCCACCCCCGCACCGACAAAAGCGACCGGCGTGGCGGTGGTAGCGGTGGCGGCAGCTCCTGCTGCGAAGCCGCGCGAGGACGAGCAGGGAAGGGGGCAGGGGGCGGGTGAGGGGATGCAGCGGACGCCGTCTTTTTGAAGCAGCGCAAGCGCTCAATCTGCGAGGCGGCCGCTTTAACCGCTGCCGCTCCCGACCACACCCGCTCCCGGGCCCTAACCTTGCACTCACTAAGCGCGCGCGCGCGCGTGTGTGTGGCACGCGCAAAGCCGCGTGAGTTGGCGCACGCACAACCACGCGGCTGGCGCGCACGCGTCGATACGACGCTGCGACTCGTGGCAGAAGGCAAAGCGGGTGGCCGTGCGCGAAGCTCAGAGAATAGGTTAGTGGGATGAGAGCGAAGAAATTGTGAACGAGTGGTCAAAAGATAGAGAAGGCCAATGGTCTAAACTAAAATGGGATGAGAATAACTGAGGAAGTCGAGCATAAGCAAGGAGGTGAGGGAAGCAAGTTGAAAGGGATGGAATGCTGTAAATGGAGAAAGGATTTGGAAATGTACGATGGTGCTGGGATAAGCTGTAACAATGCAGAGCAATGTAGTATTATTTACGCTTTGCCCAAGGTTACCCTATTTTCCATTTATCGTTGTAGCAAAATTGTTAGAATAGTTTAATAGCTAGTAGTTACTACGTACCTGAGAGCTCGGTGCCTTCTTTTTCTGTAAAGAAGAGACGAGTTACGAATTCTACTGGCAAACGAAATGTTCCTGATCAAACAAAATGGAGAGGGGGGAAAAATTTTCTTTGTGTAATTTGAATGGAAACAGATAGAGAAATACAACAGTCTGTCGACATATAAGCGTATTATTGGCAAATACTCCACCACTGATTTTCAAAACCACCCCGGATATTAACGGAAATAGCAGAACGCTAATATCTGTGGAGACAGACGAGAAAACGCGATAAAAATTTCATTTCGTCAATACGTCTCCTTCTTCCTTTGGGGTAAACCGACTGAATGAAACAGCAGTGTTTGTATTTCCGGAAGGGAGATGAAATATTTCGCCTTCGCAAACAGCGGCCGCACAGTCGCTTGCGAGGCTCCGACATCTCGCGGTCTCTTTAATGCTGCCTAGATCCGGCGTGTGGGGCGTGGCGGGGCAGGCGCATCTGATGCCGCGCAGCCTAACCGCAGTACGGGCTTGGGCGGGGCGGGGCGGGGCGGGGCCCGGCCAACACGCCTCATGACGATGGATGTTCCCGATGACGATGGTGCCGCTGCTGGTGCTTGTAATGATGATGAGGAACGGTGGCTGGCGCCGCACCCCCGTTGCTCGTGCCGCTGCCGTCGCCGCCTCAGCGGTGCTGGCAGGAGAGGCGCGCGGGTCGAACCGGGTCGTGACGTCATCAGTGCGAGTGGGCGGGTCCGCAGGGTGGAGCGGAACGGGGCGGAGCTGGACAGAGCAGCGAAGGGCGGCGCTGGGGGAGTAGGACAGGAGGGGGACGGGGGGGTGGAGGGGCGAAGCAGAGCGAATCGGGACGGGACAGGATGGGACCTGTATGTTGAAGGATGATTATGAGAAAAAGTAACATGGTCAAAAATGTAAAGGGGAAGAGGTGAACAATACGCGATAAAGGTCGAGAAGGATTTGACGAGGATAGCCCAGGAGCATAGAGAGCTGAAAGAATCAGACTTCCACACACGCATACAAGGAAGTGTAGTTGTAACCGTTACAGAACAGTACAACTCCAACAGGGAATTTCTTTCTGGTCAAAGGATAGCCCAAAAGAAGTTTCAGAGCAGCTGCTCTTAGACAACAGGAGAAAATAGGGCAAGTCAAAAAAGAACCTGAAATATCTACAAGCTCGTAGCGTGAAATTAAGATATTCTACGGGGAAATTAAAGCTTAAAACATAAAACAGCTGCAATAATTTAGACTGCTAAAGTTTTAAGAGGCAAGAATCATAAAACTTTGGCGCCTCGTGACAGGATTTTGTACAGATTTGTTGCTGCACACCTGCAAAATCGATTGAAAGTAGCAGGAATCAGTGGGAGGGCTAAAATAAAAGCTTTCTTGCAAATCCCCAGTTTACAGCTAGGATATCGCTTTAGGCGGAGGATTTTTATTTTTTTACACTTCGGCACAGAAGGCAGGAGATAAAGCGGGGGCCCCAAGCCTCTCCCAGGGGATGTAGCACAGCTAAGTAAAATGAGTGTGAGAATGAAAGAGAGAATAGGGGTTTCTCTAAAAGAGACAACATTTATAGTCTCGAGAGAGGTGTATTTTTCTCTCTATTACTGCCATTTATCATGGCGGGACAGATTCATTCTCGTAGAGAATATCTCAAAAAATAGTTTATCAACGTGCCATCAAATGTTGACAATTGGCATGTTTTCTTTACATTGTACACTAGGATGAATGATCCCATGTGAGTGAGTCAGCCCATGCTCGCTCGCCTGGGTGAACATGGCGCTGCGCCGGTCGCCGCGCTATCACAGTAACAACCAGAGCTGATTGTCAGTCCGCCGCCCAAGGCGGGAATGGCTGTTAGTTTACTGCAACATATTAGGGTTAGGCACACGAGGCGTGGTTTTAGATGGGACATGTGGCTTCTTTACATGTATTTATTTAACGATATTGTTTTATAAACATTTTAGAACAAAACCTTGGTTAAATTTTGTTATCATATATCTTCTACGTGTTATACCTGGTTTTTGAAATATTGTTTCATAATTAAAGAGAATATTAATTAAATAGGCCTAACAAGTTTTAATTCTTTTTAAAACAATTTTAAAGAAGTGATTTTTGTGATAAAGATTACACTGGGAAAACTATGTTACAAAGACAGTCCAAAAATAAGATGGTAGTACGATAGACAATGGCTAGAGCGGGACGCTGGGCTAGCTACCAGCAGACTAGGGATAGCGGGCGTTAGCAGAACCTGAAACACACCACAGCTAGCACGCACGATAGAGTGAACAGAGCAACAGACTTGGAACGTCAAGACAGCGGAACGAAGTTTTGAAAAAACATTTACTCTCTTTTGTCTTGCAACAATGGTGACATTATAACAATAACAAACGTGGAGGCATCGAACTTGTGAGCAAAACAGAGGAACTTAAGAACACAGGCTCCCGCGCGCGGGGCGGGGCGACGCTACGTCGGGGGTGGTGGCTGGAAGACATCGATTGAAGGGAAGGGCGGGGGAGGGGGCAGAAGCGGGGCGAGGAGAGGGAAGGGGAGAGGATGAAGTCGGCAGGTCGCTTCAGAGCAGTCACTTGTTTTTTGTCCTGGCGAAGATTACAGTGAATCGTTTTAATTAACCAATATTTCTTAATTGTTTCTTTTTAATATTCCGAGAATTATCAAGGTTTTACGTCTTTTTCAAAATGATTTATCTTTTTTTCCTAAACCAAGAAAAACCTTTTGCTTTTTTAAAATGGGCTATGCTACATTTTTTGAGTGGTTCTATTTTTATCGTATGGCTAAATTGCACCTTGCGTCAGATGTGATATATTTACAATTGTTTCCGAGTTGTGTGAGTATGCAAACTCTCTGGCGTTATTTGCGTACACAACCTTAGTTAAGTAGTTAATTCTTGATTGTCTTGCTAACTTCAAACGTTCTAGTCGAAACTCAGAAAACAAGAACACAACGCAACCTCTTCGTGGGGGTGAAAAAAGGGATGGGAGTAAATTTTCCATTTATAATAACATTTGAAAATTACCTCCAGCGGTTCTTTTAACGACGAATACGACTCCGTTCGTCAACTGTCTAACCAATGCCTTCTATACTCTCCCACGAAAAAATTACTGTCTACATGTTAAGAAAATCGTGTTAGAGTATTAAACAGACATTTATTCTTTATAAATGAGCAAATTGAGTGTCGTCTGTTTTATTATCATATAAAGTATTTGCTTTTATTATATCAAGGTGAAAAACTTATGAGAGATTAAATTTTTCCCGGAGAGAATATACAAGACATTAATGTCAAGGAGAGTCGACGATTCTCGGGTAGTCCACATTGCACACGGTCGACAGTCGATATAATCGTAAACTGTTCGCATCGGTGTGCTTCACAAGCCGAATCCGGAACCGGAGACAGGAACGGCGCTGGTGTCCTCTTGTGGCACTGAGGAGCGGCCGGAGATCCCCGGGACCCCCGGCCCGAGCCGACACCGCGGACGCAACATAACAACTGCGAGTGTTCGGTTCGCGACAGGGGCGCCCCTACCGGCCACCGCCCGCGCCACGCTCGTGACCTGGCGCGCGCGCGCAAAAACCCTGATGACGAGTGTGAACGATTGTGAACATGAATGAGTGTAAGAGGAAGTACGTGAATGTACACATGTTGTACGTATTGCTGACGTCGACACGCTTATAAGGCTTATTGCTTACGAGGTCACCGCTCGAGTAACAAAGGTATGTCCATTTGAGTCACGGACGCCTCTAGGGCGACTGTGCCGTTCTCGTACGGGGAACCAACCTGCAACGGTTTTTAAAATTTTGAACGACTTGTCTAATGGTATCATGTACACATTATTTTCTATGTCCACTTATACCATGTGCCCTGAATTTCAAAATAACGTAGAGTGCACAGTGATAAATTCGAAGTGAATCAACATTGCTCAAAACAATGAATAACACCCTTGTTTCCCCCGACACTCAATGGTCCCCAAAGGCACCTCACAGTACTCAAAATAACCCAAATTACTCGCTGGTTCCAGCGGAACCTGAAAGCGCCAAATGGTGTTAAAGGCCCCAAATGGTACTCCTAGACTCGAACTATATATCCAGTAGCACCCGGCGTTTCCGAAACGTCCCCCCCTCCCATTTAAGCAGGTGGTTCCCAACAGTGCCGCATGTCCCCTGGCTCCCCGCAGCAACGAGGTGGTTTCGACGATAACAAAAAGTGAGCGAGCGCGCCGAGTCCCATGCGGGCGGCGAAGGCGAATACGGCGGCGGTGGCACGACGGTGGCGCGGGCGTCGTCGAGGGCGAGGGCGTTGGCGGCCGGGGCGGGAGCGTGGGCGGGGGCGGCGGCGGCGGTGGAAGAGTCCGAGGTGAGCGGAGAGGCGGCGGGCGCGGCGCTGCGTGTTCAGTCTTCCTCGGGCCCCATCATCATGAGCAGGCGCTTCTTGGCGATCTTGGAGTACTTGATGTCGATGGGCTGCGTGGTATCGTACAACGACGGCGCTTGCAGGATGATGAGTGCCGTGCCCAACACGCACGCGATGGTGAACAGCCAGAGGAACAGCCTGTCCAACACCATGGCCACGTACTTCCAGTCCTCCTCCACCTGCGGGCGAGCGCGTCCGCGTCAGGGTGTCAGTGGATGGTTGGGGGTGGCATGCGGAGCAGCGTGGAAGGGTGCGGCGTGCAAGGGGGATTTACGATAGGAAACTAAATATCCTCTCATGCATGAGGCCGAAGATGTATGTTAGAGACAGACAACGGGTACAAGATCAAAGGATTCAAATTCAGAAAAGGGCAAACTTACACGAAACGACGTATATAAAAAACAAAATTGTCATCAGATAACAGTCTTTGGCAAAACATCTCAGAGTACAATGACTTCGATTGTAAAATATCAGAGAAAAAGTTTATGGGAAGAAAAGTTACGTAATTTTTAGAACATATCTTAATCGGTTTTAAAAATGTAATCGACGTACTTAAATGTAGTTAGAGATAACGGTATTTTAATATCAAATACTGAAAACATTGATACCCAATTAGTCTTTCTTCTTTATTGCTCATAAAATATGGAAATAATCACAAAATGTATTGTGATTGTATTGTGAATATCAAACACATTGAAACTCATCTGTGAATCTTGATACTTTGGTGCATTGATTTTCCAGCTTTTCAGTCCAAAAAATAGATCAACTATGCTCCCTAATCAGTTTCACTAGCTGAAACGGTCACGATAAGATGAAATAATAGTTTAAGAAACATTTCAAAGCAATTTTTTTGCCAATTTTCTTTATAAACAGTTCTTTATTTCCACAACTTTCTAATCAGAAAGCAAATCTCTTGACATTTTCGGATAAGTTTATGGAAAGGAAATCGCAATTTTTTCTAAATCATGTGTATTTATTGGTAAAAAGCTAAAACTATATATTTGTAGAATATGCATTAACTGAAGGTATCAAACAGACTTTAGAGATCAATAGATATGTTACTTTAAAGTATGCCTCCTTTAATAATTTTAAGGGTCGGGCCGTTTAGCATGACGAAATAATAAATTCTAGATAATTTTGTAGGTCAGATATTTGATAATTTAAATATATTATGAAGTATACAATATGTAAATTGCGTTAAATTTATTGCATTAAATTTATTGCATTAGTTAATACAGTTTTCTAGAAAGGAAAAACGACAGGGGAAATTACTCGAATATTGAAATTAATTGAATATTGAATGATAGCTTAAAAGTTTCTTCTATGAATACAAATGTAAATAATTAAGTACGTCCAATTAATATTTTATTATTATTATTATTATATGTAACTTTGTGCTTCTATAAAATTCAGAGTGAACCACAGAGAAAAGATGGGGTAGAACATGCATCCTTTGCATATTAAAATATGGCAAACGTACATTTGCTCAATGGATTCGAAGCATTTAATATATAGGAAAAGGTAAAATAACGTTTGAATGTAACGTCTTTCACGTATCAATAGTCGAATATCAATCAAAGTTTGTTAGTATTATTACTGTTCCTAATATAATAACACAATCACTTAATTCCACACAAATTACAGAACAAATGTATTAGCAAGAGAGATGTGATTCATAGGGAAAATAGTTCTAGGTGATATAATTAATTTAATTATTATAATTATTTATTCTCAAATTAATGTACGCAAATTACTTAACGAATTCTTTGCAAATTAACGTGAAATATAATTACGAGGTGATCGTATTTTAGAATTAAAGAAAACACATAGATCAATGCTAATCTGGATTTGCTTGATGTTACATATGTATCAACTGTATTGATGCATAGTTACTAATGAGTATCTTTTTAATCAGTGTTAAGTAAAATTAAAAAAAGAAATTTAAAAAAGCAAAAATGTAAACCAATTCGTTAGAAATTATTAAAAACGAAAATAAAATTCGTTAGGAACCGTTAAAAATGTCACTTTAAAAAAATGCTAAGGAGGCGAAGGAACAAGGAAGTATAAATTTACTCTCCAAAACACAAATCATACAAGTGGAAATACTTTCATCACAACATGAATTTTAAGGCGCAAAGCTTTGTAGGCACAACGGCAAAACGTTGGGAGAGACACATAGAAAATAGCTATCATAATTTCTATAGACTCAGCTAAAATAAAAATTCAATTGATATACGTTCAAATAATAGATTAGAGTGTCAATAGTCGCTTACTGGGTCTTAACTCATAGAAAATAATTGTGATTTCTACCAATAGACAATAAACATACACTTATTTGCAAACGGATTGTAATGAAATACAAGTATTTCGAAAACAAAGAAACTGGACAAGTGTAGTAGTTCTAATAGGTCACACAATAGTTGTTCGCATTTTCAACAATCACAAAATGCAAAGTGTAGATGGTTAATGTTTTGAAAGATAGTTTTCATATTAAGGGTCTTTTTAACGATGTTCATTCACATCTATATCTGCTCCACGCATTCAATCTTTTATTGAAAACCGTCGAACCCGTCAACAGCGATCGACGAATGCAACACAAACATAAGTAACATCGCATGTAATGCACACAATATTCCGTCAATGAAAATGTAGGATGGCAAACTATGTTCACAGTTATTTTGAATTTTGTTGAATTAATTGTATTTCAACAAAACTAAAAAATTATATTTATTCAGAGAATTATTATATTCAGAGAATTATATTCATTCAAACAATATCATTCAATTTCCTTCGAAACCTTACCCGTGTAAAGAAAGTATTGTGACCAATTGCTCCCAGTTAGAGTTGAATCATATTTCTCGCGTTAAATGCTTCGTATTTGAAAAACAATATAAACGATCCGTTTATCAAATTAGAACTGATTTTTACTTTGAAACTTCGTAATTTATTTACATTATTTCCATCTGGTTTATGATAAATCAGAGTCGAACTGTTCTTTTCGAAATTCATTTACAAAAATATAAAAGCCGGGATGATGGCGACCGACGGTTACTTGAAAGCGATTGTGGCATCCTTCAGATTAGTTGTTTTTTCAGAACCAATTCCGCCATACTGCTTCGCACTGACTCCAGATCTATTTGGAGGGAATCGCGCACTGATCGAAGGACAACGTTGTCTTGCTTATCTGCTTGTAATGAAATTAAATTCAAAATAATCGGCACCTGCGGTTCATTGATCAGGAATACGTACTTTGTGCAAAAAGGGTGTACAAAAAAAGAAAGCAATCATAAGTGCATAAAAAAAATGTAAGTGCACATAAAAGATGTAGTAATAAAGTAAGCAGTCATAAGAGTACAAAAAGGTATTGTAATAAAAAAGCAACAATGAGTGCACGAATAAACAAAAGTCATAAGTGCACATACATTGTTGTACATATAAAAACAAGAAAAAAAAAGGTTCGTGCACAAAAGAACAAAGCAATAAAGATTGCACAAAAAAAAAAAGGCCAAAAGGCGTGCGCGTGCAGGTGGGTGACGCGCGGTGCCGCACGGGGGACTCACGCTCTCGAACTTGTCCTTGTTCTTGACGTGCTGCGCGATGAAGCGCGCGTCCTCGATGGTCTTCTCCAGCTCGTGCGTGGGCTTGTCGAAGGTGGGCGAGGCGTCGTGCGCGCCGCACAGGGGCAGCGGGGGCGGCGCGCCGGCAGGTCGTAGTCCGTGGAAAAGCGCTTCGCCCGCCCCGCCCGCCACGCCGCCCCCGCCCCCGCCGCCGCCCACGCCCACGCCGCAAAGCTTGTCCAGCTCGGGCGCTACGTCGAACACGCCCGCCAGCACGGCCTCCGGGGGCTTGCCGCCGCCCCCGTTGCCGCCCGCCGCCGCCGCCTCCTCCTCGTCGTCCACGCTGTCCTCTTTCTTCGGACGCTCGATTAGCAGCACCTGCAACCGGCCGGAGTTACTTCACAACGCCGCTCGCTTCTATCCTATATTACTACATTCTTTTAGTTAATTCGCATTTTACTTTCATTCAGATGAGGAAACCCTTCATTTTTACTTTAAGCGTCTAGTCAGTTTAGACGTTTACGTCCTTAAATTATGTTTTTTATGAACTTGTGTGAATTGTGCATGCTTGTGAAAACTGATACGGAGAGGTAAAGATGAGCTTATCACTAAACAAATTATTTTTAAGCAAGTTTTCAAGTATACTCTTTGACAATTTTAATTGAAAGTTCAATGTTTCTCCTGGTAATGTTTTCAATCAAAAGGTTTAAAATATGTTATTAAAATTTGTAAACGACGAGGTGATATACAAACAAAGACGGTGGTCTCTCTTAAACGTTACAAAATAATTTTTGTAACCCTTAATCTATGGTTTTAGGAAAAATTCCATTAATTTAATAATAATAATAACAATAATAATAATCATAATAATAACAATAATAACAATCACTACAGTTAATTTAATATTCACATTACACACACAATTATTTTCACATGTTCGAACGGCTCGTACAAAGTTATTTTCACATTACATCCAAAATATCCAAAACCCTTACTGCTAAAATATTGGTTTTGGATATTTTGGGTTAAAGATTGCCTTCATTGAATTAATTTGAAAAATTTCAATATATAATGTCTTAGAATGCATGTTGAAAACACGGCAACTACGTCCCTATGTGTTCAACTGCCCATTATTTACAACACACGCACATACAAGTTTCATAGTTTTAGATTAAAATTCGTATTATTCAGGAAAAATAATGTTATTTAAAAATTATCACTTACAGCAATAAATGTCTTGAAATGTTGAACAGTGTGAAATTCTTAAACGATCACAAGAAGTTTGAAACAATGCTTTAGTATATTTTACTCAATGGTAATCCCATTGGGGGTTAAGGGGCTAAAAGGTAACGATGAATGTAAAATCTTGGCTTTATGAATGAATATATTATACATACCAGTGGAAATTATTAACATAGAGATTAATGTTTCAAAAATTCGTGTGTAAGAAATATTTATATGAAGTATTGTTTTGTTGTGGATACTTATCTTATGTACTGCAAATATTTATACATCTTCTTGCACGAAAAGATATGTCAGCATTAGAACTAATTATTAGTAAGAAAGTGAGTAAAATTATACATATTAAATAATTGATATTGATTAGTATCTTATTGATTAACAATTAATTCATAAAATATATTGAAAATTATTGAGAGGATTTTAAATTCGACAAAGTTAGTAATTAATTTTTCAGGTATTCACATGCTCAATATGTAGAAAAGAAAAAACAGATGATATATTTATTTTCTTTGAGTAAAACATCGTGGTCTGATAAACAATTGCAATAAACCAAAATAGTAGGTCAATGGTTGGTCTCTATGTTTATGAAATGTACGCTTGAACTTAATAATTAAAATATTGAAAGTTTATACATACTTTTGCAGCCAGAATTAATTAAATACATTAATCAGAAGTTGTTACTCAAAATAACAGTGATTATTGTTCATGTAGTAAGCGGTACATACAAGAACTCAAAACGTAAGCTTCGTTATTGGGAAGGACTCTTCTGTGTCTCACCTTGGGCAGTAGTTGTATGAAAAGCCGATGTACCCACGGCCTCATCCGATGCGTGACCGGCGACCGAAAGTTTACGTTGAGCACGGCGATGGTGACCACGACGGACAGCGTCACTAGCACCATGGTGAAGAGCAGGTACTTGCCGAGCAGTGGCACTGTGAGCGACGTGGGCGGGATGATCTCGGCGAGTAGTAAGAAAAACACAGTGAGCGACAGGAGAATGGAAATACACAGCGACACCTTCTCCCCGGAGTCCGAGGGCAAGTAGAAGACGAGGACCGACAGGAACGAGATACCCACGCACGGGATGATGAGGTTGACGGTGTAAAAGAGCGTCTTTCGGCGAAGCGTAATGTTGAAGATGATATCCGGATACGGCTCTTCGCAACAACTGTAGAACTTCTCGTTCCGAACGGCTGGTACCTGCGGACAAAAAATGTAATTAAAATAAAAATGACCAGTCCTTTGGATTGAAAAATTATCATACCATTGGGTACAATCGTCACATTCACAATGACATTACATAGTACAAAATTACATTAGAAGCTTTAGCTTTACATGTACAATTCACTGATATATAGATTCAGATAATGTTGCTACAATGTTAAAAACTGAAATTAAATAGTTTCAAGAAGAAAAGTATTTTTGAAGATGTAGATAAAGAAAAGAGAAGTTTCAAATTATTGATACATTTTAGTTAACTAGAGAGAGAAACAGATAACCACGTGATGTGAACTTTCGTCTCATAATATTCATCATACAATTCAAAATAAAAAAATTTTAAGAATCAAATATTGCAGTGAACTCTTTAAACAGAAGAAAAAATACAATAACATAAATAAAAGACTGGTAGTTTTAAAAACTAACTTAAAGTGAAACGTATGAATTGAAGGATAAAAATTGGAAATGAAACGTTTAAATCCCAAAGACAAAGTTATATGATATTTTTACAAAAAGTTTGTTCAAGCTTCTGTCTGAATCATTGTAGGCTAGGTTCTATGCTAGATTATCAAGTCTCTTTCCATCGTATAGTGGGATTTATGTCATATATTTCAATAATTTCCTTTATGAGTTTTGATTTTGGCAAAATCACAGCACCTGGATGATACCTAAATTTCCATTTCGATACGTTATTAACTGAAATTGAAGGAAAATAAATAATAAGTATTTTTTAAATTCTATTGTGAAACTTCTATGAAATTCAACAGAACTACGGCGTTTACAGTTCTCTTTAATGGTGCAGAGGCATGGATTCGTGACAACTCAAAGTGCATGAAGATTGAAGCAACAGAAAATGAGGTTGCTGAGACCACTAGCGGGTGACACTTTGCACATAAAAATGAAGATATTAAGTCAGAACTTGAAGTCAGTCATGTAGACCAAATATTGAGTTCAAAGCTATTGTATGGACATCTAAAAAGAACAATTCCCGCTTCAAAGATTGAGTATAAATCTGACGACAGAAAAAATGTGTAATGCCGAAGATTGAGATGGAAGGACTAAGTGAAATTCCCGGAGCTGGAAACGTCAAAAGTTCTAATCCTTGCTGTGTATGATGATGATGAGCTTTCATGTAATATGTTTTGAAAGTTTTTCTTCGACACAGACTTCCGTTTTTCTGTATTTTTAGCGTCATCATCAGTTTCTTACATCAAGATTAAGTTTGGAAGAGACAAGCATTTACGAGCTACAAACGTTATTGTCTTTGATGGGGTAACAACGATACCTGCATTGATCGTTTATTGATTGTGATGTCTATTGAAAAAGACGAAGAGCGTTTCATTAGAAAGATTCTGGATAAAGAAGCAATGTTGGAGGGAGAGGTGGGAAAGGTGGGAGACGTAACAGAAGAAGATGTCAAAGCAATCTTCAAAAATAATAACTAAGTTCTTAATATTTGGTTATTTTTATTTAATGTTATATATTTTGTTTAAAACAATTAATTTATATAGTTTTAACATTTTATTGAAAATAAGTCGCCAATAAAGAAATGAAAATATAAAATAAAAAATATCGGTTTAAGCAAAAATTCAATGAAAATCAATAAGTAAAATCTTAACATAGAAGATACTGCCGTGAACCAAGTATAACAGATCGTGTTGTAGTAAGCAAAAGTAACAGCAAACATAAATATAATGAAGGTACCAAGAATCTAAATGAAATTAAAAAGAAATTTCGTGAGGCATTTTACGACAGCATGAAATATCACAAGAAAAAACCAATAAGAAACTCATGTCCTGCGGCTATCATAGTTCTAACAAGTGTAAATTCGTAGCGAATGCAGGTCCAGACTATTCCCGTAGTAAAAAGCGCTTGAACAATGTGAAACTCGCGTCGGCGCGGCGGTACAAATTAACTGCCGACGCACATACAAAGAGCGGCTCGTTGGGACACCGTTTTCTTCACTTTAGCACGCGAACGCCGCAGCGCGCGGCACGGCCACTTGCAGCAAAGTGGAGGGGGCATGCTACGCGACGCGAGGCGAAGCGACCGCTGCTGGCAGAGACGGGAGGAAGGGCGCAGTACATAATTAACCGCACAGGGCCGGCGCGGCGTCGGCGGCGGGTGCATGCCACACAAGTGCGCGCCACAGATGCGCGGGGAGGGAGAATACGTGGCGGGCAGCTCAATGGGGCGCGCGCCCTACCATGCACCTCCCCCCGGCTTCCCGAGGGCAAGGGATGTCGCGTCACGCCGGAGGTCAAAGGTTACTTCGCCCGCAACGCCCTCTCTCGATCACCCCCTCCCCCCCGCGGTCAAGATGGGAGAGGTGGCTCGGGGTATCGAATGATGTCCCTGCAATGCCTCTCACCGGGAGGTTCCAGGTTCAAGTTCGGATGGTGTCAGGATTTTCGACAATAGCTAAATGGTTTAGAGCTTGTTCCATGAGTCACCCTGTTGGTTTGGTTTGGTTGATTAGAGATTCCGAGCGCGTCAACAATGATGGTCATTAGTTACGTAAGTGTAGTGGGTGTTTTTGCTTGGGAGTTGGGGGTGGTCTTTCCCCGCTGGATGGCTAGATCCGGCGCCGACCTACCGTCGGCTAGTGGGAGTTTCCCAACAAGGTATCTCCCACCAGCAGGGAACCAACCCCTAACGGAACAACTTTTAAGTTTCCGACCGGTCTCCCGGCATGCGTGGTAGTGTAGTGCATGTTAGTGTAAGTGTATGTGTAAGGAGTGAGGATACGGAGAGGAAGACAAAGAAGAAAGAAAGATCGCGCGCGGTCCGTGACTCGTTTGTATTGCTCCTGCATTCGCCTGATGTTGATCGGAGAAACCACGAAAAGCTACCTATCAAAGCAACCGGTCGCTAGAACATCACATGCTCTTCCACGAAGAGATTTTCTCTTCGAGGCCTCCTTTCTTGCCTTCCCTCCCTGTGCTACTCCTTCCAAGTTCCGCCCAACTATCGGCTTTTTTAATTGGTTTTATTTATCAGGGATATCGATCCACCATCAAGCAACGTCGAGGCCTGACACCAGCGCTGGCTCCTTGGAAGAATTTAAAACTTTCTAGACTCTCAAGTCGCTGGTAGCGCGCCGAACGGCGGAGGCGGAGACTAATCGAGGTGGCTGTGCGAATTTCGCGCTCCGCAACGCACGATCTCGTCCGCGCCCCCCCTCCCGACCTCGTCCACATCCGCTTCCGCAAAGCGCCTAATTGTTCGAGAACATCGGAAACAGATGCGAGCGATGACGTGGAATTAACTAGCCCTTTGGGCTAGGTTGCCCTTTGTGCAGCAGCAAAGTGACATGACGTCGCGATTCAAATGCAGCTAATGAGGGGTTTTTTGATGGTGAAAAGTAAACGAAATCAATAAAGAATATACTGTCAATTCATAAAAAGTTAGCTGTGTACAATGTGATTAATATAAATGTACTTTATTTTTAAGTTTTTTTTCTTATTTTTTGTGTTTTAAACACTCAGTTATTTAAATCATGAACATTTGTTTAATAATCACATACCAATGCCATCACCTACAGTATCCGGAAAACACAAATGGTCACCAGAACAAATTGCAATATATCTAAAGGATAATTCCATATATTTAAGAACTAATGATACTTGTATTTCTATCATTATTTGTATTTTTCGTTACCGTTATTTATTATTTATGTCGTTATATATTACAGTTATTTTCTGATAGGTTTTGGAATAATATTGTCAATTTTTAAGGTATATCAAAGGCATAAATATTTTATTTTTTGCGATCCCTTTTGCCGGGACAGAGTTTGGACACGTCCATTTATATTCTATTTTTGAATAACAGTTCAAAATTCACTGTTTAACGACTGTACAACGGTTATCTACAGCAACAGGTAATAAAATAATATTGCAACGTGTTTGTTGGCAAGTCTGGCTGTAACGAAACTATCATGATAGAGTTCAGAATATTCCAGATTCTAACAACGAATTTCCTATACGATGAAACAGTATCTTCTTACCTATCAAAGATAGAAGGAAAAGACTACGTTGTGTCTCTATTTTACCAACCTCCATTGTTAACCTTCTTTGGAATGCTTGGATTACTATATAGTAATTTTCATGAAACATGTATTGTTTTCACGAAAAATGTGTAGTAATCCAATATATTTCGTATTAATCTATATTCATCCTTACACCTCAGAGAATTCCCTCGTATCACTAAGACACCTACCAAGACGATTGTATGGAAATTAACTTTTCAAAATTGAGTATTATTACGTGTAGAACGTTTATGAAAAATAATAAAAAATAAATTATTTTTCTTTAGGACGATGGATATTCCATCACACAACCACAATTTTCCAAGTGAAATATTTAAAGTTTGTCTGTATTTTTAAAATACAGTATGTTTTCAACACAGAACTCACTTTCAGTTAATGATTTGGCAATTGCTACCACACTAAACCACATTATGATGATAAACTTTAGTAATTAATAATAAAAAACATTTCAATTTTATAAACGAATACGAATTAACTTAATTATCGATGGAATGAGATAAAAGAAATAGCTTTTTTCTTCTGAACGAACATTAATTTGATTTTTAAACGTTAATTGATATTTCGAAAAATAATAATTGCTTGTTCAGGAATAAATTGGATTTTTCTTAGAGATGTACTAAAAACCTGATGAATTAGATATTATAGTTGTAGATGTATGAAAGGTTATTTCCAATTATATTATTATTATTATTATTATTATTATTATTATTATTATTATTATTATTATTATTATTTGAAAATGAAATAATTTACTTGTTCTTCGCCAATTCAGCAACTCGATCTGCTCAAAACGTGACATTACAACTCATTTTGCTTTTTTAGTATACATCCTTTAACGAATACGGCTTGTGAAATATTGCACTTATATGAGAAAAAAGTTTTCTTTCACCCAGTATGAATGCACGGTTGAAATATAATTTTCAAATTAGTGATCTGTATGTATTCCGTTAAATAAGATGACCTATTTTTGAGTGGTGAATTTGCTTTTGTACATTACAATTTCTACATTCCCTGAGGTGGTAATATTACGACCAGCTAACAGATTTTACTGATCCATCTCACAGCTAGCATATGAAAATCCATCACATTTCGCATTTCGCTACATATTTAGCCACCTCTGACGTAGATATTTATTGTAATACTGAAACATTTAAATTAAAAAGCTTCACGGGCAATGCTAATGGGAATAGTGAAAAGAACCTGCTACCCGGCCACCTATCCCGAGTCTTCCAAAATTCGTAATAGCCGATAAATTTATTTTTGAGCCAAACTACTGCCGAGCTGTTGATTGTTCTTGCACAGCAGTCGCAGCAAGACTTTATCTTCTATCCGCCACTTATAAAGAGCCTACTATTCGACGATATATCCCCGGCCTTCGAAAATCCATAATAGCCACAAAAGTTATATTTGAACCAAACTACTGCGGAGCCGTTGATGGTACTAGCATATCAGTTGCAGCAAGACCTCAACTTCTATCTGCAGCTTAAAAGACCCGAATAGCCGACGACTATCCCAAGTCTTTCAAAATCCATAATAGCCAATAAATTTATATTTGAACTAAACTACTGCACGTGATCGTACTCGCACATCAGCCGCAGCCAGAACCCAACGACCGAACTCCTCCGCGCAAACTATTTGAGGGCTGCACTAGCTGTGTCGTTTGCGCTGACGCCCTCCTTCTCCTCCTCCTCCCCGCATCACGTGTGGAGAGCGCGGGCGTCGTCGTAATGCGCCCCAAGAAACGACAACACACTCCGTGCATCTCGCGCGAAAGCCGGAAGCAAGGCGGGTCGATACGCCGTAGTGCGCGCATCGCTCCCGAGAATGTGAAAAAACGCGTTTGTTTAATGCTCCACAATCCGGCAAAAAGGCCGAAAAGAGGCCAACCCCGAAGTGTTCCGGAAAACACCGTCTTCGCGTCTGGGGATTCTAGGGGGCGAATAATCGTAAAAGGCCAACTAAATTCAGTTTTGTTGAAAAAAAATTGATTTTCTTATTTTCATGAAAAGGGAAAGAATTTTTCGTAACTCGTATTCGACGTCAAAACTGCAGTTAGAAACTTTGAAGAGTGGGGTTTAAAAGTTCTGTTTTTTTTTTATTTCGAGGATGTGTGCAAGTATTTGTGCAAAAAGTACGTGCAAGTGATGATGTGTGCAAAAAATATTGATTCTATTATTTTTACGAAGATGGTCAGAATTTGTAGACGTGTTTTACCATTTTCGACTCTGGAATTTTACGTTAAAAGTGAATTTGGAAACTTTGATGAGTGGCGAGAAAAGTTCTGCTTTATATTTTGAAGGTGTGTTCATTCCATATTTACTGAAGTCCTTTGAAATACTTTCTTAAAGAACAAACAGTTGCTTGGAAAGGTTGTTAAAGGTCAATTAAACTTTTCAAAAATATTTGCATTTGGATGTTTTCTTACAACATATCGTTAATAATTAAATTTGTTTAGAGAATTGGTCATTCCGACCGGGATTCGAACCCGCGTTTCCTCGATGACACTCAGTTGATCTAACCACCAAGCTATCAAAACAACCCGATGGATAGCTTTGCAACCAATTCTTTGAACAAATTTAATTGAAAAACATAAGAAATTAACAAAATATAAACTCCTATTACAAAACTTCCAAAAATTCAGACATATCTGTGTAAGTGATATAAAATAATGGTACTCTTCTTCACATTCTTCTTCTTCTTCTTCTTCTTCTTTTCTTATTATTATTATTATTATTATTATCATCATCATCATCATCCTGAGACTGAAGAAACGAGATGGTGATGAGTTTGACCTGAGCTAAACTTGCTCGTCAGTTACAAATACGGACAAACAGAAGCTAGAAAAGCCAAAAACAATCATCCTGACCCTCAAGTATTGTTAATGCGATTCCGAGGTGGAACTATCTTCATTGGATCGGGTTTGGGAGTTTGGTGAATAAGAGTCTCACAGTACCTGATGAGTGCCAAACCTCATCAGGTCTCCATGATGGAATCTCATAGTCTCCCTTGTGAGAATTATTATTATTATTATTATTATTATTATTATTATTATTATTATTATTATTATTATTATTATTATTTTATCATTATTATTATTATTCCTATTATTTCTCCATGTAGGTGTTGAATTGCAATCATTCGACCTTTACGAGTAATTTCAGATTCATAATAGTACACATGGATAATCCAATGAAAATTATAGCACATACTGAACATTCCTCACTCTTGAATAAAAATACTATTTAAATAAAGGAAGTATCCTTTCAAACCAACACAGCTATTTATAGGATTTAAAACCCTTTTTCGAGAGCAGACACACGGCGACACTCTCAGTAGCGAAAGATATATGGAGGAGCGGCGCCCTCCGCGCCGTCCCGCAGCGCAGTCGGTGGGCGCGCACATAACTCATGGGACGTCGCAACCTCGACTGCGCCGCGGCCCGCCGGTGGCTCACCTTCATGATGTCCCACTCCACGGACAGATAGTAGCCTGCAGGTCAATCCCCTCGATCATGTCGGAGTCCGGCGTCTGCGCGATGTGCCTCAGGTCCACCTGCGGACAGACAGGGCCGAGGTCACCACTTGTCACACATGTCATTTGCCGCCCCCGCATCGCCGCCGCCGCCGCCCCTGGTCGTCGTCGTCGCCCCCGCCACCGCGTCGCCCAAATGCGCGTCCCCGACGGCTGACAGCCGAAGGCCGATTATACGCGCTTTCATTCACAATCGTCTACCGATACGTCAGCCTCGTTTGGCGATAATCGCGATATAAATCACGGCCGTTTTTGCGATTTGGGGGGCGTAAATTCGATCTTCTATATTTTTATGATTTTAGAATCGTTATTTACCACACTCTAGCTACATGCGTTGTCACATCATACTCGAGATCTGTACGAAACACTAATGAACACATTATTACAATTGTCACGTATATTGTATATACATGCCAATTAATAGGATCGAGCATACGAAACGTTGCAATCCCACCAAGCGTAATGTGAGCTTGCGATAATCAATAAATTATTCATTCTCTTCCAGTTAGTCTATATCTAGCCTGATAAAAACCGAGCATACATACTCAGAATATTCATTTTCATTAAAGGAAATTTAATATTTAATTATTTTAAATATCATTAATGAAGTATTTTTTTAAAAGTATACGATACATGCAATGAACATACACTATTAATTTATTAATATTATTAAACAGGATGCTACGAAAATAGATTAGTCACAATATATGTTCATGTTCGTAAAGAATCATGTCAAGATTGAAGACTCGAAAAAAAGCAAGTATTGTGTAATAGTTTGATTTAAATTTCAAGTATTTAAATTAAATAATTTTATGAATGGAGAAGCAAATTTGATAGTAAAATCTCTATTATGTAATGGAACTTACAAAGTAAAATGCGCCATGCCGCAGGCACCACTTAGTATTTCCCAATAAGGCTATTAAGAAATGGAGTAATTTCGGTGGACTTGCTGGAGTTATGGAAACTAAATCAGTAAACTCCATCTTGCCCTAATATGTAGGCTTTTGCTATTAAGAACAATCAGTCTCTGAAGGGGTCGGCCACATGGTCGTTAAGACTGCGCCACTGACCGGGTTCCCGTTTGGAAATCGCAGTCGAGAATTATGGCACAATATCCCACGCTGGGAGGGAAAGGCAGGGAAAGACGAAGACAGGACAAGGAATGAAGAGGGGACTGTTCAACAAGGAGACCGGCAAGGAAGACGAAGAGCGGCAAATGGACCAGGTGCTAAAGATAGTGTTGAGGAGGGATGGGGTAACTTCGAAATTGACGAGCGGATACGAAAGGGAGGGCAAGAGAAGGTAGTCAAGGAAATGGTGCAAGCGAAATGGGTAGTCAAGGGGGAGGGGAAGGATGGGGGTGAGAGAGGGGAGAGGGGTACAGAGGTTACAGCGAATGAAGTAGCAGAGAAGACATACGGCAAGGAAAGCATGCGAGACCAGTAGGACCAGCGAAGGGGCAAGGCGAGCAAGGAAGGCTAGGAAGATGAGAGGGGGCAAGAAAGGCGAGGTGCATTGAAAGGGGAAGATCAGTTTGAGTGGATTAGGCCGGGGGAAGCAGGGTACAGGTTGGCAGGGTTGGCGAGGTTCGGCGTGCCGTGGGGAGTACGCGTGGTGGATGAGAAGGGGAGGTACGGGAGGAGGGGCGGATGGGACAAGTCGGCGGGGATGGGCAGGAGGAACGGGGCCGATCGGGTCGGTACAGAGAGGGATGCGTAGGTGTAGGGCAGGGCTGGGCGAGGTGGGCGGGCGGGAGGGTGGACGGGTCGAGTCGGAGCGGACGGGACGGTTGGGATGGAGGGGGCGGGCGGCGGGCGGGGCGGGGCGGGCGGGGCGGGCGGGGCGGGCGGGCGGGCGGGCGGGCGGGCGGGCGGGCGGGCGGGGCGGGGCGGGGCGGGGGACGGACGGACGGAGGACGGAGGACGGACGGATGGAGGACGGACGGACGGACGGATGGACGGACGGATGGACGGACGGACGGAGGACGGACGAGAGGACGGAGGACGGAGGATCGGACGGACGGATGGACGGACGGACAGGATGGACGGACGGACGGAGGATGGATGGACGGAGGACGGACGGACGGACGGAGGAGGACGGAGGATGGATGGATGGAGGAGGAGGAGATGGAGGATGAGGATGGATGGATGGACGGACGGAGGAGGATGGATGGAGGATGAGACGGAGGATGGATGGATGGACGGAGGATGAGATGGACGGAGGATGGAGGAGGACGGACGGACGGATGGACGGACGGACGGACGGACGGAGGAGGACGGACGGACGGACGGACGGAGGAGGAGGACGGACGGAGGAGGAGGACGGATGGACGGACGGACGGAGGATGGAGGACGGAGGATGGAGGAGGATGGAGGACGATGATGGATGGAGGACGGATGGAGGACGGATGGAGACGGAGGATGGATGAGGATGGACGGATGAGATGGAGACGAGGATGAGATGGACGGACGGATCGGACTGGATGGACGGACGGATGCGAGACGGATGGACGGACGGAGGACGGACGGACGGACGGACGGACGGACGGACGGGATGGACGGACGGACGGACGGACGGACGGACGGACGAGGAGCGGAGCGAACGGGGAGGGTCGGGGTGAAGCGGAGTGGAGCGGACGGTGCGGGTCCAGCAGATCGAACAGGATGGGTGGGAAAAGAAAGCGAGGGCGGGTTAGGGTGAGAGCATGGGGAAAAGCGGACTGAAAGGCGGTGGATCCGGCGCAGCGGAGCGAGGGGGCGAGAATGGCAGAGGGAAAGGAAAGAGAAGCCGGAACGAGGCCACGAATCCGGGCAAGGGCGCGCCCCGGTCATGGCGGAGGGTGACGTATGGGGGCGCACGCGGCTGACGCCGTGTCCTCCGTGCAGGGTGTGATGAGAAGCAGAGCTGCGCGTGGAACTCAAGAGGCTAGTGACAACGGAGGATTGAAGGGCCGTGATGTTACAATATGGGAGGCACTCTGAAACTACACGCACTAGTAATTCTTTGAAAACCTAGTACTGAATTTTCTCGCAAAAATTACATTAATGTAATTTAAAGCCAACGAGATATTCTTCTAAGAAAGGAACAATAACTCTGTGAAAATGTGTAACTAGAATAATTTTGTTTAATACTTGGAACTTGTGCAATTATAGATGCTTTATTCAGCAATAATAAATTCATAAATGTTACGTTTTTTTTAATTTTAGTGAGTATAAAAGTACACAGTTTGTTGCTCGTGTTTGCTCTTATAGTGTAATAGAACAAACGAATGAAATCAAACACGTCAGTTAATCTAAAAAAATACAAAAATACGACGGATTAGACAGAATGCGAGGAAAACGGGCATCAAAAGAACAACATAGGCAAGGATAGATACGTAGCTCTCGTTTAAATCGTAGAGGAATGTATCTGCGAGGATCGGCTCCATAAACGTTCCCAGACAGGGCGAGAGTGGCTTCGATTTGAGAGGAGTCCATCCGGGTTGGAGTTTCGACAATGCAACACATTTGCGCACAAAGTGGCGGAGTGGGTCGGCATCCGCCATTATTCTATTTCCTCCCATTCAGACAGGACATAAATAACACAATGAATGGCCCAGTTACGGCTATGGATCATGGACCCCTTCCCCTTCTCACCCCTTCCGGCCCCACTGCCTCGTCGCGGTGCCTCTATATCCACAGCCGCCGCTCGGGGCTGCCGGGTGAGCGTGGCCACTCACCAAATATCCGTCGTAGGTCCAGGAGCCGAACTTCATAAAGCACGTCTGCTCGTCGAAAGGGAAGTACTCGACGTCGATCTCGCAGAACGACTTGTAGATGGCGGGCGGCTTCCACACCACCTTGCCCGTGTGGTGGAGGACCGCCTTCGTCATGATGGTCACCTCGTAGTTCCCGTCCGCGCTGCGAAGAAGATGCACAAGTTTCTTTTTTTCTTTTCGTATTGAAGCTGTGCCAAGAAAATTTGTGTTTCAAATGGAAATTCATATGCATTTCTTTTTGTTTAACCCTAGAACACTAACCATGAGTCGAATCGACTCTCATAGTACACATAAGTGCCTATGCGCAGTCCGCATGATGCACTAGCAGTCTGACCGATGACCTAAGGTTACGTTCTTTAGTGCTTCTTGTGATCCAACCTAGAATGTGTCTCTGACTTCTGCCGGATTTGTGTGTCATCATCTTCAAAGGTCAGCGAGTCGAAATTATTAATTATTAGCAATGAGACTATTTTAATGTGCGTCGGTCTTACTCATCGTTAGTAAAAGAAGGTATCATTGTCTTGTCTTGTTTTGACAATTACAAATTGAATATTCTTTCAGGCATTCCATTATATGTAATTCTTTGAAAAACAAGGAAAACCAAAGCAAACATTTATTATTTAAAATTATTTTACGTGGAGTGAGTCGATTTGACTCATGGTTAGTATTACTATTAGTATTACTACACTATGCATATTTATAGGTACGTTATTACTATAACGTACCTATAAATATGCATAGTGTTCTAGGATTAAGAAAATGGAAGTGATTGGTTGGTCTACGAGAAGTTTTACGACTTGCAAAACAACTGGGATCATATCATGTATTACAGTAATTTCTCGGTTTTACTGTTAGACTTTCCTTTAAAAAAATGATTTCACAAATGTTTCCGTACTTACAAAATTTTATTAAGTTAATATGGAAATAATCACAGGAAATTGTGATAATTAAACTGCTTCAGTGAAATATTTAAAACGATTTTGATTAATGGTAAAAATTAAAACCGTTTTCCTTTATTACAACACGTTTTCTTTAACTGTTCATGTCATGTATTTGTACACAAAACGTCTTTCCTTGTTAATGAAGAGTTTTCTTATTTAAAACAAAAATGTAAATCTTTAAAGATGTGACAAACCGGTGTTGATATACGACGATTCTATGGCCAAGAACCTACTCTTACAATATTTTCATATCAATAAAATGTGTCGATGAACCTAATCTATGTGTAATAGTGAATAGGCATTGTAAAAGAAATACAATTTCTGTCTACTATTTACAAGAAATTGAAAAAATCCGTCACACTAACTAAATTAAATTTAGTAACTAATGCGATCTAAATAATTAACCACAAATCGTCTTTGAATTCAAAACATTTTTTTTTTTTTTTGCTGAGAGATAATTTTAATTGACAGGTGTTTACTGAATACTTCCTGTGTAATAGTAATCAATTGTCGTAATATATTAGAAATCAAGCAGTTTTGTTTCAAAAGGCAAACATTCTTACTTGTTATAAAGCACGATGTCCGGCAGCCAAATGTGTTCCGAAGGGACATGCAGAGTGTCGACGCCACCGTAGTCATCCGGGTTCCACTTGAGCTTATAGTCGTTCCACTCCTGTGACAGACAACAGTATAAATCAAAAGTACAATCGGGGGAATGCAAAAACAAAATCGCAATAATTTAGTGATGCAAATAAACAAAAAATTGTTTTAAATGCAGATGCGTTACATGTACTTGAAGAAAGTTGTGTTAAAGGTCTAAATGAGTCACAGGTAATATAATATGTAAAGTATAGGAATAGATATTACTAAGAAAGCTGTAAAAAATACACATGAAAGATAAAACTAATTGTGAAATGATCCCAAGGTTAGGATTTTAAAGAGCTACAAAAACACTTAATGTTTTGCAAAGACCATACAAGAAGCACTACCTTGTCAAAATCTACGTGTAATCACATTAACGACGCATGAAACTATCGATTATTTCCCCATTTCCTACGAATAACGTGCCATATATGTGTCTTTTGATATCTACTCGGAAGCTTGAGAGAGATTAAAAGAAAATCAAATCAAAATAATATTATTTATCAAATTTAATTATTAATATTATATTAATATCGATAATATCAAAATTAATTATTATATTATCAAATAAAAATATTCCCAAGGTTCAATTGAAGGAGGGTTTCCCAAAATTTAGAATGCTTTTCTAAAAGTGCTAACTTGTCACAATCTAATTCCACTTACGACGCTAATAACTAATGACGGAGAACCTCATTCCCTAGGGAAGAACACGGTAAGAGAAATGGAGGATCTAGTTGAAGCAGCTGTGACAGACTTGCGCCGTGGAGGCGTCACCGAAGGCGTGGCGGAGGCGCGGAGGAGACGGGCGACAGAGGTGAAGGCTGAGCTGGAGGCGCGGCATCTTCCATCGACCGCTCTCCGGAGCTTAACCCATCTATAATGCATCCGGCCAATCTTGTGCGATCGCTCATTGCAGCGATGGGGCGTCCCAGGAGGGGCGCCGGTGAACCAGCGGAAGCGGCGCAGGGGGGGCGGGTACGGAAGCAAGGAGAACCGAATGTGGCGGAGGAACGAGAAGAAGAGATAGATGGGCTTAAACCGGGCGTGCTGAGAAACAAAACGGTGGGGAGTCGGGCAGAGAGACACTGATTGAAATGCAGAGGAAGAAGCTCTGCAAGTGAATGTGATCTTGGACGCTCTGAGGACGTATTGGCTGTCCGGGTGACACCCATGGCTTGGAGGTGCGCAAATGAACAAATGGGATCAAAAGTTAACATAGGAAACAAGATCAAACTAAACGTGACAAGAAGTCAGTTCGGATGAGATAAAAGTAGAGGATTTTTTTATTGATTGATTAGGGATTCTTGGCATGTCATCTGCTTAGGACATTAGACCCGTAAGTGTGGTGCGTGGTTTTTCTTCGTGAAATGTCGGAGATCTCCCACCAGGGAGGCACCGCCCAGCTGGGCAAACTCGAAGCTTCCGACTGGTCTCCCGACAAGTGTGGTAGTGTAGTGCATCCAAGTGAAAGTGTGTGGAAGGGGTGAGGATAGGACAAGGAAGAGAAAGGAACGTTTGTTAGGGTACTACTCCGGCTTTCGCCTGGTGTTAATTGGAGGAACCACGCAAAACTTCCGATCAGAGCAGATGGTTTCTAGAATACTCCTAAAAGAAGCGGCTGAATTCGACCCAGCTGGCAAGCTAGTGTCGAAAATCCTGCCACATTCGGGATTTCAATCCTAGAATCTCCCGCTCAGAGGCCCTGCAGTTGCGTCAGTTGCTAGTCTGAGCCACCTTTCCCAGTAGAGATGTAGAGATAACGACAGGTAACGACATAGCAAGATTAATTTGGGCGGATCAAGTCGAGGCGGAATCAATAGATTGAACAGCGGGACGCAAAGGGAAGAGCAGTAAGGAAAGCATTGAAAAGCCGAACAAATAAATCAAATGATGACGTGGCAATAAAGAAAAGGAGAAAGCTAATGAAGATAATGCGACGAAGTCAATATTTTGAAACATGTGCGATGAAAAACGGGGAAAATACGTAGATTAAACGGTGGATTAATGGATGGGTGAACGAATGTATAGGTAGAGAGACAGATACTAGGAGGAGAGCCAGAGGAAAAGACGTGATGTCAGAGAGTTAGAAAAGTAAAAGAGACAGTAACAGAGAGGGGGGAGGAGTCGTTATACAGAACGTCGAACAGAGAGTGAAACAACACATCATATCGTCAGCAGTGCAACACAGTAACATAAAAGAAAGTTTCTGAAAGATAATTTAAGGAGATTATCAATTCAATATCAATTTTTGAACCGTATTTCGAGTCTTTATTATTAGGTGGAGTAGATAACTTGTGTAAATTGCTGAGGAAGCGATTGAAAGACGGCGAGAAGCAACTCGGCAATGTGTAGTCCACGACAGAGTTGTAGGTAGCGAGAAGCGTTTCGTCACACGAAGCGGAGCTTAAGGGGACAGCGGACAGCGGACAGCGGACAGCGGTCAACGGACGAAGTAGCATGGCGCGCTGGGAGTCCCCGCCGCAGGGGACCGCGCCACCGTCACGACATTCCCCGGAGGAACAGATTCGCGTTTTATTTATGTGTTCGGCGACTACTCCCTCCGCAGACACTGAGCAGCGGGGAGCCACGTTTCAGGAGATGTACAATTGAGTCCGTCTCTTGTGGTGGAGGGCCTGGGAAGGAAATGAGTCTCGAGGGCAGTGGAAGAGCTTCTCTCACTTAGACTTACGGAGTCTGCTGATGGACGGAAAGAGCCTTAAGGCAATTTAGCAATAGCAATTCTAAATCAATAAAAATGTATACGTATTCCCTTCATCTTATACAACAATGAGAACTAAAATTTCTTAATCGTTTCGTACGTTTGCACGAGTTAAAAATTATATTTTACCCTTTCAGTTGTTGCGCTCAAAAACGTAACGCGAGTGCATTCACCAATTCAAAATACACGAAACGTCTGGAAAGAACCCTGCAAGACGTGGGAGGAAGAAGGGAAGGAAACTGATGCCGAGTAAATCCGCCTCAATTTGAATTGATTTGGGCATCTTCAGCACGCGGATGCTTTTCAGGACTTTTCATTTCATTCACAGTGTTCCGGCGCCTGGCACCCTAAGAACTTTGATTAACGCCGCAGGACGTCATGTGCTCTATCGTCCACGATTGATAACCTACCGACTTCTGCCGACTATTTCTCATAATAGCCAGTACTACCTCGTTACACCCCGATCATGTTTCAGCGATTGGACTGTATTGTAAGTGGAAGTGACGAGAATTTAACCCTCGCATGGCCGAGCGGGTCCCCCTGTTCTGTTTTTTCCCCTTATGATTAGCAGAAGAAAGATAGTAGAATTTTTTCTCTCACGTAAAAAAGTATTCATTTATTTGAAAGATTTCAATACATTTTTCACGGTTTTTGGATCACAAAGAAATGACAAGATACCCCTCATTTGCTATTCTCGTTGTTGATATTTGACGTTCACATTTATATATTTCTGCATTATTTGGCCGTTGTTTCATAACTAATATACACTATTGTGTTAAAAAAATTTGTAAGTACTAATAGCTAGTGATTATCTTCTGTTTTAGTCTCCACGAATCTTTTTCATTCTCAATTCTGTTATGCCAGTTGTAAAAAAATACGTTTACGACAGCTGTGACTGGGCAAGATATTAGACAGTGGATTTCAGAGGTAGGTATTTATTTTACATATTTTCTAAAAGTTCTCTATAAGTCCAAGTGTTCTTGTAATAATAAGGATATGAAATTACAAAGGTTTAATATAACAGTTATTCCAATTATGATGTGACTTAAATGAGTATGCAAAAGCATTGTTTTTTCAGCTTTTCAATATAGTGCAAATATTTGCGAAATTTAAACAAATGTTCTCGTATAATATTGTAAGATGATAAACAGCACAGTAATAAAGCAAAAGCCATTCAGAACTTAATATAACAGCTTTTTTGTAACAATTTTTTCGTGAAGGTCACTTGGGCTTGGGTCCCCCACACTAACAGCTGCGTTTCAATATCATGCTTGGCCATGCGAGGGTTAAGGGTGTCAGACACCAGGCCGCTTCACGGACAAGGCGCGAGTTGTTGCAACCGCAACCGAAATAAACTGAATATCGTCTGTCAACGACCGTATTTCTGTGCGCGTTCAGATTGAACACCAATCAAGTCCCGACGAGATACTTCGCGGCTGTCGAAGCAAAAGGCGCAACACGTATTTGCTGTCTTATGCCATTTACTGAACTCGGCAGGTCACTGGCCTCAGAAAGGTGATCTTGTCGCTCTCCTACCGTAAGGAACACAGTAAAACGCTTCGAGAGAAACTACAATAGCGGATGGCATTCTCATATATGCTTCCCGAATTCGTCCCAAGCGAGAAGTATACATTATTTACTGTAAGATGAACTGATTATGTAATAGTCCCTTTATTTTTTATGAGTCTTTCAGTAAATTCATTTAAAATTTCTTGTCTTTTATTTTGCACATCGTAGTCATTAATGAAACGAGTGTATAAAGATGGGCATGAATGGTATGTTCAAGAAAGTTTTTCTTGAACTTGAGCTTGAGCGACGTTAGGAGCGAGTTTTCTTACACACCATGGGTGCAATTACACTCTTTCATACACATGTTACGTTCAATATTTTTTTTTCATTTACGAATAATTCAAATTTTAAGAAATTCAAGCACATCTTTTCCACCCGAGACATGAATTTCATGACGTAGTATTGCTTCTGAAAAACATCTATTTTAGTGGGCCTTGCATTGTTTTTGTATCCTCGAAATATACGCAAATAGAAGGTACTGAACATATTGTAGATAAAATATTAGAAGCTGACAAATTCATGAAAACATAACTTCCCACCAAAAGTAAAGACATGTATGAGAGAAAATACAACATCTACAGATATTGGGAAAAATACTTGTCACTTCTGACAGTTTGGCCATAGCGTATGTCTTAGAACTGTTAAACGCAACTGACTCTTAAATTTTTTACATTCGTGATCCTAAAACCTAATGTTAAGACATAAAACATTTAATTTATTCACGTTAAATATTTTATGTAGTTCTGTTAAGTGAGCTAACTTAAAGTTTACTTCTTCAATTTAGTTTTATTCATTCGTTGTTTATATGTAGTTGTTGTAGGCTCGTAATATGTGATGCACATTTCGATTCATGTTCCATGGCCAACTGCATATACCTTGGCTACGTCTGTGATACAGTTTCATAATTACACGATTTCGCTCCTTTTCTGAATTCTGATTGGTAGATGAGGATTTTTAATTGCACGCGTGCTATTAACATAGAGACAATCAACGATTTTTCATGGAATTCATGATCATACTTAGTGAACTAAACGAAAAAAATTATATACTAAAAAAACATCTCTCTTTCTCGTAATTTTCTCTTCGTTCTTATTCATTCCCTCAACTCCATAGCTTTATGGCGAAACCCGGTAAGGGAGTGTTTTGCTTCTATGGATCCGCCGCCGGATCGCTGAACCGCCAGGCTATCTGATCAATCAATACCTGAATTTGATTCCGTAGGCTTCCGCGGCTGTACTTCTATTATCTAGGGCCAGGGTTGTCCAACTGGAGGTCCGCGATGCCATTTATTGTGGCCCGCGAAAAGATATTTTTCAAAAGTGAAAATCCCTTGCATCCCTGTCGGGCGAGAAAATTGCGCGTCTAGTGCATGCGCCTTGCTGGGGTCAACATCTCTTTAATGTCAAAATAGGATAAGTTTACATTTAAGACTTTTTTAGTAAATTCAGAAATTCAAAATCATTCTCCTTTCTGAGCAGCCGGGCAAACAGATGAAAATAGATCACTAATATGGGAAAGTCAGATGTAGATTGCCCAAATACCGTAAATATGGCCCTCAACCTTGAAAGGTTTTAGTAGTGGCCCCTCGAGGCCTTGTAAGTTGGACACCCCTAATCTAGGTGACCCGGGACGAGCAGCGTGATGGCTGACGTTTCGGCCAACATATTAGGGAACACCTCACAGCGTACAGCTCATGCAGTCCGTTCTGAGAAATATCATAATACAAGTTGGGCGAAACGTAAGTCACCACGACAGATTGATTGATTGATTTGATTTATTTATAGTCGCATCAACTACATATGGTTATTAGCGACTACTTTTATAATTACACAGTCAGTACAAAATAACACAGTAACTCAGAATTATACATATATGGTTAAATACTATTATAAACTTCAATTTCTCTTATAAAGCTAATGAATTTAATGCACTGTTCTTTGTTATTGAGGTCTTTAGGAGAACTTAAATTGTACTTCTTTCTTGAACTTTCATATTTAGGGCATGCAAACAAATGTTCTACTGAAAGGGAAATCTTGCATAAATTGCAGTTATCAGCATCAGTCCTGTTCAGTAAGTGGCTGTAAGAAAATTTTGTGTGTCCTATTCTGCATCTTGTCAAGACAACCTGATCGTTTCTGCAGAAGCTGACCGTTGGATTATCATCTTCAAACTTTCTAACTGATCTTAATTTGCACCCCTGTAAGTTGTTCCATTCATTAGTGTCAAGATCAGCTAATTTGTTCTTGACTCTCTTGAGATATTCTTGATAACTTACTGGTATATCACTTCTAACTACGCTTCGTGCTGCTTCTTTAGCTTTTCTGTCTGCTAATTCGTTTTCTGCAATGCCAACGTGCGAAGGTATCCAGCTCAACGCTATTTCTTTGCCCTCACTGCTTAGTTGGTAGAGTTTTCCAACTATCTCCTGGACCAATACATTATCAATAGATAGATTCATTATAGCAGATACAGCACTTTTAGAGTCTGTTATTATCATAAATCTCTTTTGATTGGCCCTTGTAATGTATGTAAGGGCCTCTACTATGGCATATAGTTCACTGGACATCACTGAAAAGTCATCAGGTAATTTTTTGGTGATCACCTCACATGAAGCTATTACTGCGCAACCTACGTTGTTTAGATTCTTTGAGCCATCAGTATAAATTGTGTTGTAATCATCATATTTTGCTAGTTCATTTCTTATTTGGACACAGATTTCACGAAGATTTGCATTCTGCTTGTTAGGGATGTTCCCAATTCAATAACGTTGATGTCTCGTATTATCCAAAGGAGCATAGTCAGGTAAGGTCGTATTCCTTAGGAGTGGAAGTTTCTCTTGTATCTTCTCTAATATCTGAATTGCCCGAATTGCTAAGGGCCTCGGGAGCTTCTTTTTATAATTTAATGTTCTATAATGTTTGTATGCAAATTCGAATACTCTGTTTATTGGATTCAATTTGTTGGCTGCTACTTTGATCGTATATCCCATAATTAGGTTTCTTCTACGTTTTTCTAAAGATAATAAATTGGCTTCACACAAAATACTCTTAGTTGGGCTGGTCTTAAAGGCCCCACACGTCAGTCTCGCTCCCATATTATTGATAGGATCCAGCAATCTCTTGATATTCTTCTTGGCCGCATCATATAATATACAGCAATAGTCCAATTTGGATCTAACTATTGCCTGGTAAGTTCTTCTTATAATCGTATAATCCGCTCCCCAGGATGTATGGCTGATGACTTTGACAAGGCTCATTCTTTTGGTGCACTCATTCTTTAAATTCTTGATATGTGGAACCCATGTCATCTTTTCATCTAAAATCATTCCTAAGATTTTAATTTCCTTACTCTGTTTCAACTTATGTTGTTTTATTTTCAACTCAATGTTTCTTCTAAAAGATCGTTTCCTAGAAAAAAATATGAACGTGGATTTTGTCTCGGAAATCTTGAGCCCAGTTTTCTTTGAAAATTCTATGACTGCGTCTAAGATGTTTTGCGCCTTTTTTTCTAATGATGTAATATCTTTGCCAGGTATGCTAATATTGCTATCATCCGCATACATATTGATGACAGCTGGAGGTTTAATTTTGTCTTGGAGGTCATTGATGATAAGTAAAAATAGAGTTACACTAAGTACCGATCCCTGCGGGACGCCATTCATAACTTTATAACTGTTTGATAAAATTCCGTTTACTTTAATCTTAATTGAGCGTTCTTTTAAGAAATTGTAAATGAAGTTGCTAATGTTGCCTTTAATCTTAGCCGACGTTATTATATTTACAACCCGTCTTCTCCACACCATCTCATAAGCTTTTTCTATGTCTAAGTTTAAAACTAATATTTCATATTATTAGCAAAACCGTTGTATATGCTGTTTTCTAGTGAAACAAGACAGTCCATTGTTGACCGATTTTTTCGGAAGCCGCTTTGATATGGAGTAATCAGATGCTTTTCCAAGTACCACCTCAATCTCTGATTCACTATTTTTTCTAGAAGCTTACATAAGCAGCATGTTAAAGCAATAGGCCTGTAGCTGCTGCTGCTTCCCTGGTTTATGTATCGGTACAATGATAGCTTCAGACCACTTATTAGGAAATACATTGTAAATGTAAATAAGATTGTATATATGCAACAGACACTTTATTGCAGATGAATGCATCTTCTTGATGAATATTGATATTGGTGGTATTGAGAATATTGATGGTATTGGGAATACCATCTGTGCCGGCACTGGTGTTTTTAAGTTTGCGTATTGCTTCATGTAGTTCTCTGAGTGTGATATGAGCGTTTAAATGTTAAATATCATTACCTACTGTGCTTTCTTCTTCAAGATCGGGTTCAATTTTCTCAATTTCTTCTTTGTATTTGATGAAGGTTTTATCATAATTCTCATCACTGGAATTTGATGAAAATAATGTCCCAAAGCTGTTTGCAATATCACAAGGGTCATGTAAGTTGGTACCATCGGAAGTGTAGAGTGTCGTAATGCTGGTACTTTTGTATTTTCCATTTATGGCGTTGATTCTTTTCCACGCGTCTTTGCTGTTTGTATTGGAATTAATGAATGAAATAAATTCCCTCCAACATTTTCTTTTGACCTCTTTTATTATTTTCCTTGCTTTTGCTCTGGCAGACTTGAAACGGATTTTTTTCATCAGTATTGTGCCTCTTATAGGTATTAAACAATTGCTTATATTTCTTTACAGCCTCCTCACAGTCATTTGACCACCACGGTAACTTCCTTTTGCCTATTTTTCCAGTAGTTTTCGGAATGGTTTTCTCGGCGGTGCTCATTACTATTTCTTCAAATCTATCTAAGTTTGCATCTATTTGGTTGAAGTCAGAATCATCTTTACTGTTTAAATGATTAATTTTTTCTTCAATAATTCGCTGATATAAGCTCCAATTTGCCTTCGAAAAAATCCATCGGGGCGCATAAATAACCTCAGTTTCCGGTGTGTCCTCGAAGGTCACGGTGATAGGATAATGGTCGCTGTTGAATAAATCATCGAGAACATCCCTGTGTAAATATCTTACTAGATGCGGCGTACACATACTTAGATCGATAGTGCTTACATTTCCTGTTGCCACGTTAAAGTATGTTGACTTATTGTTTCATTTAATAGAACAAGGTCTTCTTTCTTTGAAAAATCACCTACTATTTTCCCCCTACTATCCGTTCTTTTGGAGCCCCATTGTTCATTGTGACAATTAAAATCACCTACTAATATCAATGGTTTTTTAACTTGTTGAATAAAACTTTCAAGTTCACAGCTACGCAGTTGAAATGACCTTGGAATGTATATATTACACAGCATGATGTTCCTAGCTCCTATATTTATCGAGACAACAACCACTTCAAGATCACTTGTTATTTGCACTTTACTGCTCACTATCGATTCACGAACATAAATTGCCCCACCTCCACTAGCATTCACACATGACGATCTGTTTTTGTAGTAACACTTAAAACCTTTCACATGCTTACAATAGTTAGTTTTGAAATTAGATTCTTGTATACAGAAAATATCAAAGTTATTCTCATTTTGAAGTTTCTGGAAGAACTCGTATCGTGTCAGGAAGGCATTCGCGTTCCATTGCAGAATTTTGATTTTCATTCTGCTTCTTCACTTGATGAACATTCGTTCTACGAGGATGCTCTTGAGGAATCAGAAACTACTGGATCCTTTAACCTTTTCATGATTCTCGTGAAACGAGACTTCATACCTCTGTCCTCTAGCAATGGATACATATCTCTAAGCAATGCAATCAACTTATCAGTTTCCTTAGTATAGTTAAGGGATAATTGTAGAGCATTACTAGTTCCGTACGTATCTTCCAAAAAATCTTTGAGTTGTTCATAATTAAGAACATTGGAGGTTACTTCTAGTATTTCTTTAACTGGACCTAACTGTTCACAAATGTTCTTTTTCTCACTTTTGTTTCCAGAGTTATTTTCACGGTTGATCTTCTTTTTTGCAGGTTTAGCAAACTCATGTGTTCTTTCTTCCGAACTATTCAGGGTTAGTTCAGATGTTTTTTTGCTAGATGTACTTGTAATCTGCGACAGTGTTCTTTTAGTTGTCTTTCCAGACTCAATTGGGGGAAATTCTTCATCAAAAGTAGAATTATCATTGTGTTTGTTTTCAATGTTTTCGTTTGTTGCTTGTACTAAATTTTTTTTTTTCCTTTATACTCAACTGCTATTGAATCGGTAATTTGTTTAGTGAGTCTTCCGGTACACACATTTGCCTACGAAAGCTTAAAATATGAGTGAGATCTTCTTTTCCAAAATCCGCTTGAAGGAATGACACTTGTGAACTTCGCACTACGTTCAATTTATCAAGTTCTTCTTCAATTATAGCATTAGGGATCATTGGATATACATTTGAAAGAACTACTCGCACTGCTTACTAACAAATGGTCGCATATTTTGATCACTGCCATCAATATTAATGGTTTTATATTTATCTGTTATTTCATTAACTAGTTATTTACTGCTGAGAAAGATGCACACTCTGCTGTTCGAGATCTTCGACGCGTATATTATGTTTCGTGGTGAAACAGTAGTAGCTAAGGCTTCTACATACATTTCTAGTGATGTGCTATAGTCCTTCCCATCAATTAACAATCCTTGTTCTTTGGCCGGATACATAGAATTCTGTACGATTTTGTTCCAGTTAGTGCGACCTGAGGCGGGTTGGCTCCTGTAGTCAAAGGCCTTCCCTTCAGCCGATGCGTCATGCCGATGCGAGGTCAGTTCACGTTTTATCCCCCCGTAGGGGAGGAAAATGAAACAGTTTTATACTACTCTTGCAGTATTTGCTGTTCACTAAAATGTCCACTAGTAACACTCAAAATAAAGAAAATCACACGCTCTACACTTACAACGGATACTGTCACTGCGTACAGCACGATGTTGACTCGACCGCTGCCTGTGACGAACGCACCACGACAGAGAGGTAACTATAAACGGTAAGTAAAAACATTGTTCTTCACAAAATTATATTAAATTATTGTAAATATGAAGCATATCGTAATGCTTCATGATATGCGAGAGTGACAGTAAGTATTCAAGGTGGCTTTTTTATTAAATTTATTGTTTAGTTGAAATTACAATGTATTCAAGGTGGCTGCTTGCAGGATTGGTAGTAAATGAGATAACTACTTGCATAGAATGTGAAAATAGAAAACTATTTTCTCGAAACTCATCAAAGTTTTCCAAAGCCCTTTTAACACTGAAAACCGGGATCACAAAAATATTATAACTTTCACAAAATATAATCCTTTTACAGTAAAATAAGACAGCCATTTATTTATCTAGACTCAATTTATTTCGTCTTGTAGATGTAATTAAATGTAATTAACAGCGTCAAGACTGTTGGTTCCTTGAACATGCGCCCCCAATAAAAATGTTCTAAATTTTTTTCTGGAATATTTTCAAAGTAACAACAATGGATTCGTCTTGTGGACAGAAACTTACCAAGACTTTGATCACGTCTGTAAGTGTTTTAACTCTTGCCTTTAAAAAAGGCACGTTTTATGTGCTTAAAGCTACCAAAGAATGATTTTCTAGAGTTCTCTTACAATGTTCTGGAAAGATACGAGGAAAAATGGTCATTTATTGACCAGAAGTTTGAGATGAATCGTTCACATGCCCCGAAATATGGACAGTGACTAACGAACGCCTACACAGACACGGGCACAAACCGCCTACCTGATTATCGTATGTAGGATGTATGGAGCTTTGCTTTGCAATTCGTGCATCAAAGAATATAATAAACTAACATATCTGTGCGAGGACTCCCGCGTGTTAAACCCCACCCTCTTCCTTATTTCCATATTATGCCTGTAATATATATTTCTCTTCAAGACCAATTTATTCCCCGTCACTTGTTCTATAAACTTGTTCCTTGTAATTGTTAACATTATAATACATCCTTGCCTATACAAACTATTCTTATTTTATTGCCGTGCAGAGAATTACGCCAGTGTAATTCAATCTCGTAGACTATCAAGTTATTAGTTGTACTTCACATACAGTTACAAATTCTACAGGCTCTGAATGGGTGGGGTAGAATCGAGAAGCGTCGAACCGGCAAAAATGTAATAGAATATTCAAGAAGAACTTCTGTACATTATGACACTGGGAACATTTCTTTGTGACCCTTGGCCTCAAAAGTTTAGTTTTTAAGGCTCTATAAACGCTTCGTTTAGGAGTTACTTAACGATATAGATTAAAAATTTCGACAGTGTTGCAGATTGCATTTCACATGAATATTTCAAAGCGTGTTTTTATCCAAATTCTTCATATTTTTAACGTGAAAGTGCAATTTGTCATGTCTCCGTGAAATTGTCTTTCTTTAGAAGCATCATTTATAATGATTGGTGGCGAGTGAGAGCCGCAAAAGGTACGAATATGTAAATTACTGAAATAATATAGGAGACGATAATAATCAATATGAATTAATACATCAATGGACGTGGCAAGAGTTTCAAATGTAAGTCTCTGTAAACAATTGGAACACGAGTTTACAGAAAGGAATGAGTAAAAGTATGATCTGGGCTGTCCGGGTGACGCCGCGTCGAAGGCTGGGGTGCCGACGTTTCGACCGACATATCGCGGTCCTCTTCAGGGCTGTACTGCCCTGGCACCAGCCTTCGACGCGGCGTACCGACAGCCAATCATAACCTGGCCGCGGAAGCCTACGATATCATGAGTAAAAGTAATACTAATAGGAGAAAATAGAAGGATAAAATTTAAAATCATTAAAAAAAAATTCCCAGTTGACGGTTACGGATTCCCAACATACGGATGAGTTCTCCCCTTCGGCCACGTTAAAAAATAAAACGTTTATTAATAGGGGCACGCGCCATACGGTGCTCTGAAGTGGGCTGACGGGCCTCGCATTTTCCGCTCTAGGGCGTTCCAACGCAGGGCAACGCCCATTCGTTGCGCCCGCTTGTGAGGCCACCGAGCAGAGTACATAGACGCCAGGCAGACGGGTGGCGTGGGAGCGCTAAGGCGCCTGGAGTAGAGTTTGTGGGATGAAAACGATGTACAGGAAAAGGACGAGTTTAGGTAGAAAATATACAGTGTCCGAAATGAGGGCATATATAGAGGTAAATAAAGGTCACAAAGAAATGAGAGAACGATAGAAAGGAAGGGGAGAAGAAAGGGGATGTAAAGAAGAGATGAGATGAGGGGACGGGAGGAAAAGGAAGGAACTGAGTAAAAAATGAGGAGTAAGGGATAAAGGATCGAAAAGTTATTACAAAAGAAAAACAAATGACAGACGGAAAATAATTTGGGGGAGGGTTACTAAACTAGTGGTACTACAATTCTGGGAATTTTTCTGACTTTTTCAATTTTCCACAATTTACAAAGTTCACCGAAAATTAGACTGGAGTAATCTTTTAAGCATTCTTTGCTATAACCTAAGAAAAAAATAAGAAAACATTTCGAGCCGCTTTTCATAATCTTTTTTATACTTATAAGTAGTGATTTGATAGCAGTGATTTGAAGCAGAAATTACTCAAAAACTACTCGTTTTTCAAATAATTGTACGTGATCTTTCTTAAAGATCCGAGTTTTATAGAATACATTTTCTTTAACAAAAAATCTATCACCTACATTGCACTTTTGCCATGTTGATTCTTTGCAATTTTTGAAAATATAGTTAACCAAAGATACAACCAGCATAATTTTTTTAGTTCTTTGCTACATACGATGAAAAACAAAGAAAAAATTGAGAAAAAATGTTTCATAATTGTCATATTTCACTCAAAATTACACCAAAATTCCACACATTATCGAAAAATTTTACTTGACCTGCTTTCATAATCTAGCACTATATTTTATTAAACAAAAAAAACCCATCTTCAATATTGTAGTTGTAGGAAAACCCCGGAAAAATTCTGAGGGAAAGTCGAGTCAAAAGATTTGGAGGCAATTTTGAGAAAATTTTGATATTGTTATTGAGACTTCAACCAAAAATTAAAAACTCCACTTCAAAGTCGCAAGACCTCCAGTTCTTTCACACCAATTGGAGAATATCAATTTTAGGAAACATTTTTGAGCGTTTTAGGTGGTAGTATTGACTACAGGTAGACAATTTGGCCGTAAATCGATTTCTTTTCGGTATCAAGGACTTACAAAACGTGGATTATTACTACACAACGTGATAGAGGAGGTATTTTTCTATAAGTATGAAAAACATTTATCCACTCTTTCCTTACTACGGTCTAGTAATAGAAGTTTTTCTGTCAAAACCTCGCGAACAATTACAATATTTTCTCCTTAGTAAGATGTAGTATTAAGTAGTTCCTTACTAAGTAGTTATTAGTAAGGTGATCAAGTAAAATTTGAGCTAATCAGATTGACGGCAATATGTCGTAAATTTTTGACAGTAAAATGTTGAAAGAACGATGAGAAAAGTTCAGAGACAAAGAATTAGAAGTGAAACGGAAGAGAATTAGCAGGAGGTGGTCCTAGAGGAGTCGCTGAGGGCGGTTCGCCGGCGGACGGCCTGCGGAGCGAATAGGGGCGTCGCCTGTGTGCGCAAGCGGGGCTGAGGGGGAGCGACGCGGCGGGCAGAGCAGGTGTCGAAGCGCGGCGAGCACGCGGCAGAGCGGAAGCGCCCGCCGACATCACAGGCCTCGCGCCGCCCCGCGCCCCCTCGCCCAGCAGGAAGAGCATGTCTGCGGTCCGCGTCCCCACACGCCCTCGTTCCATCGCTCCGACGCGTCGCGCCAAAGACTGAGCCGAGGGCGCCCGTCGGATGAAGATAACCGCTACGCCGCGCGCGTTTTTGAACGCGCTCTTGTTGCCGTGCTTTATTTAATACGAATTAAACGTTTCCCGGGTGTGCCGCCGCGACTGGCACCGCGCCAAAATTAATACGGCTGAAATACGCCGCCGCCGACCCACATGCGAAAGATACTCTGCCCCCATTGACGCGCTTCGTAAAGCACCACGGCTTCGTGCGCGTGCAAAAAGCGGCGCCATCTCGGCCATAAACAGCCAGTAAGCGAGGCGGCCGGCGCTCTTATCGGGCCTCCGGCCGGGCGGGTGAGTATGCCGCCGAGCTAATAACCCGAGGCCGACGGCATTGTGGCGGGAGCGAGCGGGGCGGCCGGCAAGGCGGATGCGACGGAATTGGCGTGCGGTCAATCGGCGGAAGGAAACGAAGCCCGGACGAGCGATGACGAAGCCGGAGTGTTGAATCGCGTGGAACGAACCACATGCAGCGCAGGCTTCAAGTGAAAGATCCCCCATTTGTGTGGAAGAAACAGGATGGAGGCGAATGGGGGTCGAAGACGTGCGGAGGCAGCAGAAACAGCAGGGGTCAGCTGATAAGCTCGAGGGAGACAAAGAGAAATGACGGAATGATAGCCAGGTCTGAAAGAGCAATGAGGCACCAAAGAACGAGACGAGGTGCGGAAAAATTATGAATATGTCAGATATAAGGAACGTAAAAAGGGAAACAACACGTGCGTAGAATACCTATATAGAAGGGAGAAAGATGGGCAAGACGAGAAGTTCGAAAGGAAGAAGAATACAGATGAAATTATCTGAGAAAAAAACTTCGTAGTGAAGGAAATAAAGATATTCTATGTGAATGTGAGATTCGTGTTCATTTAAAAGTATACTAGTAGGCAAATCATTTACAACACGAAGTAGTAACGATCAATCTGGCAAGAAGAAATAAAGTAATCCATCAACTTAACATATTTATTTAGAGAACCCGTATTTAACGGCTTTGCCGTCATCAGTCTACTAATAAAAATAAAATAAAATATAAATAAAATACCAAGTAAATGCAAAATAAGATACAGCGGAGGAATAATATGAATAATTTCCAACAAACAGGCAAGTGCAAAAGTCAGGAGGGCAACAAAGAAGGCTGCACAAAGGTTAAGAGGGCAGCGACGACGTGATGGTGTCGCCCGCGGCGACGGCGGGGCCGCAGGCGAGGGGAGGGGGCCGTGGCGGGCTAAGCTGGCTAAGAACCCACCCGTCTCGGACTCTCGCGCGATTCGACGCATCCGCCTGAAGACTGAGAGGTACCGCGCGCGTCTAACTACTTACCTGTTCTACCCACACGTTCGTCGTCATGATCTGGTTCTTCAGATTCTGCAACAAAAAGAAAAGAACGTTGGATTTTCGTGTTCTGTAAAATGTACAACATCGAAATGATATATTAAAAGTAATAGTCAACTTTCATTCAAGTATTTACGGATGTTACCAAATTTGAGAAACTTCTCATCCAACGATTATGTTTGTTACATTTTATCCGTATTAATAATATTTTCAAAGTACTTATATTTTCAACTATATTGACTATTTATTTTTATCAAATACAGAAATCTCTCAGTTTTAAATATCTTTATTAAATTATCTGACTTCTTAAACTGCTTAACATAGAAAACCTTCATAGTCATAAGCCTTTAATTAATACACTGAACGTTACTCATTTGTTTTTATATTTATTATGTTATTTTAATGCAATAATAAAAAATGTGTAGGTTACAAATATAATTGGAAATTTTATATCAATTTCATGGGTGCGGAAATATATTCACTCAAATGCTAATTTTGGCTCCCCGGCTATTAGGGTATTCTGGGAAAGTTGCAGTTCAGGCAGCTCCCTTGATACTATCTTCCTAATTTCACGTCACCTATGCAAACGCGGTTGATACCCAGCGTGTTAGAACTTTCCTACTCTCTCATGTAAACTAAATTCAGTAAGCGTACACTCCTGCTTTTCGGGCATCGACGTTGAGAGTTACAAAGCAAGCTTTCGAGGGATATTACAAAATATTAAGAACGTTTTACGCTGACGAGCTATTTGTTCATCCTACCCTTCCCCCACCGATCAGAATTAAATGTTCAAATATTTACTCTTAGCTTGCGCATGCAAATGTCCTACATCTCTAAACAGTAGTAATCCCTCTTTAGCATGAATTAAAAGACTTTTCTGTTTTCAGTAGAAAATATTCTGAGAATATTCTGAGAGGAAGACAAAAAAGCAATGAGTGTTTTATTTTATTTATATAAATGCAAAGTATTTATATCTTATAAATGGCGTAATAAATTAATACTTTTTTAAATTACGAAGTTACATCTATAAAACGTTTGGAAGTACATGTGACGCCTATAATCACAGGAGTTTTTCGCGTTCCCTTCAAGAGAGCGGTTTGAAATCACAGTGAATGTCATCGGTATACCATACTCAACCAGTACCATGAATATGAGTTCTCAAAATGCTGCTGAAAAGTAAATAGCGATAGATAGCAAAGAGTAAGAGGGCCGGCCCGGTGGCCGAGATCTCTAAGGCAGTAGTGTCGTGGTGATCTCGGACCGAAGGGTCGCGGGTTCCAGTCCCGCCTCGGGCATGATCGTATTTATGTTCGTCCTTTCACCCTTTATCACCATATCGTTTCATCCTCATAGTTACCATACCGTTAACAGCAATAGTGGTCGCTAATGACCTAAGATGTTGATGCGATCTTAAATAACCAATTAAAAAAAAAAAAGGAGTAAGAGGGTAGAAGTGCATAACAAATTAATACACGAGTATGTTATAGAGAAAGAACGAAAAAGTGATATAACACCTGACCGACATTAACCTTCCACCGGTCGCGCCTATTTCTGTCACATGAGCGGACGCGTGTTGCACAAAGTACAGCACGTTGTTTTGCTTCAATTATTGGTCTCATTTTAGATTAAATGTATTAAACAACTTATTTTAACCATTTTATGATCAAAATACAATGTGTTTGGGGGTATATAAATATTAAATTTGTTTATTATATTAAAAACAGACAAAAATAAATGTAAAGAACCATTTATATTTCTTTGTATTACATCACAAGTAAATTATTACATTTTGTTGATTACTGACAATTACTGCAGACAATTTTTTTTGTAGAGTGAGTTTTGCAAACAAAGCGACCGCACAGACTACATGTCATTGTTGCAGAGCTGTTTTTAGACCTCCCGCAAAGGTTGCATGTTCCACTCTTCTTTTTTTCTTGTAGACTCGATAAAGCTGAAGTTAAGGGTTGTGGATATTGGAGCTGTATAAATGCTTTGAGGTCTATTGGAAGGCAAGTAATTTTGCTCCTGGAATACATATGTTTCTTCATTAGTTCAAGGGACAACATTTTCAAAAAAAATTCTACATAAACTGGGTCTTTCATTTGGTTTCAGCATTATGTACATCACCTAGCTATTCACTCCAGCTATATGTATAAGAGCGAAAAAAATCGATAGAGGCCACCTTCTTGTTGTTCTGGCTACACTATGTGTATCACATAACTTGTCCAGCGTGTCTACTACACCTTTGGTCCTATTATAATCCAGAATAATATCTGGCTTTCCACTTTCCTGATCTATCTCTCCACTATCATGCATCGTAGACATCAAAATAACCGCTTTATTAATTTTGGTTACATACGAAGCAAGAGTTCGGTCTTTTTGGTAACCAAATATGGAAGAACCTACAGCTCTTGTCTTGTTAGGCAAACATTCTGGAGGAATGACGCCTTTTTTCCCATTGTTCTAAAAAAAAGAGTAATACTTATTGATATAAGGAATGTGGCCAGAGGTATACCAGTTATCGATAGTTAGATTTCTGTTTGTATTGACGAAGTCCTCAACAAGACTCTTTACAACTTCTTCTGGCAAGTTTGAAACAGAGTGGATGGTGGTTGTTTACCGACACATGCCTCCAAATTTCCACAATAAAATGTCTTTTCAACTGCTATTGCGTACATTTTGATGCCATATTTAGCAGGTTTCGATTGTATGTACTGTATCCATGAACAGCGGCCACGAAATGGATGCAACATTTCATCAACTGTAACAAGTTCACTCATGCTGTAAGATTTTCTTATATTTTGAACAAAGCTGTCAAAACTATATCTTCTGGCAGCTAGTTTATCCAGCTTCCCTCTTTTCTGACGGGTTGTGCTATCATCAAATCGAAGGCTACTCAAAATTAGGAGATACCTGCGATAACTCATAGCTGCTCTCAGAAGTGTCATTCCCGTTCCATCCTTTGCACATAACTCTTCCACATTTACCATTCGTCCTTCTTTCAAGCCGATTTGGATAAGAATACCGATAGTAGCCAATAGTTCTTCTCTGGTTAGATCAGTGACATCACGGGGCTGCCCATACATTGAGCGTAATTTTTCGATTTTTGCATTAGTGTGTCTTAGAATTTCATCAATCATGTTTACATCAAAAAGTTTCTAAGAAACGTCAATTGGGGATTGAGAATCTCTTCTTATTCTTCTAGGACCAGGTAACATTTTTACAATATTTTTTTCTTGATTTTTGAAGATTTCAATAAACTTTATTTGTACCATTTCGTAACTTTATCCTTCCCAACAAAAAAACTTCAACCCTTGTTTCATGTGCATCCTCCCGATCACTACCCTCCATTTCAGTTTCAGACTCCTGGTCAGCATTTGTTATTTCTTCCTCACAGAATCGCTTTCCTCAAAATTTCCTAGTGATTGATTTTGAGCTCTGCTTTCATTCTCTTCTAATTCTTGCAAAATTCTAGGAATATCTTCAAGTTTTACCGATTCCCATCTAATAAAAACATTCCGAATGTGTACTATGCTAATCACCAACATTAAAAATAAGGAAAATAAAAAATAGTTGCACTTACATTTTGTAACGAACAGCTTAGGAAAGAACAAACGTGAGCGTTATCACAATGAAAGCGAGAGCGGCCCCGCGAAGTATTTATTTATTTATTTTACGTCAAAAAAGCAGTTAAAAACTGCGTATGACGTGTGTGGGGAAAAGTGAATTGTGTGCACATTATCAAAATTCTGTGATCCCAACACTAAGTCGTATACTACTTAAAATTGAAGAAAAAAACAGCTCCCATGTAAGATCTATTTGCAAGGATAAAAAGGCCATAAATTTTGGCTCTTATCCATGTTGTCCTTCGGAATAATACTTCCTGCCGCGACAACATGGAAATTGAATAATTTCATGTTCAACACGATAATTTGAATAATTGTATTTCCCACTGAATTCTCGAAGACATGCACAGAAAATGAAGTTACGTTTATGTTCAGAAGCAAAACAAGGGGCCATCTCAGCATTTGCTCAATGAATCAGGGAAACTGGACGAAAAACCTGATCGAGATGGGGGTCGTTGACCCCGAGGCTGCAATACAATACTTGTTACAGGTTGTTTATACACATTTATACAGTTCAAATGTTAAATAATGCATTCTGTATAAGTGTTAAAATTAATGTTACTTTTCATGTGATGCTCAATATAGTCTCTACCTATAGGAACAGTTATGCAGCAGAAACGATTTCACTTGGGATTTAAACTTTTCTATCGAATTTAATCGTTTAATGTCATCTGGCAAAGTGTTGTAAAATAATGTACATGTATTGTATGTGAATTTTTTGTGATGGGCTGTTGATACTGTCACCTGATGAATATGATTTCTACGTCGAGTATTATAGTAATAGACATCGGCATTTGTTGAAAATATATTCCCGCCCTTAAGCAAATCATTTTTGACAAAAACCACTGATTCGTAAATAAACAGACAAGGTAATGGTAAAATTCCTAGATTAATGAAGAGAGGCTTACATGAATCACGTGGGTGGGATTTGGTTATTATTCGTACAATTCGTTTTTGTAATCAAACATTCTGGGAGCTATAAGATGTATTTCCCCAGAATATTATGCCATATCTCAGGCGGGAATGAACATTCGCGAAATATACACAACAAGCAGTATGAAGGCTGACTGAATTTGCAAGAATTCTGAACGCGTAGCATAATGAACTTAATTTTGTGTTCAATTCATTTAAATGGAAGTTCCATTTAAGGTTTGACTGAATTAAGAGACCTAAAAATTTTGTTGCACCAATGGTACACCGTTCATTTTCAATGGAGCACAGAATTGTTTATTTGAAATGGAAAACTGCATCAAAACCGTTTTCTTTTCGTTTACTATTAATTTTTTATTTCGGAACCAACTTGAAACATCTGATATTGCACTATTTACGGTTTCCTTATAGCAAAGGATGTTCGTATCATCTGAAAAGAGAACCGTTCTTCCGTTTCGAATCGTCGAGGGCATATCGTTTACGTAAAGTAGGAACAGAACAGGGCCTAAAATCGATCCTTGAGGAACTGCACGTGCAATGGGCAAAGAGGCAGAAAGGTTCGTACGTAATGTTCCATCCTTCCAGTATGGTATTTCCAATCTCTGATATCGTTGTTTAAGGTACGAACATAACCAATCTAGAGCAATACCACGGATTCCATATGAAGGTAATTTTGAAAGTAAAATGTCATGATCAATGACGTCAAAAGCTTTTGAAACATCTAAAAATAATCCAATAGGTGCCTCGTTTTGATCTAATGATGAGGCGACATCTTTAAGAAAAGAAAATATAGCTGTTTCCGTTGATTTTTATTTTCTAAATCCATGTTGGCAATCTGACAGCGCGTCGTGTTTACAGAGAGAGGTTTCCATTCGTTCGTAAAAAAGTCTCTCTAATATTTTTGAAAAAACTGACAGAAGAGAAATGGGACGATAATTTTGAATTTCATTTTTGTTGCCTTTTTTGAAGAGCGGCTTAATTTTAACTGTTTTGAAAATATCTGGAAACGTTCCGGTGCATAACGATGAATTAAATATCTGAGTTAACGGGTGTATAATGGCATACGCACAGGTCTTTAACAAAGAATACGGGAATTCATCTAAACCGGACGAATATTTATTTTTTAGTTGACCGATGTTGAGAATCCGAGTTGAGAATTTCATAGAAAGAAGTTTCGGAAACGAACATCGTGTCTAAAATGTTGGGTGTACTGTCTGTTTTTGAATTTAGTGGCTGAAGACCCTTAGTGAGATCGGCAGCAATTCTCAAAAAGTATTGGTTAAAAGACTAGCCACTGTTGCCGCATCGTTCACATTTATATCGTTACATTTTAAAACAACATTCTCTACAGGGTTTCTAGTTGATTTAGTCGTACTTTTAATTATAGTCCACATTGCTTTCGTTTTGTTATTTGAGTTCAAAATATCCTGATCGTTTTTCGTGATTTTAGCCTGCCTTATATCTTTTCGTAACAATGATTTATATTTTTTAAAGTAGATAAGGAAATTTTGAGATACGTTATGACGTTTAGAAATGGAAGAAAGAATTCGCTTGTTTTTACATGATGTCCTAATCCCTTGTGTTATCCAAGATTTGCTTTTCCGTGAAATATTTATTTTTCTTTTTTGAAGAGGAAAGCAAGTGTTGAAATGTAATGAAAGAGTTAAAAAAAAAGAATTATATTTGTCGTTTGTATCAACAGTATTATAAACCGCTTCCCATGACTCCTGCATCAAGTAATCAATGAATAATTTTATTTTACTTTTTGTAAACAATCTAGTCATACGTGAATTATTTATTGTGTCAGTGATCGCATTTCTTACAAGGGTAAGAATTTGTGCATCGTGGTCCTAAATCCTTTGTTTCAACCAAATCCTTTGTATCCTAAATCTTTTGTTTCAACTTTATATCGAGTAGTAGTTTCGTTAATTATAATTTGATCAATTGCCTTCATCGAATTTTGTGTGATCCGTGTAGGTACATTAATTGTAATGTCTAAATTGAAGGAATTAATTAAATTGAGAGACTTTTCTTTCTTACAAGGTTCGACCAGAAAATCAATGTTAAAATCTCCGCATACAACAATGGATTCAAAAGAGCGATTTTGTTAAGTGTTATCTCCAGGTTTTCTAAGAACAAAATATAATCTGCAGTTCTCTTTGTTGGAGGTCTGTAGATGCAAAGTATTATCACTTTTAGTGAAGTAAGATATACAACAGTAATTTCGAAAATGTATGTATTCCGTACAACTGTTACGCACGCTCTGACTAAATTGTTTATGGGCAGAAAAGTAGTCGCAACAATTGGGTGGGGTTGGGTAGGCGGCAAAAAGAGTATTGTTTCGAAGAATAGCTGGTGCCAATATTCCAAGGAGCTGATGAGAAGCGAAAGACAGCTAAAATAAGGCAGGTGTACAAAATACAACGGCGCGACCGGTGGAGGGTTAATTGGATTCCACGTAACTTGCCAACCTCTGTAAAATCAAAAATTTCAAAAATTAAATGAATCAAAGCAATTCAAAGATGTTTAAACATAAGTTTTCGATTTAATTAATATTTATGTTATCAAAACAGATATTCATTGAAAATACTTCCATTTACACTGAAAGAAAACCATAATAGATAAACGGAAATTTTCATTTCAAACGCGTGAAATTCGAATTTCACGCGTAGCAAATACATGTCATTTCCAATATAAATACTTTTTAGTATTTTGAAGTAATTCAGGCCCACAGGAGAACTCCGTGAGAGGTGACACGACGACGCTTGCTCTAACTTTTTTAATAAGAAATATTTCCTCTCTCTTCTTCACATCTGTTCATTGTGTTCGTAGGCCATGAATACAAATATTATTTGTCTCGAGTAGAATCCTTCATTAGGAGTAAATTGTGCATTTATTGGATCTATTAATTTTAATGGGAAAACAAAAATATTCCGTTAACGATCACTAAGCAACTTCTAAACTCACCTCACAGTCATTTTTTACAAATACGTGTCTTTGGTCTCAGAATTTGAGAAGTGGTTACATTAGAGTGATATTATCTTGTAGGGAACTTCAATGTAGTTTGCAGTTCACGGTCTCGAATTAAAAATTGAAAAGAAATCCTTGAATACTTGTGATAAAAATGTTTTGTTGTAATTCGAATAGGTTTATATGCCAATGACATGTGAGAACATTATGTTTTGTGATATAATCACGGGTTTTAAATTGCATTTTTTCAACGTCACGGCGAAATCGAATCCGGTTCACAGTAAATGCGCAGAGAGGTGAAAGGTCGAAGGAGAGAATGCTTTCGAGGGTGATGTAAGGCGAAGGCGGCGATGGCGCGGGCGGACGGTCCGCTGAGTGGGCGAACATACCCGTTCCAAGGGAGGGCGAGACGGCTTCGCGCTTCTGCACTGTCCGCGCACACCCTCGAGCAGCGCAGCCCGCAAGCATGAGAAGAAGTGGAGAGTGGCAACAGGGGCAAGTTGGTGTGGCAGTGCATGGCATGGCATGGCATGGGATGGCATGACGTGGTATGTCATAACGAGGCATGTTTTGGCGTGGCATGGCGTTTCATAGCGTGGCATGGTGTGGTATGGAGTGGCGTCGCTTGGCATGGCATGGCACATGACGTGACGTGACGTGGCGTGCACGTGGCGTGACGTGACTTGGCGTGGCGTGTCGGAGCATACCGGGTGGCACGACACGTGTGGCGGGCAGACGTGACGTGACAGGGTATGTTGGGGCGGGGGGGGCCCCCGTGGAAGGTGGGGCGAATACAAGTGAAACGGGCAGGTCGAGTGTAGCAGGGCTGATTGAAGTGGGTTTGGAGTGAGTTGGGAAAATAGGGGGGGCAGAGGGAGCAAGGTAAAGGAGAGATGGAAAGGGGGGGCTTGGGGCGGGGGGGCGGTATGGGCGTCTTGGGGTCTAACTGTACGTGGCACGGTGTAGCTCGGTGTGACAGGGATGCCTGGTGTGGCGTGGTGTCGCGGTGGGGGGGGGTGTTGCTAAGTGTGATGGGATGGGCTGGGTGTTGGAGTGAGATGGGATGAATCAGGGTGTGATGGGGCGTGGCGGGTTGTGGGTGTATTGAGGTAAAGTATGATAAGGGGTATGGTGGAGTGCAGTAAGAAGGGGTGCAGCGAAGACCTAGCGAGGACCGAAGCGAGTTGTGGAATGGTGGCAATTTGCTATTGGGCGGGGGGGGGGGGAACAGATCAGTAAGACACGAGGATGGCGTAACCTGACGACGAGACAGAAAGGTGATTTTAGTACAAGGAACCAAGAGGAAAAGTGAGGAACAAAGAAGTAGTTGATGGAAAGATTTGGTGAATGGAAGAGCTGGGTAAAGGTTGTCATGTTGGTGAGGGAAGTTCGTTAAGAGATAAAAAGAGCCGGAGGCAGAGAAGGGGCGCGTGAAAACAACGAAGGAAGTAGAGAATGTTAAAAGGACAGTATAAACGTAAATATGAAAGGGCAAAAGAGGAAATAATCTGCTGTAAGAGAGGGCGGATTTCAAGAGTCCAAAAGGGTGGAGTGACAAGCGAGAAAGCAAGCACAACACTAAAAAATTAGGAGACGACGATGCAACGACCGGGCTTTGGAGACGATGGCGGCGCAAAGAAGATTGAGCTCCGGATTTTGCAAGATGGTAGAGAAACCTGCATGAGAGAGAAAATATACATTGAGGGCAGGACAAACTGTAAGTAAGAGGAAAATAGTAGAAAGAAGCTGCAGTAATGACATCACAGAAACCATTTTGTAACCAGATATTGGGTAAAAATTTCTTCGTCAGCTACATCCTGGCGGACGTACGATGAAACTATACAAGTTATCATAACGTAAGTTAATATAATATGCAACTATTCACGTTAGGTGAATTTTTACAGTTTTTCCTAAATGAATCGGTAATTTCTCATTTCTAAAGCTCACGTGTCTAGTTCACCCAGAGAGAAAATTCTGGTAACGGCATTGAATTGGGGATTCATCAAAACCATTATTCTAATTAAATGCATAAATTACTGTAGTATGTTGTAATAATATTATTTGTGAATAATAACTTTCATAACCCTTTCATTTCATTTTAACACTTGCTTTCCTCTTCAAAAACGAAAACTAAATATTTCACGGAAAAGCAATTATTGGATAACACAAGGGATTAGGACATCTTGTAAAAACAAGCGAATTCTTTCTTTCATTTCTAAACGTCATGACGTATCTCAAGATTTCCTTATCTACTTTAAAAAATACAAAACATTGTTACGAAAAGTCATAAGGCAGGCCAAAATCATGAAAAACGATCAGGATATTTTGAACTCAAATAATAAAACAAAATCAATGTGGAATATAATAAAACATACTACCAAATCAACTAGAAAACCCGTAGAGAATGTTGTTTTAAAATATAACGATATAAATGTGAACGATCCGGCAACAGTGGCTAATCTCTTTAACCAATACTTTTCAAGAATTGCTGCCGATCTCACTAAGGGTCTTCAGGCACAAAACTCAAAAACAGACAGTTCACCCAAAATTTTAGACACAATGTTCGTTTCCGAAACTTCTTCCTATGAAATTCTCAAAATAATCGGTAAACTAAAAAATAAATATTCGTCCGGTTTAGATAAATTCCCGGATTCTTTGTTAAAGACTTGTGCGTATGCCATTATACACCCGTTAACTCACATATTTAATGCATCTTTATGCACTGGAACGTTTCCAGATATTTTCAAAACAGCTAAAATTAAGCCGCTTTTCAAAAAAGGCAACAAAAATGAAATTCAAAATTATCGTCCCATTTCTCTTCTATCAGTGTTTTCAAAAATATTAGAGAGACTTTTTTACGTACGAATGGAAACCTTTCTCAGTAAACACGACGCGCTTTCAGATTGCCAACATGGATTTAGAAAATCAAAATCAACGGAAACAGCTATATTTTCTTTTTTTAAAGATGTCGCCTCATCATTGGATCAAAACGAGGCACCTATTGGATTATTTTTAGATCTCTCAAAAGCTTTTGACGTCGTTGATCATGACATTTTACTTTCAAAATTACCTTCATATGGAATTCGTGGTATTGCTCTAGATTGGTTATGTTCGTACCTTAAACAGCGATCTCAGAGAGTTGAAATACCTTACTGGAATGATGGAACATTACGTACGTACCTTTCCGACTCTTTGCCCGTTGCGTGTGGAGTTCCTCAAGGATGGATTTTAGGCCCTATTCTGTTCCTACTTTACGTAAACGATATGCCCTTGACGATTCGAAACGGAAAAACGGTTCTCTTTGCGGATGATAAGAACATCCTTTGCAATAAAGAAACAGTAAATAGCGCAATATCAGATGTTTCAAATTGGTTCCGAAATAACAAATTAATAGTAAACGAAAAGAAAACGGTTTTAATGCAGTTTTCCATTTCAAATAAACAATTCTGTGCTCCATTGAAAATGAACGGTGTACCATTGACTGATGTTAAGGCAACAAAATTTTTAGATCTCTCCATTCAGTCAAACCTTAAATGGAACGTCCATTTAAATGAATTGAACACAAAATTAAGTTCATTATGCTACGCGTTCAGAATTCTTGCAAATTCAGTCAGCCTTCATACTGCTCGTTGTGTATACTTCGCGAATGTTCATTCCCGCCTGAGATATGGCATAATATTCTTGGGAAATACGTCTTATAGCTCCCAGACTTTTATATTACAAAATCAGATTGTACGAATAATAGCCAAATCCCACCACGTGATTCATGTAAGCCTCTCTTCATTAATCTAGGAATTCTACCATTACCGTGTCTTTTTATTTACGAATCAGTGGTTTTTGTAAAAAATGACTTGCTCAAGGGCGGGAATATTTTTTTCAGAAAATGCCGAAGTCTATTACTATAACACTCGACGTAGAACTCATATTCACCAGGTGACAGTATCAACAGCTCATTACAAAAAATTCACATACAATACATGTACATTATTTTACAACACTTTGCCAGATGATATTAAACGATTAACTTCAATAGAAAAGTTTAAATCCCAAGTGAAATCGTTTCTGCTGCATAACTTTTTCTATACAATTAGAGACTATACTGAGCATCACAAGAAAAGTAACATTAATTTTACCAATGATACATAATGCATTATTTACCATTTGGACTGTATAAATGAGTATAAACAACCTGTAACAACTATTGTACTACAGCTTCCGGGTCAATGACCCCCATCTCGATCAGGTTTTTCGTCCAGTTTCCCTGATCCATTGAGCAAATGCTGAGATGGCCCCTTGTTTTGCTTCTGGACACAAATGTAACTTCATTTTCTGTGCACGTCTTCTAGAATTCAGTGGGCAACTCAATTCTTCAAATTATCGTTTCCATGTTGTCGCGGCAGGAAGTAATAAGAGCCAAAATTTATTGCTTATTTATCCTTGAAAATAGATTTTATTACATGGGAGTTTTTTGGTTGTTTTTTTTCTCCCTTTCAAAATTCAAAATTTATTGCTTATTTATCCTTGAAAATAGATTTTACTACATGGGAGTTTTTTTTTTCTCCTTTTCAAAATTTAAGTAGTATATGACTTAGTGTAGGGATCACAGAATTTTGAAAATGTGCACACAATTCACTTTTCCCCATAGCAGGTCATACGCAGTTTTTAACTGTTTTTTGACGTAAAATAAATAAATAAATAAAAACTTGCATGCTGCTGTATGAAAAACGTATATTCAACATTCCATTATCGTGCGACTCAAGATAGCAGAGTACTTTGTTATATTTTAGAAGAGAGCGGTATATTTAGAAGCGACTTCAAATTAGGTGTCTGTCTGTGATAAAGTAAGTAGATCAGAATGGATTTAGAGAAGAAGGAAATGGAATGGTTAGCAGTAAGATGTGGATACGTAAAGCACTTTGGGATGGGGCGCGGCCGGGGCGCACCGGGCGGAGAGCAGGCTGCTCCAGACGTGTAGAGCTCGTGGCTGCACCGCGCGGGCGTTGGTAAGTTGAAGGGGGGAGGGGGAGAGGGAAGGGTAAGGGAAGAAGAGGGGAAGGTGGAGGGGAGGTGTAGGAGGAGGGGAGAGGGCGGGGGAGGGGGGGGGGGGAAGGTGGAGGGAAGGGTGGGAGGAGGGGAGGGTGAAGGGGGAGGGGAAGAGGAGGTTGGGGAGATAGGGCTTGCGGAGGCAGCGCACGAAGCGGTGAGACGTTACAGTAACGGTTAGTTATGTGGTATCAACTGTGTGAGAGTGAGGTATTTCGTAATGTTTCCTTGAATGTTCTGCTGATGTGGTAATTCAAAGGGAGTACAGCAAGTTCGAAACGTTGTGAAATTACTGAATAAATGATTGTCATAAAAAACTTTGGATACTTTTATTTGTAAACATATATTGACAATCAAGAAGAAATATTGATTCACACCATTTTGCGCAAATGAAAATTTTGTTATATTCGTGTAGTTGTTCAAATAAAGCTTATACGTATGTTGGGGTAAGTATGAGTGGATACAGTGATATCGGGGACTGTAGTAGTGGGGACGGTGAGAATGGAACGGTGGAATTGGGTACTAAGATGGAAACAGTGATAGTGAGGTCGGTGTTGGAGATGCTGATATTGACTAGACATGTGCTAACGGTTGGGATGGTGGTTGTGTTTGAAATGGTGGTTTTCCTTGGGACGGTAGCTACCGTTGTTGTGGTTAGGACAGTGATTGTGATTGGGGACGGTGGTTGTGGTTGGGACGCTAGGGAGTACGATGGAGTACGGGCGGTGGAAGTGCAGTGACGCTACCGACAGCGGTAACGATGGAGGCTGCAGAAAGCGGCAGAAAAAGGTCCAGAGAGTCGTGGCAATGTGATGGCAATGAAAGTGAGCTGGCAGCGGTGGAGTGGGGGCGGAAGCGGCGGGCCGTCATTGAAAGGGGTTTTTTAAATTTTGTCAAAATATTAATTTTCTATATGTTGCGTTGATGAAAGTTTATCTATTTATATTATGCTAAACACAAAAGTAATTGCGGCTATAACAGCGATCTACAACGCTGCTTTACGGCTCAGTTACTTCCCCACAAAGTGGAAGAAGGCTGTAGTCCTACCAGTGCTTAAACCTAAGAAAGATCCCAAAATTCCTGAAAATTACAGACCCATAAGCCTCCTTCCCACTCTATCTAAGATATTTGAGAAGCTGATTCTGGAGAGGCTCAATAATTTCCTAACAATCTCAAATGCAATTCCGCCTTTCCAATTCGGTTTTAAACAAAATCATTCAACCTCGCACCAATTATTAAGATTAACGGAAGACATAGCTCACGGTTTCCACCGAAAAGAGCACACAACATCAGCTTTCTTAGACATGAGTCATGCCTACGACAAAGTTTGGCATAGAGGTCTCGAGTATAAATTGCACGACCTGGGTATTCCGGATTATTTAATAAAAATTTTAACAAGTTTCATCTCCAACAGAGAATTTATAGTTCGAATAAACAATGTAACTTCAAGAACATTCCAAATCAACGCAGGCGTTCCTCAAGGATCAGCTCTCTCTCCCACGTTATTTAATATTTTCTGCCACGACATTCCATCTGAAGGTGACGCCAATTTAGCATTATACGCAGATGATGTAGCAATTTACGCTACAAACCCCGATATTCTAGTAGCAAAGGATCACCTACAAGAGAGCGTGAATAACTATGTAGAATGGACTCAGAATTGGAGAGTTAGAATTAATCCACATAAGAGTCTCTGCAAAATATTTACTCTCCGCCACCCCAAAAATCCTCCAGAAATTATAATCCAAGGAACAAAAATCCATGGTCAACCTCCCCCATAAAATACCTCGGGGTACTCTTCGATAAAAGACTCACTTGGAAACCCCATGTCAATGCAGTCATTGACAAAACAAAAATTAAAATTTCCCATTTATCACATATTATAAATCGCCGTTCTCCCCTGAGGTTAGAATGCAGACTTTTAATCTTTAAATCAGTTATTTTACCAACCATGGCATACGCATGCCCAGTATGGGGTGGTGCTGCACCAAGCACCATCAAAAAACTTAAAATACTTCAAAATAAATACTTGAGAATAACTCTCAATGCGCCATGGTTCATCCCCAACCGACAAATCCGACGGGAACTAAACATACCAGAATTTGAGGAGACAATAAAAAATCTTGCCAGCAATTTCTTCAACCACCTACCAAATGCTCCCTGCACTGCAAGCTTCAACCTAGGAAGAAACTATAGCAGTCCGCGAATCATATCAAGATTCCCGAAAGATAAACTTAGACCTCCTTAATTTGGCTTTCCCCTCGTACCTTTCCACCATCATACCATCTTTAATCACACAACAAAAATCTAAAAATTAAATCTTCAATAGTTCAGAAACCAACCGCGACTTAAGGATGGTCATATCCTAAGAAGCCATGTAATATTTTGTATTCTCAAAATCCTCGAAAGACATAATTGTCGAACGAGAAGTAATAAATCAAAAAAAAAATATTTATATCGTTTTGCTATTATTTTGGTTTGTTTATGAAAAACCAGCGCCCAATATAACTTTATTTACGAGATATAGCAAATAAAGAATTACATTTGTTGGCAACTGTACTTCCTCAATTGTATTTTCCAATGACGTGTACTTTATTTTCAGACTGGAACATGTCGCTTAAAACTAAACAATCCAAATTAGTAGTAGAATTGCTTGGAAAGAAATGGACAAAGAATATGACCAACTACAAAGCGCCGACCCATCATACCAGTCATTCCGGCAGACAAAAGAAAACTTGAAAATCCAGGATGGCGAGATGACTGCCAGTTTCGTTTTCAACTCTGGGAAGGATATAATTTTTACCAGAAGGAGAAAAAGTGGCCTCTGTTCAAATGACAGAAGTTACCTTCCTGTCATAGAGCCATGCAGAATTCACGGGGAATCATTTTACTAATTGCTTAGTTTCTCTTTCCGAAATGGAGGGATCAGCTCAAATCTTCTTGTGACTTCTTCGCAACTGCATAAGCAAAAGCATGGTTTTTAAATCAGCACTATTTAAAGGCACATACAATGAGTTGCAGACCGCTGTCTCCAAATTGAAGTGCACTAAGGCTTTAAAATATTTTTACACTCATTGGATAAAGGAGCGGTTCGTGCATGACGTGCCTCGCTCAAACATAGCGGCCGAGCGAGCTGTAGAGCTGATGGAAAAGAACACAGCACTTGTAAAACTTACTCTCGCTCGACCAATATCTTAAAAGCAAATTCATCAACAGTAACAGACAAATTTAAAATTTGTTTAATTTTTTCTATGTGTAATTATGTATGCTATATTTATTAAAAAATACAACAAAATTTCCTTTCTATGTTTTAACTTAATACATGTTAAGTGCGGGAGTATTTTTTCAAGATTAAACAAAATGGCAGTCATTTTTAGAGCTGTAGGCAAGAATTCGTTTGCTACCATAGGCTTTTAAATCCAGAAAGTCGTAACTCTACTGTAGATAGTGACAGAACAGCCGTTGATGGCAGGGGTGATAGAAGAGGAAGTTGCAGCGATAGCGTGGAAGTCTCAAACAGCCCAGCATCCTGTTCACCTCTTCATGAGTTAGCCGTGTAGAAACTGTGGATGGACGATGCGGCACTAAATTCACATGAATTTGAGCGTCATTTGCGTCGCGACGCACCTCCCATATGTTTATGCTCTGTAAAGTAAATAGAACCGTAAGATATGAATATTATCAGTGATCTCTAGGGCGTGTAACCAAATTTCAACCATAAAAAATGAAGTATTTTTGGGTCTATTGTCTATTGAAGTCTATTAAAATTTTGCAATACACTCATTCCAAATTTAATAAATTATGCTTCAATGCGTTGAATTTTTTAACCCTTAAAAACAGTGATTGTTAAGTACATAATTTTAAAAGAACTATTTTTTTATAACGATACTTCCTGAAATCTTTCAATTACTAGTACCCGTAATTTATTACCTACAGTCTCTCCACTTTTGATAATTAGCATAAAACGCGATACCAGTGCCAAATGTATCATTATGTAACTGGTGCACAATTTTCAAGAATTATGAATTACTCTATACACATCAGACTAAATTTTACCAGCATTTTGATGAGTTAATATCGCTTAAAAGAAACTTTCTTTGGGGACGTTTTAATGTGTGAGAAATGCAAATAATGTCATCAAATGATGATTTAAACGAGGTTGGATGTTCTGCCCCTTACAGCACTTCATGCGTCACGCTCTGCGAAGCACGATCAATTTTCCTATCACGCGGAGATGACACGAGCACATAACATCACACGCCGAGTATGGGAGTACGCAAACTTGGAGCGTTCCCGACACACTCATTAGCGAGTACAACTACCCTGACTAGCGAACGTGTAATGTGTGCGACAACGTTACGCAACGGGGACGTGATGGTTTCGCCGAGCGGAGCGGGAACGTGTAGAACAACACGCCCTTCAATATATGCGGCAGCGACTAGCGGCGTTCGAAAGCATGACGCACGAATGTGGGAGGGGGTGAGGGTGCGAGTGGTGAAGGACGAGCAGGGACGCAGTAGATGGTGTGTGGGAGAAGTGGTGTGGGAATCGCGGAGGTTCGAGTGAGCTCAAAGAGGGGGACGGGTAGGGGCGAGTAGAGGGGGTAGGGACGAGTAGGGGCGTGTAAGAGCACGTAGATGCGGGTAGGGGCAGGTCAGGGAGATCCGTTAAGGGGGGGGAAGTAAGGGTGGGGGGGGGGGGGGGGGCGGGCGGGGCGGGCGTGGCGCGCGCGGGGTGAGGCACGCGTGGGCGGGGCGCGGGAGGGAGGCGGCCTGGGCGGGTTGGATGCGGTGGCGTTGGTTGTGTGCGGCGTAGGCGACGCGGTTTGGATGTCGAGCGAATGCACGTCGTCAGAGGCCATTCAAATGAACGTTGTCCTACTTCAATAGCCACATCTTCTGCGACAGATGACGATGTTGTTGCTTGGAATCTCCTCAACATGTCATCGCAAGTGATAAATAGAGGACGAGTTCGAAAATTGTGCCATTTATAGCTTATTTACAAGGAATGAAATACCGTACATGTTTATCCAATAGAACGTAATATATAGAATTTGAGAACGATACAATAATAAAATTCATGAAGACAGCAAAAGCAATAATTGAAAGAAAGCTATCTTTAAGCTAATATTCTAAATTCGTAGTCAATTACTTTCATTTTTAAAAAATGGAATAACAAAAATAATTTTTTTGAATACGAATGAAACCTTTAATTACGTACAGTATTTTACGAATACCTTTTATTCAAGTTCATTATCGAGTTTATTAATTTTTTGTCTGAAATAATCCCTCAATATTTGAGGTTTAGGTTCCCCCAAAAAACACGAATATTAAATTCCCTCATGTTGAGTACATCTTCAAATAGAGAAAGTTAGGTTATAGGAAAAGGGTTTAAAAAAGGAAAGGGAATCTGACAAACAATTGCAGTGATCTTGAGAAAATAAGATTACAAAAAAAGTACAATATTGAAAGTACAATATTGAAAAAAAAAAAAACAAACAGAAAGCGGTTAGTCATAATGTGTGGTTATTTTCGTTGAATTTTCCGACCTGCCCGTGTTAAAAGCTTCAAATATGGGAGACTTGCTACTTCTATATCTCTCTTCAATTTAAAAGTTCTTTTCACGTTCGAATCGCATTCGATTGTCCTTTCCACCACGTCTTGATGTTTTGGAACGTTTTTGGAACAATTTTGACATTGAAGTTCACTAAAGCCGCAATCTCTTCGGTCATTTCTTCTTCACCACCTTTTTCTAAGAGGCTTCCCTTGCTGATGCTTTCCGGAAGCTCGTCCTCTGTGCTGTTATTATTATTAGAGTTATAAAGATTCTGAACGTCTTTCCTGTTCTGTCTCAAACCCCTCACCTCCAATTTGACCCAACTGAATGTCATCGTCTCCTATATTATTTCAGTAATATACATACCTTTTGCGGCTCTCATTCGTAATCAATCTTTATTAATGAGGTCTCTAGAGAAAGAGAACTTCACATAGCGGCGACGAATTGCACTTTGACGTTAAAAATATGAAGAATTTGTTTTAAAAACGCATTTAAATATTCATGTCAAATGCCACCCGTAGCACTCCGTCAGCTATATAGCCCGGTGAAAGGCCTTAATGAAATGTTGTTCACACTGTAATCTAAAGGATAATATATTTGGATATTCTATTACGTTTTTGCCAGATCGGTGCTTATCGATACTACAAATACCAATACATGGAGGAATTCCTAATATATGCCTCAAACTATATTTCAGCCCTTGGTGCTGGTCGCCATCTTTGTGACAACACGCTAAGAAGGCTTAGATTCCTTCATTTTATACTATTTACACTTTCTGTTGTTTGCACAGACTGACGAGGTTTATTTGCATAATTATTAATTCAAGATTCACTCTCGCAGCAATTACAAGTACTAGTACAAGTACTAGTTGCTGGATACCGATTTAGATTGTTTCTTATGCGTGTAGGGCAACTATTCATTGAAAGTTTTGGCCTTGCCTACAAATGTTGTGTTCCTGCTTGTGGAGGGTACTGCGATGGAAAAATTAGGGTGCTTTTTTAACATACGAGAGTTCTCGCACGGATACACTAGTTGCTTTATAATTGTGTTATTCTATTATTCTGAATTCAAAATCCAACTTAAAATTGTAGCAGTAGGTGATACTTTGAGCTCCAATGTCTGTCGAGTTGGGTTTCCAGATAACGCTGTTGAAGAAAATTAAATCTGCTCGCTTTCAAGAAATAAGTAGGACGACCAAATGATGCAGTCACGAATGTTGAAAACGATCGCATTTCTCTGCGAATCTTCGAAACTCGCGAATAGTAAATACTAATTATGTTAAGACAAAATGAGCTGTACTGCGTAACTTGTAATAGGTCATAAAATATTTCAAATAACATGATCAAACTAAATATGGCTCAATAGCATGTTATTGCCTTTGTTATGGAGCTCGATGTACACCGCATAATATACCTAGATCGAAAGGATCGTCATTACAAGGGTAATATGAAAACAGCGAGAGAAATATGCTACATGTTTTCTTATGGAGGGAATTATGATAGGGGAAATATGAAGGCAAATCAAGTCAAGTTAACATCTAGTTAATTAATGAAAATCTGTATCAATAAAAATAGGTAAAAAATAAAATTACGTGTGTACCACGCTCTCGATTATCAGAACCCTTAAAACGTCGTTGGTGCATAAACGGTTAGGAAACGGAACCAGGTCATGATGGGTCCCCGACCGCGCCTGTTCTCCGCCTAGCAACAGATTAAAAGAGCACCCGCGGCGGCGCCCTCGTAACCCCGTTGCTTGTGCCGTTGCGCCGGCGGGGCGCCATAACCTCGGCCGATGTACGCGCCCTCCCGCGCCTGGCGCCCCGAGGCGCTGCATCGGCCGCGCTCCCTAGAGGGCATCGGCGCGGAGGCTGAGTTAAAACTCCCCTAAGTCGCCCTTGCCTCCTCGCCCCCCCCCCCTCGCCTGCCCCAGTCACCGCTAAGCCCGCACATGGCGGCGCTCCAACGAGAGGTGAGATGGGCCTGCGAGGAGGAACGAGCGAGGAGATATTGGCGGGGGAGTAGAGCTGGAAAGGGGGGCAGGAGGAGCAAAAGTGGGGAAGTACGTCGGAGGGAAAAGGGCCGGATGGAGGGGCGGCGGGATGGAGGGGTGGCGGAGTGGAGGGACGGCGGAGTGGAAGGGCGCCGGGGTGGAGGGGCGGCCGGATGGAGGCGTGGTGGGGTGAAGGGGGCGGCGCCAAGTGGTAAAGGCGGTGGAAGGAACAATGGAATCAGTGAAGCGGACAGGGAAGATGAGAAGGAAGGGAAGCAAGACCGTAGCAGGTGAAAAAAGGGGTTCGAAAGTACGGAAAAATATGTCAGCAAACGTCTTTGATAACGAGAAAACATGCAAACTGAAGTACAAGAAAGAAAATTGATTGTTATTGTTAAATTCGATACAAGTATTCCAAAGTGTTCAAAGGAATAGTATCAAAAGTTAATGAGAAATGTATGCATATAAAAAAATCCATGCAAAAAAAAAAACAAAAAAAACAACCAAACTAGTATAGACGATTGGTAGGATAAACCTAAGAGTTTAATTATTTTAATTTTCAAAAAAGTAATAAAATGCTTTCTTTAAAGCGCAGATGAGATGAAAGTATCTAGAAAGAAATATCAACGTTCATCTCAATTGACAGTAAAGGAAGGGAATGAATACAGCTTTCGTAAAATCAGCGTATCGAGACAATGCATCCAGGGGCTGTTAAAACTGGTTCAGTACCGAGAACTTAACTTCACGGAACGGAACAGCAGCAACGAAACAGCAGCGTGGGCTATGGGGTGAGGAAGCAGGCGGCGCTTGTGTGGTAGGGGCTGGGAGCTAGAAGCGCCGTTAGAGAGCGCTGCCGTTTTTCTGCGCGCGCAAGAGCTGCAAACGACGCTCACAAAGCAGCGGTGGCGGAGACGGAGGTGGGAGGCGGAGGCAGAGGTGGGGATGTGGCCGAGATTATGGCAGAGGTGGGGGGGGGGGGGGAAGGGGGGGGGGGGGGGGAAAGGAGGGGGGGGGGGAGGGGGAGGGGCGGGCGGGCGGGGGGGGGGGGCGGGTAGGTGGTGCTGGGGGGTCGGTGGCGCGAGCGAAGGGGACGCGCGAGTGTGGGGGGCGAAGGTGGGGGCGGGGGCGGAGGGAGGCGCGGAGCAAGGAGGGGCGCGCAGTGTTTTGTTTCGCGGCCCCATTGCGCCGGGTCAATCTGCTGCGGGGTAAAAAGCGGCTCCGGAGAAGGCCATAGCGCTTCAATATTTAGAGGCAGCTGGCGGGGATAGGGTTGAAGAGAAGTGGGTGTTCTTCGCTGACTTGGGCGCGTGGGAAACAACGGAGGCAGAGTTGATTAGTGTCTGAGGTGTAGAGTGATGGGAACGCAGGCAAGTTGATAAGAAGGAAGAAAACGTATTTGGAAAGGGGCTGGGATTAGGTAGGTTTGGGGCTGATGGTGTTTGGGTTCCTGTTAAGAAGGAAAGAGTAGACGTGGTAGCAACGATGGAAGCAACTACGTTGAGAGTTTTAATGTTTGGGCGTTGATGCCTTTAATGCCTAATAGTCCAAATTTTGGAATTAATTGCGAACCTTATTATATGAGTTCTGTCTTTTTATGAAAAAATTTACTAGTCAGCACAAAACTATCTTTCATCTCTTCAATATTGTTAATTTAAATAATTTTCTTTACATTTAAAAATAATAGAAGTTTATGTGTAATTTTGTTATGTGATGTCAAAGTTCTATTATTTTAATCTGCCCTACAACATCAATATTAAAGCTAGACTTTTCTTGTCCAACAGAATGTGTATTTTTCCATATTATAATTTATATTAAGTTGTGTACAGATGTTTCAAATAGGTAGTGGTAGATTTTGCATTATTTTGGGATACTTCATTTGAGTTCTTGAAGTGATGGCTGTAGAATAGAGGTATCATATATCATTACAACCGTTACAATACAAGTAAGTATGTGCTCTTGTTCCTCATTAGTGTTCGAGTAGATGAAGTTACGAAAAAATAACGGACACGAATTTTCTGAAAAAACATAAATTACACTTCTAACAAATTATTAAGCTTTCACGAACAAATCAATATCACTTGGCAACTAAATATTGGTCAGTCTATAGAAACTCGAAATACGAAATATTCAAGGATATATTGGATGAATGAGGTATTTTCGAAGAAACATATTATGTTCTGATGGTATCTGCAACCAGATACTTGCATGAAAGTTTTTCTTTAAATATGTTTTGTAGTTTCCTAAGGCTTCGATTAGTATGTAGACTATTCGAGTCTCAAGTACCTTTGAATTACTGCTCAAATTTATTTTTTTGGTGAGTCCGAAAAACTGTGATTAACTGCCCGTGTATATGGTAAACAAGCAAACAGATTGAAGTATTTTGTGTGCGATTACGTCAGCTTCCAACATGGAATATAAAAGAATCACAGGAGGAATATGTCATGTACGAAAATATTGAAGCACATACCAGTTTTTATCACACAAAAAGTGTTCTATGACATGAAATAATAGCTTACCCTCGCTTATAATCCTTCGGTTGAAAAATCAATTGTAATTTCTCTACTTAAAGGTGACCGTAAAGAACGTCTGAATCAAACGTTCAAAACAGACGAAAATACCAGAAAAACAATGATTTTTGAGCATTATTATCAGCCGGATATATTTCTAAATGCTGAAGGACAAAGTACAAATTTCTGCTCGAAACGGGACACAGAATATTCGGTCAGTTTCAACGGCTGCGACGGCTCAGCATTGACATGGCCATTAATTGCTTAGTTGTCAGAAACTAGATTAGACCATAGAATAATCTTACGAATTAAAGAATTTCTTACCGGTGCACTCAACCAGAATAGTGATAAAAATTCATCGAAAGCCGAAGTAACCTCCTAAGTTCTCCTTTGTGAATCGCATTCTCGTACATTGGAACAAACTACCTTCAAAAGCACGATAATTTTTATCGTAATGGAATCAAATTTTAAAATATGCTTATTTCCATTTAAATCACTGCTATTAATATTGCTTTAATACTTAATAATAATAATAATAATAAAATTTTTCATTATTATCATCGTTACTAATACTGCTATTGTATTTGGTGTTATTTTTAAGTTATTATTATTGCTTATATTATTATTATTATTATCATTATTATTAAAAAGACGGTCAAGTCCCTTATGCAGTGGAGTGGAGTGAAGTATTAGATAAGATATAAGTCAAAGGAAAATAAGGACAAAAGGTTAATTAAGAGGTAACTAGAAATTAATTTGAACTAGGTTGCCCTCTTCTAATTCTAATTGTAATTCTAAATTATTGTAAGAGGTTTGCAAGTATTCAAATTCTAATCTTATTTGTAATCACGTTTGTCACCGACCATTAGCTCAAAGCGAACTTTAATAAATCTATAAACCTACCTTAACAATAATTTGTTCTGCAGCATCATTGACCTCAAGGACCTAGGGATTAAGTCCAGATAGTGTGGCGGATTTTTTGTCCTAGTTACGTAACTGTGTGAAATTCAATCATTGTCGAGAGGAGAATTCTCATGGCCGCTGTTCTGATAAGTAGTCCGTGATTTCTCCAATGAATACGCTTGAATGACTTTAACAAACAAACCGCGAAATGCGTGCGATCTTTTCTTCCTCAGCAGTCCCCTCCTCTCGCATATTTGTTCGCACATACACTGCGCTACCAAACAGACTGGCCATGACGGGCGACCGTTCGGGAGCTTCGAGGCTCATTCAGGCTGAGCGTTCCCCGCTGTTGAAGATACCTGGAGAGGGGAAATACCGCAAGTTGATTGTATATCGGCGACGGATCTCACATTTTAACATTCCCTCCGCCTGCGGTTTAACAGGGCAATACACTTACGCCGCAAATGACCTACGGACCCTAATGGCCTGTAAAGCAGTTGACGCATCAAACATTTTCGAGCTGATGACACACCTTGACATGAACCTTAGGCGCATCGCCCCGCAACAGACTCCTACAGTATTAACGGGGCTAGTAAGAGGACTCTTACTAGCCCCGTCAGACCGCAGACCACCAGCACCAGGGCCGCCAGCAACAAGCCAGGACAGAACAACTAGCCGGAGTGGCACGTGGGCAGCCGGGACGGGGGGGCGCCGGCTCATGAATCCGCGGAGAGGCCATCAATCACGCGGATCCGGGCGGCGGCGGCAGCGCTGGCGGCGGCGCCGGCGGCGTGGGCGGTGGAAAGGGCGACGTGCACAGTCGGCGGCGCGCCTGATGGCTCCCAGATGGCCGCGCGCCCGATCGCCGCCTCCGCCTCCGCAGGTCGCTCGCCGCCCTCATCGATAGTTAAGCGAGGACAGCACCGAGGGGAACCCCCTCCCACTGTACCTCGGCTTAAACCAACAACGGCTCCGGGCCCTAAACTTTTCCCTCCCCAAGGAGCCTTTTAGGTCTTTCGTCTTATTGCGAATTGGCGGGTACCATGTTGCAGACCCATGTATGGTGCTACACGAATTTCGTCCAAATAGGTACACCTAGGTGTATCGAATGTCCTTATTGAAATATAAACGTGTGTGTGTGTGTGTGTGTGTGTGTAATATGAAATGCTGTTAATAAATGCAATTTTTCTTGAATACACATTGCCCGCTATGGGAATATTTCAAGTGAAAAGATAAAGTTGGAATTAAGAAATACAGTATTATTACACCAAAATTCATGCTCAAAATAATAAATTACTGAATGCTGACTATTTTAGCAATGTTTTCATACACTCAATTTCATGTTAGTATGTTGTTATAATTTTATTTCTCAACGGTATATACCATTTGAGGTTAGAATTTTTGTTCAATGTACATTTTTACAAACTTCTTAATTTTATTATTAAATACAGAAAATACAAAATGTCTCCCCGATTCAAATCTGAGCATATTGAATGATTAGTTTTACTTTTAGATATTTTAATTTAATATTACACATTGTATTGAATGCTTTTCATCTACAGGATACTGAAACGCTTTATGATAACGCAAATTCTAAAATAAATGTCATCAACTAAAAGTCTACCATGGTTACTGACGAAATTCAAGTAGAAGCCTTTTCCTGAATTCGAAGTTTCTCACATAACTTTTTATAGTACATTTAGTATTTACATTGCTGATAAAGTGTCACCCCCCCAAAAAAAATGTTTTTAGATCGCAAATTTAGATGCTAAATTTAGACGCGATTTTTTAATATTTTGTTTTTTTATTTGTTTCCGTCGTCAGTGGCATCAGTTTAATGTATTTCCTAATGTAGAGTTCTGGTAAGTTCCAAAATATGTTTCAAAGCATTGTCCATATTTTCTTTTCCGCGACACCTTTATGCATTCTCGTAAACTTCTGTATTTTTCTTTTACCATTCATCTTACCTTTATCAATTTTTTTAAAGTTCACCCATTACTTTTGGTTCTTATAGTTCCATTAAACCTTCTCGTTTTCATATTCCAGATTTACAATAGACTTCTCCGCCTTCTTACAATACATCGTCATTACATTAAGGGCTTGGAGCAGTACCAAGATACCCCTCACCAGCCACAGAAATTTTATCGTTATTCCAAATTTTTAATTTCTTAATTTTGTTCAAAATATAGATTATTTTAGTTCTTAGCTGTTCATATATATGAGACATGATCACGTGGGGCCACGCGCGTATCACGTGGGGAACTTGTTAGGAACATGCGTGGAAACCATGCGAGGGGCGAGTGGAGGAATATGTATGAAGCAGAGAACCGGAGACTTGCGGGGAAATACGTGTGAAGGAAGGGTATGCATGAGTTATATTTCTTAAGCCATGTTACACAAAAGTAGCTGAACTCTGGCAATTTTATTGCACAAAAGGAAATTTTTTATAAATGTTTCAATAGAAAAATATAACATAAGTAGTTTACAAAAAAATTTGTAAGCTTACAAAATATTTTAATATCGTTCAGTACTTATTATTTATGTCTAATGAAATAGGAAAGGTATGTAGATTCTGGACAATGACGTCCTGGACGTTAGCAGAACCATTTCACCCAATCACAAAACTGTATCGCTCATAATTTGCCGCTTTTTGCCGTTCTTAAGATGTGAAAACCAAACATTTGCCGCGGGTCATTTTCTCAAAAAAAAAAATCGATGTTCATGCTAACTTCCATTGGAAGTTACTGGTTTACTTACTGAGGAAGTTACTGGTTACTTGGAAGTTGGAAACAGTACTAAAAATTTGCCGCTTTTTATTTATAAACGATTAGTGAAGAAATCATATTGATATCTTCACATTTTCAAAAGATATTTACAAAAAACCAAAAATAACACCTACGTTCCTATGGCGAGTGCAGTCAACAAGAAGGAGGCACGTTTCGTCCAAGACCAATAGCCGTAACAATTCATACTCTATGCCAAAATTTGCCCTTAACCGTTTGCCAACTGCAATCTGTAATACAAAATTTTGCCGCGGACCGGTTAGTTTAAAATACCCAGGTTCGAAGCCCAGAAATTGAAGTCTTGGAAGCTCCCGGAAAAGGCTTGGAGTCCGGAAAAGACACGTTTCCTCCTGAACCAATGGCCGTAAAAATTCATATATATATATATATATATATATATATATATATATATATATATATATATATACACACACATATATACACTGACACACCAGATTGTCACCAATATGGAATTCAGCGAATTTCATTAAAAATAACACCTTATTAACATAAAGACGCTAGTTGCCATGGTATCTGAGTGCCACATATAAACTATGCCTATTAGTTCAAAAGCGGACGATATGTAGCATCCGTGGTTTTGCCTACGAAGAAAGATAAACTTAAGAAAATTAAAAGATAAACAAACTTAATTCGAATCTTGATAATTTTTTTTGCGAAGTATTCTGTCCAGTCTGTGTTCGTTAGAACGGTTTCCAACGTTCGGTTTTCTTACCCTGACTTGTATGGATGTACAATTTTTCAGTGAGCAAATTTTTTAAAATATCTTCTGTTATTGTTAGAGTAAAATATTGTTCTTCTAAAATACCATAAACAATCACATCAAATGTTTCCCAACAAGATACACGTCCACTCACTGCCACGTTGGAACAGCCAGTGAAACTGCTACACAGCAGTTATAGTTGTCGTAACAATTTCAGGAAATTGAACCGTTATTGTTTGAAATAACGCAAGTGAGGATTAGACAAAATACCTGAGAAACCTGGACATTGTTTCTCTCGAGCGGTCGGGGAAACTCCGCAGGCCCAAAGAACCCCAACCCATCGGGACCCAAAACAGGAAGCATGAGCCAATGTTTTCTAAAACCAAAGGTTTGGAAATGCCTTTTTTTATACATCTTTGTTAATAATAGAAATTAAGTGTATGTACCTTTTCGTCTAAATAAACAGTTAATGATTCATTTGCTACTGACATGTAAATAATAAAACAAGCACTGTGAGGTGTTATTTGAACTGTCATACGTATAACATTTATAAACAATATTTGCCGTTTTTCTTCCCATATTTTCCTTGAAACACCACGTGAAAAAATATTACTAAACTTATGACAAAGTACTGACCGTTAACAAGGAATAAGAATTACTTTAGTTGGTATTTAGACCTCAAAATAATGGAAGCCACCAGAATCTCTTGCTTTAACCCTTCAACGTGGGATGCCGTCCACAGACGTACCGGGGCTTCTAACTTCTACCTGAGGGATGCCATCTAAAGACGTCATGACGCACTTTTTCCGCGTGCGGGGTGACGTCCTGAGACGGCGTGGCCGTTTCTCTCCTCGGCGAGAGGGCCGAGCGGATGCAACCGCATTCCTAAAGGTATTTGGCGAAGGGAGTTTCCCTTCATGTAGCAGGCCTGCCAGAGCAGCTGTTCTAACGCTGCGACGGGAGTGTTTTAGAGCGAAAGAGGAAAGTTTTCAAGCACTGGGCGCTTTGCATATGAGTGAGGAACTCAGTTATCAAAAACTACTCTTAACGACAAGGTACTGACTGGAAAAAACATAGAAATCTACCGTTCAGGAAACCCGACCTCTAGAATTCTTTCCCAGTCAACGGAAGAACTCGACCTAGCTAGAATATGCCTAGTGTCGAAAATCCGCCACCCTCGGGACTCGAACCCGAGGACCTCCCGGTCAGAAACTCTGCCGTGTAAATAGTTGTTTTCTCTGAGACATATTAGCGGAAAATATCACAATGAATTTCCCCCAAATACCTCCATGATTCTACTGAAATACCGGTATTTTCGTATGAAACTACCGGTATTTTGATGAGAGAATACCGGTATAATACTTTTAAATGAAGGTATTTTTCCGGTATTGACGTTCGAGAAGGTAAAATACCTCTAAAAATACCGATATTTGACGTCTTATACCGATATTTTTAAAGGTATTTTGAATAAAGGTATAATATAGGTAAAGGTATAAATACCTTTACCTATATTACCTATATTACCTATACCGGTATAAATACCTTTACCGCTATTATTTCGGTATTCGGTCCAACAAATTATTAATAGACACAATTATATAAATTGAACATTTAATCTTCAATTTCATATATATTTTAAAATATTTGGATTATTAACGAATAATTATATATAAGTGTAAAAACATAAAACTACTAATCAATTCAGATTGATATGAAAAATTCTGAAAATTATCTAATTCCAAGATACGTTATAAACTTTTCACAGACACGCCACCCACGTTTGACAAGCGCCGTGTGAGAGCGAGGCGCGCTGCATCTCCGAAATCGAGCGGAGATCAGCGTCATATCCGTTGCCGGCGATAGGTCGACCCACGCGCCATGTCCGGTGTATCGTATTCCTTTCTATGAACGCAACGACTGATAAGTGGATGTTAATCGACTCCTTCTCTGCGGTGAAGGAGCACGCTGTCTTTTGTTCTACCGCAGTAACCTGACCCGAGAGCTTGTGAAGAAAATTATTATTTATATCATGAATAACCAATCTTCAAAATAATGCTTTAATTTTTCGTTTATTACTATACATTAATTTTGACTTTCACGCTTCTGTACGTTGCCTCCATGTTAAGGCTAAATGTACCGAAAATTACTTATAGAAAAATCAATAGATCGCAGCACTATCACAGGGATTTTACTAGACCGATAACGTCTGCGGAAATGGTCCGATTTTCGATCTGTAAACGGCTTTGGACTCCTTTTTAAAATAGAATTTACGCTACGAAGCCGTTTTTTCAAAAAAGATTTCCAACTTTTTTAAAATTTCTAATAGTTTCGGGAGGAAATTAAAAATGGTGGGCAATTAACGATGACGACGTGCTTCCTGAATCCAACGCCGTGTCAATCATGCAAATCGGATGAATAGGAGCGGCGTAAAGTGAAATTTGAAAGGCACCTTCCCCACCCCCCTTCTCGCTCCACACCGGGGCGTCACCCGACCCTTGCGGACCCTTCCCCCCGCAGCCGAACGGCCAAACCGGCCGGCCTGCGGCGCGAAAGGAGGCCGAACTCTTAGCCAGGCAAGTCAGGCAGTCGGTTTATGCTTTCGTCCCTTTCAATCTCAATATATTTTGCTCCACATATCAATCTAGTGATGCTGTAACACAACCAAACGGTCTCGTATTATCTGTAATAGTCGTATTTTGTACGTTCGTTCACATATTTCCGACTTCCTTCGAATACCATCAAAAAATTATTTGAGGCATTTCGATTGATTCCGATTTGGAAACTGATTTCAAAAAGAAAATTGAACTAATTGTATAGATATCACCAATATTCTATATTTTAACATCTTACTTTACATACATTTTACTTCTGAAAAAGTGGTAAAATAGCACGCAGGCGAGATGTTTTCAGAATCCAACGCCATATCATACACTGAAATAGAATTCTATAGACAAATGTAGAAAACAGAAAATCTTCGGTAATGTCAAAACTCCTCTTTCGCGGCACTGCCCATGGCTAGAGTCCGGATTCCAATGTAATTACATATATTTCTATGTGCTGCTCTGAAATTTGTAATCTGGGCGAACTGTTGAAATCTTAACAAATATCTAAATTTTTCGTCACATATTTTGTACAGTATTATGTATTTTACACATTTTTTTAAATTTTTTCGAAAATATTTATATTGTAAATTTACTTTTAATTTGTTGTTTTTTAAGCAATAACCATAGTTTGTCTTATACTAATTAAGAAATGCCTCACGTAAAGATATTGAAGAGTGCTTGAAAGATTCTCTGCTCGTCCTTGAGTTTTCTACGTGCGTACTATTGTTGCCATTACTGACAGAGATAAATACATTATCTTACATAAATAGTAGGCAGAGAAAGTATTTAAAATTAAATTCGATTTAATGAATATTTTGTTAATGGAATTTCAAATTATAAACATTTTACTTTCTTCCTCTTCTCAATCCTCTTGTGAATCTAAGAAGAGAAAGCTATGTAATCGTGCACCGGAAAACTCTTATTGCCGGGCCCTCGAAACGTAAAAGTGGATAAATCCTGTTGCTATATAGTAACAGGATATAGTAACATAACACTTCTAACTAGTGGTGTAGCGAAAATACATTTATTATGAGTCCTTGATACCTAAAAATCGATTGATTGATGTCAAACCGTGTCTGTCCGTTTGTGGTCAACGCTAATGCCTAAACCGTTCTGCCGATTTTCTCCAATATTGATATTCCCCACACTACTTGAAAGAACTCGAGCCTTTGGGAGCTTCAAACCGTTTTTTAAAATTTTGAAAGTACTTTACATTAAGCCTCATAACCTTTCTACAGAAGTTTCCGGTCTTACTCATGGCATACATATTAATACTACGCTCAAGCTGGGAACTGAGATTAATACATTGCTGATCGCACATAGTTTATAGACAGGTTGAGCAATATTTAAAAAAATGTATTTGAAATATGTATTTTCGTATTTAAAAAACTGTATTTTTGAGTTTTTTGATAATGTATTTGGAGATATACTTAAATACATAAAATAGATGTATGTAAAAAAGAAATACTTCAAATACTGTAAATACAAATGAAAGAGAAGATAAGGATAGTTTCTTTTCTGATTCTGCTTACGAACAGGGACCGAAAAGATATTGAATACGCGTAAAATACCGGTATTTTTTCATACCTTTTTCAAATACCTATATTCTTTTATACCGGGAAAATACCTCTATATGACAACTATACCGGTATTTTCAATAAAAAAACAGTTTACCATTCATACATGTTGACAAAATAAGTTACTTTAGTTAATAATATCTCACAAAATGTCAATTAATCAAATATTTTTACAAAATATATATATATATATATATATATATATATATATATATATATATATATAATGGCTATAATTAAGGAAACGCGAATGATTCCCTAATTCTTATAGAGTAATACAATCTCCACTTCGTATTGCACAATGTTCTCCCCTAATCATTTTCCTTACGCTTGGGCATATCGAATTGCCCTAACGCAGCCCGCCGAAGAACGCGGCGAGATGTCAGCGGAGGTCAGGAAAGTCACGCTATCAGAACAGCAGTGTGCCAGAGGTGCGACCCTGGTCAGAAGGGTGACTGTACACTTGAGCGCGTGCCCTGGCGGCGCTGGGGTTGGAAAGAAAGGAGCACGAAATGGCCATGTCAAACTAGCACAACCACCATAGCACAATCACATCAAACCAAGTGGAATATTTAGTACTCATTTATTACTAATTTATTACCCAAAAATTAAATTTATTACTCCTCCCGTTTCTGAAATAAAGGTGGTTGTTGTGCTAGCTTGACATGGCCGCACGAAATGAGGAGCAAATATTCAAAACGCGACATGTCCACTTTACTCCTTTTCGAGAAAAATTCAAATATGTTATAGCTTCAAAAAGATGCAAATATTTTATTTGTACTCAATTCTTGATTATGACATAAGGATAGCTAAATATATTATTAATATAAAATTTAAATATTCTATGTTTGGTAGAATTTTGGAGCGAGATTCGTGTCGGATATGTCTTGTTTTGAATGAATGCGAAGGACATGTCATGCTTTGATTGGCTGACGGCTGGACATGTCTTGATTTGAATGGAAATAAATTCTTTTTATTGAAATTCATAAAAATATATTGGGAAAATTAACATTCATTTTCTTGCATCTTTTTTGTATTTGTGCAGCTTTTTGCACAAATCCATTATTGAAAATTTTATTATAAAAGTTTATAATATATTTATTATTAAAGTAAGAATATACCAACTTAAAGAATTTTATACAAATCTATTGACACGGTTGGCGAAAAAAGAGCGACATCACTTTTCCTTTTATCAAAAAAAATTTTTTTGATATATTTTTAAAAGAATATGTCAGACTTGCTTACCTTACGGTTTGAACGATTCATGTTTCGTGATTTTTTTTTTTTCATTATGTTCCTTTTTCTTTCTTTTAGTTTTCTCGAACGCTCAGTGATGTCACTACACACACACCTCTATTTCCACGGCCCAGAATTATTTGATGTATGATAATATGTTCCTCTAAATGAACAGTAAATAGCGATATTAAAGCAAAATGTTTCACATACAGAAAAAAACTATTTTATGTCTATTTTATGGACAGTAGCTAACTGACTGATTCTCTATACTATGAAGTTGTAAAAATTTCATATAATTGAACCGTTACTGCTTTAAATATTGCAAGTGAGGATTAGACAAAATAACTGAAAAAGCTGCTCATTGTTTCTCTCGAGCGGCCGGGGAAAATCCGCAGGCCCAAGGAACCCCAACCCATCGAGACTCAAAACAAGAAGTCAGAGCTCATGCTTTCCAAAACCTAAAGTTTGGAAATGCCTTTCTTTTTATACAACTTTTTTAATAATAGAAATAAATTGTATGTACCTTTCCCTCTAAATAAACGGTAAATGACTCATTTGCTTCTAACATGGTAAATGACAATAAATTCATAAAGAGAAGGATTGTTGACATGCCACGTGTAGTTCATAAACATTTTTAAGTCAAAAAACGATTCTATAAGATAATTTCACTACAGTTATGGATGGAGTGGAGGAGTCAGATTAGAGAGTGCAAATTTTTGGCTGATCTCACACGGAATTTCAGATGTACGTGTATATAAAAGAACAGTTTGTTCATACCTTCACAACATGAATACAATTGAGCAACAAGCACTACGAGGTGTTCCTTGAAGGATCAGACTTAAAATATTTAGAAACAGTATTTGTAGTTTTTCTTCCCATATTTTCCTTGGAATACCACGTGAAAAAATCACTAAACACACGACAAAGTACTGACCGTTCACAAGGAATAAGAATTACTTATTGGACCTTCACTTCTACCTGCCGGATACCATCTGGAGACGTCATGACGCACCTTTTCTGCGTCCCGGATGACGTCCCGAGACGGCGTGGCCCTTCCTCTCCTCGGCGCGGGGGCCAAGCGCATGCAACCGCATTCCTTAGGTATTTGGCGAAGGGAGTTTCGCTTCACGTAGCGGGCCCGCCAGGGCAGCTGTTCTAACGTTGCAGCGGGAGTGTTTTAGAGCGAAAAAGGAAAGTTTTCGAGTACTGGGTGCTTTGCATATAAGTGGCGAACCCAGTTACCAAAAACTACTCTCTACGTTAAGGTAATGATCGGAGAAACCATAGAAAACTACCGTTGAAACCCGAGCACTGGAATTCTTCCCCAGTCAACGGCAGAATTCGACCTAGCTAGAATATGCCTACTGTCGAAAATCCGCCACCCTGGACACTCGAACCCTAGGACCTCTCGGTCAGAAACTCTGCCGTGTCAATAGTTGTTCCTCTGAGCCATCTCAGCGAAAGAAAAACACAATGAATTTCCCCCAACCTGTATGATATTACTGAAATACCGGCATTTTTTTGTGAAAATACCGGTATTTTGATGAGAGAATAACGATATAATATCTTTAAATAAAAGTATTTTACCACTATAGACATCGGATAAAAGTAAAATACCCGTATATGACGTCTTATACCGGTATTTTGAATGAAAGTAGCAAGAAAAGCGAAGGCTTGATGCTCAAATAGTGCGAATGCAAACATCGATGTTCAAAATTAAAACCATTCTCCAAAACCTGGTTTAGTAATCTCCAACAAGTTTGTGGAAGATAATTTGTTTTGACAGTGGCCGTGATTGTTAATTTATAATTACGATTTAGACAAAATGGCAGAAGATAGGAAAAAGAATAACAGCGAAACTAAGCCTGAAAACTAGCGCTCAGGGTCATCTCAAGGAGTCATAACTTCAAAATGAGTACAGGAAAGTGGGCGAGAGACCTTACACCTTGAGAGCTTGTGTTGACCGCCTCTCCGCGTACGGGAGGACATATGTAGGAAATGCCAGAAAAATGGGATCTCTTGGGCCGAAGATAGTCTACTGGATGAGGATGTTACAATCAGCGTTCCCTTTATTCGAATACATGAACCGACAGTGGTATAATGGAATATTATTTCATATTTTAAGTTTTATAAAATTGTAATTATCGATTCTTTTCATTCAACTCATCAAGTCAACAAGCTCATCAAGCTTAAAGCATCGATAATAAACATCGGGTTTCATAAATGTTTAACTTTTTTTACGAAATATGTTCGTGTGTCTATACAAAATCTCTGTTTTGAAAATATCAACATCAATGTTGCGTCTCTATTCTCGACACCTGGATGTGGATCGCCGATTTAATACTTTTGCATTCTGATTCACATTCCCTAATAGGTTTATCAGTGAGACTGGTAAACCACGTTTTACTAGTAGTATGTTATAAATGTTATGTTATGTTATAAATAGAATTGCTACTCGATTAAATGTTACTGAAAAGCGTGTACGATGTTTAGAAAAATAGTATCTCAATGTAGAAATGTAAAATTTGCCGAATTATTAACTGTATAACAAAACATAATTTATCCGCCTCATAAACCTATTCCTCGTCTAGTGTGGTGTTTCAAGGGTTGAAGTTATATTGCTTTTATGACAATTTAATGCATTAAAAATACATAAATGTGTCACAATACAATGATTTGCATGATGACTATTCATCCGATTTGCATGATTGACACGGCGTTGGATTCAGGAAGCACGTCGTCATCGCGCTATAAACCCACATTTTTTAATTTCTTCCCGAAACTATGAGATTTTGAAAAAAAATTAGAAATCTTTTTTGAAAAAGAGTAGAGTAAATTCTCTTTTAAAGAGGAGTCCAATGACGTTTACAGATCGAATATCGGACCATTTCTTCAGACGTTATCTGTCTAGTAAATTTCGCTTGGTTTGGTGCTGCCACGTGGTTTCAGATGCACAAATTTCTCTATCACTAATTCATTGAAGTTGCGGGTTTCTCGAAGTTGCTACTCTCTTCACAGCATTGTTATGTTGTCATTGTATTTCTAAGAAGAGTTTTTATCCGCTTCATTGTTGAAATCGAGCGTTCGGCTTCTGAAGTGAGAAGAATCAAAGAGGTTTGCAGACTTCTGGAAAAATTTCTTTTATATAATTTTGTAGCATTATTTGAAATAATGGTACCGGTCCTGTTGCATTTCTAAATTCGCTTCTTTTGTACATAACTTGCAACTCGTAACTCCAATTGATAACTTATTGCAGAAAATAATATTTTGTGCCAATTATTTGGTATATATGATATTTAAAATATGAAATGTATTATATGCCTCTAGTTACCCGGTGTGGTACATAATTGAAGATGATGATGAAAAGAAAAATAATAGTAATACATTTTAAGGAAAAGTGTGTTTTATAAACGATATATTAATTATATAACACGCTTCATTTGTAAAAATGTAGGTTCCTGAACTCGCCCCACATTAATTAAAAATTCAATAAAAATAATTATATATTTATAACAAATTAATAATTATAAATCACACTTCATAACATTAACACTGGTAGCACTGGCACTAAGAGAAAATTAATATTGTAAAATTACAGAATTTTCTAGTTGTTACTAATAATTTTGTTGTAATCGTGAAAATGATACAATGAAAGAGGCAATTATTTAATTTTAAGTTACTAACGTTGGTCGAACTAAAAATCGAAATTGCCAAGTGTTGCCCCACTCCTTTTTTTTGTTTTCCTACTTCGTTCCCGAGGTAATGGATGTCCGCTCTGCTGCGTTTGAGCAGAAATCAACTCTCTCTCCTCTCTCTCTCTCTCTCTCTCTCTCTCTCTCTCTCTCCTCTCTCTCTCATTTCTCTCTCTCATTTCTCTCTCTCTCTCATTTCTCTCTCTCTCATTTCTCTCTCTCTCATTTCTCTCATCTCTCTCTCGCATAGAATATGAATTATTACGGCTATAGGTTAAGGAGCAAACGTGTCTTTTCCTTGCGGAGGGAGCTTCCAAGACTTCAATTTTTGGGGTTCGAACTTGGGTATTTTAAACTAACCTGTCTGCGCCAAATTTGTTTATTACAGATTACAATTTGCAACGAGTAGGGGAAAATTTTGGCATAGAGAATTAATTGTTACGGCTATTGGTTCAGGAGGTAACGTGCCTTTTCTTTGCGCAGGGAGCTTCTGAGACTTAAATTTCTGGGGTTCGAACCTGGGTATTTTAAACTAACCGTTCCGCGGTAAATGTTTTTATTGCAGATTACAGTTTGCAACCGTTAAGGGCAAATTTTGGCATAGAGTAGTAATTGTTACGGCTATTGGTCTTGGACGAAACGTGTCTCCTTCTTCTTGACTGCGCTTGCCATAGGAACGTAGGTGTTATTTTTGGTTTTTTGTAAATATCTTTTGAAAATGTGAAGATATCAATATGATTTCTTCACTAATCGTTTATAAATAAAAAGCGGCAAATTTGGAGTACTGCTTGGTGTATATGCTTGCATTATTAGTGGATTTAGATATGTGGTCCTGCTAACTTCCAATGGAAGTTATCGATGTGAATTGATTAGAATGGAAGTTAATGGAAGTTATCGATGTTCATGCTAACTTCCAATGGAAGTTAGCATGAACATCTTTTTTTTTTGAGAAAATGACCCGTGGCAAATGTTTGGTTTTCACATCTTAAAAACGGCAAAGTATGAGCTATACAGTTGTGTGATTGGGTGAATTGGTCCTGCTAACTTTCAAGACGTGGAACAATGCTCTTTACTTTACAGATTTAGACATATTTCTGATATAGTAATTAAAATCCTGCTACCACTTTCATTTAAAAACGTAATGCATCACGTACAATTATAAACACTTATATTTTTGTAAAGGGACACAGGTTTTAAACGGTTGCTGATCATTTCATTGCGACGTATCCAATATTTGTAGTTTGGAACTCTCAACCTTCGGAACTAAAAACATTGGTCTCTTCACTTTCCTTATTATAACCTCATCCGCGCTACACCAAGACCTTTTCCGAAGATTAATAGCAAACGACATAATGAACCATGACGGCAGATAAGCTCTCACTCTATTAATTTCACGATTTTAAGAAACGTTAGTGTTTATCCTTTAAAACCGATTAATACGAACTAACAAGCGGTAACACATCTTGGTCCCACTACGTTTCAATTCAAGCAAAAGGTCACAAAATTTGGCTGAGTGGAAAGCTCAAATGTCTTTTTAAACCTTAATTAAACAATTTTTTAATAAGTATATACGACTTGATCCCCTTTGAATATTTGTGAAATTACAGATTTTATCAGTATCCCGTTTCCTTGTGACAGGTCATCAGAAGGAAAAAATCTCGAAATCTATGTAATATTAAATTTACTTATTGGGTGCAATTTCATCCCATTGGACTATGTATTTTCTGATTGTTAGTAGTATTATTATAATGTTCGCCAACACACAGTGTCGGGCCTCTAATGCAGTAACGGACAGCTTGGTGTTATTCAAAGTTAGGTTTCAAAAGAAAGCTTTTTTTACTTATAAAACAATGATTTATAAGACATCACTACAATATATAGTACATTATTTGCTTGCTTCACATTAGTAAAACAATATTTTAATAATATTGATGATTACACGTTACTGCATAGCACAACACAATTTACGTAATACCACTTCTCAGTAACCTTGCAGAACACATACGCAGAAAAATTGTGCCGATCTTCTCACAGCCACTTCAGCTTGAAAATAATTCGTCTCCATCCTTTTTTTGTCGCATGGCGAGACAGATTAGAATTAACTACGTTTCTCTCCGCGTGGATTTGCGCGTTATTTATTTGAGGTCACTCTTGAGTTTCTCTCTTTCCTCGCCTTTCCGCAGCTTACTTCGCCATTGAGTCCCCGCATCGAGTTCGAACGTCGCTCCAGCAGCAATGGTCTAGCAGAAGCTACAACCCGCGATCAGACCCAAGGGTTGTGGTGGGGGCTCGGGTGAGGGGGGTAGGGAGAGTGTGCAGAATGTGAGGGGGGAGGGGGTGAAGACGAGGGAGAGGAGATGGAGTGGTGAGTGGAAACAGGCTGTTGGGGCTGTAAAGGCGGGGTGGTAATGGAAGGTTGAGAGGGGAGGGAAGACGGGTGAGCAGAATGTGCATGGGGAATGAAGAAAGGGAGCGAAGGTGAGATGTTGAGTGGAAACATGCCAGTGGGAGGGGTGAAGTTACGGTAGGCGGGGGGATAGGAAAAGCGGGGGGGGGGGGAAGACGGGGGCTGTATGGAGAAAGTGGGGGGAAGACGAGGGAGCTGGTGGTAGGGTACTGAAATGAGGGAGACCGAAGCGAAGGGAGTACGCGGAAGGCGAGGGGGTGCAGTTAGGGCGCGGAGTGAAGGGGGGACGAAGGGCGGGACGTGATGGATGTGGACGCATGCGCGCGACGCCGCGTAAAATAGAAGGCGGCTGCTGCGGTGGCGACAGCGGAGAGGGTGGCGAAGAGCTAGCGGGAGAGGAGAAAGTGAGTGGGTGGAAGAAACGGCGGTGGCGGCGGCGGTGGAGGTTTCAGCGGCGGTGGCGGCGGAGCCGTGAGCGAGGACAAGGGTGGGGAGTGGGGGTGGATAGGGTGTTGGCGGTGGCGGTGAAGTGGAAAGGCGAGGGTCAGTGGGGGGGGAGGGGCGACGAGGAGGGCATCCCTGTTGAGTCTGCGACGTACATGAGCGAAGCCTCGGGCCTCGGGGCGCAGACGAAAAGCTGAGGGATCCGCGCAGCGACATAGGCGCCGAGCGGAGAAGATGGAAGAAAAGAGCAACATGCAGCCTCACGGAGAATTCAGACGCGACGACCTTGTAGGAAGAATAGAAATTAAGGTGGCCGCAGAAGAAATTGAATTTCATATCACCTTCATGAGCTCGATATTTTTCTCAAGGACTTTGACCTGAACTTTTCATATGTAAATATCTGTTTAAGTTTAAATAGGTGTCTGTTCTTCTATTATTAAAAATTCAGCATAAATTCACACTTAATTATCGCGGAGCCTTTCATACAACTTTACAAATAAATTAAAATAACTTATATTGTTATTCCTTTAAGAAATTTACGCGATCTTTGTCATTTCATATCGCGAAATCACGATTTTTCCGTACCTGCTCCCCTGACGGTAACTTTGTGGCTGGCAACCCTAGGTTACATTCAGTACGGGCGTACAAGATCCAGTGGAGAGTTTCTTGGCGCGACCAAATGTCTCCCCTACCGGCTGTCATGTACGAATTAGGGGCCCCTCGGATTACGTGAGGACGTAAGTCTTTCTGTCTTTATCTCTGCCTGTTCTGGCACAACTGCTTCTGTCGGCACCAAGGCCTCCCAGCGTCGTACCGGCCTTGTGGCCATGGATTAAGGGGTAAGTATGGTTAGCACGTAACCCTACGCCATATTCTGGTCTTCTCAACCTGAGAAGTATGCTTTCTCAGCGCCTCACAGCAACAGATACTGGGACTTTGTAAGGATAGCGCACGCTATAATCTACCCTGTCCGGGAATCGAATCCGGGGTCGAGACATGGAAAGCGAGCACGCTAATGAGTGGGACGCGTATATTTGAGAACATATGTAAAATTCGGAACCGTGCGTAACTTCGATAATACAAAGGGGGAAACTTGGCAGGTGACATGGTGGCCGCGACTGGAAGTTAGCCAGTCTCATCCGTTGGGAGGAAGATTAAAATGATCCAGATGAATTGTTAGACTTAAGGGACAACAACCGAAGTAATGGTTTCACGAAGCCTCGAAAGGGAGAGGTGGAAAGGACTACTATTACATTGTGCGCTTGTGAAAGAGGTATGTGCATCTTCTCTAAGCAATTCCGTAAGAGTCACTTTTCTTCGATAGGACGTAAATGGAATTTGAGAAACATTATTTCGTTTATAAGCAAGTCTTCATTTACTCTGCTGAAATTGCTAGAGTCAAGGGACAACAACCTCACACTTTATAGGACGGGTAACTTTTTTCTCTGGAAATATTTTAATTTCTCTTTTATTTGTTTAATTTTTACCTTAGAAATATCAGAAAAATATTAATACGAATAAATTTGATTTGAATAAATGTAAAGTGAGATAAGTATGAAAATGATGTGGTCGTAACAACGTCCGTAATTTCTGAATAAAAATCCTATAGCCAGTCATAAATAAACGTGTGCATGTTCTTTACACAAAGTAGAAAAAAAAGTAGGAATAGACATGAAATACAAATACAAGAATCTTGAAATTAAATAGTGTAAATAAACATGATATACAGTTATAAAAACAAAAAAATAAAATAATACAATAATTGGCTAAGGAAATCAATATTGGTGAAGAACACATGAGCTGCTAGAGTTCATTAGTTGTGTTATTGGCGTCATGTCATCTGCATCGGAATCCCCTCCATAGTACGAATATAACGCCGCATCATCAATCTCAGAAATTTAATAATTTATTGGTGAATATTGATATTATGCCATTGGTTCCAAACTGTGGAAACTCCAAATTTGAACCATTTTGTAAGACAGAACACCACTATTAACAAATAAGGGTATTTGATTATACTTTGCAAATATACATGAACACTGAGCAAATATAAAAGAAATATTGAAATATTTTCTAAGCTACAAATATTCGGAAAAATAAATATATTTAGTTGTTAGACAATAAATTTAATTGTCTAAAAAATTTCTCAAATTCATATTTTCACGGAAAAAATTTTTAATTATTCCTGAATACACCCTTTCAAATATAAATGAACCTCATTGAAGTAAAAATGGACTATTTTATGATTAAATATATTTTAATACTAAAAACATTACAATAAACAATAATAAATAAGTAACAAACATCTATTCTTGAAAACGCCGTAAACTCGAAACACGAAAAATCACATCTCAACCAATTCCTCAAAGCAGTCCTCTGACACTAGATAGGCTGCGGCTTGTTCTTCGAATTTGGGCAGAAAGAATTATGGGTTGATCCGCTATACTGCGCCCAACGTTTGCGCCAATAGAGTTGAAGGGCGCAAAGGCGCTGTACGCGAAGGTGTAGCGATCTACAGGCCACCCCAGCAATTCCCGAGGTTATTTTGAAGTGTGCCCAAAAGTTTCGAAGTTTCCGTTGATAAGAGTCGTTTCACAGTGTGTTTCCAGAATGCAAGATTGCGAAAACAATGCCACATATTCGGCGTTGTTGGGTTCCCAATTGTCATAACAACCAAACAGAAGACGCGGAAGGTATAAGGCTAACTTTGCAGTGCGATTCCACACAGTAAGGAATATTATGTTATATAATTATATATATATATAATGTTTTATATTATATTATATATATTATGTTATGTTATATTATATTATTACATATTAACATACTATAATATGTTATAATAATAATAATTTATGTTATATGATTTGCATGATTGATGTTTCGTTAAGATTGGTTTCATATTATTATGAAAATGAGTGTTATTTTTAATATAGTCCCTTTATTTTTAATATAGTCTTATTATTTTTGTTGCAATAACGTTAAATTGAATATTTATTTTGTTTATTAATGTACACGATACAAATTTTATTATAGGTGCAGGAAATGTCTGCTGGCTGCTTAGGATTGCCTTGTCGGTGGAGGACATTATTAAGGAGGAATGTGTGCGTTGAGCACGTCATACCAGTAATGTAATGTTGACTGCAAAAAATAGCAGCATGGAATGTGGTCCCCTTTGAATTAATTTTATGTACCATTCATTTTGGCTTTTCGCATGACCTGGTGAGTTTAAAAATCTTATTTTATGAAGATGAGACAGCACTATATATATATATATATATATATATATATATATATATATATATATATATATATATATATATATATATAGAAATCCTATATCATTTTTTTTATATTTCAGGCATCTCCCCTTTTGCTGAAAAAGACGAAAACGAGTTGGAAATGCCGTTTGTTCCAGATTATACGTAATAAAATATTGTCCGTTTTGGTAATTTTTTAATGTTTCTGTGTAGTAATTTTGGATTTCAAATGATATGCCCTTGTATAGTGTGTTTATCATTGTTCAGATCATTTATGGTCCGTTCAGGACAAGGAGTGGGTGATTTTTTGCCAGAGGTTAGAACTAGTTTAGTATCGCTCTGTGAAATGTATTTTTTCATCAGCCATTTCAAGGAGAATGCCAGTTGTTAATGACTCTTCAGTGCGATTTCAATATATGTAGTTAAAGGTGTTAGTTAGCAGGTTAATAGCAGGTTAGTTAGTTAGCAGGTTAATAGTTTTTAAGTGTGATTTACATTGTTCAAATACTATCACTATTAAGAATATTATATAAATATATACAATTCTTGTCAAAAAGAAGATGGAAATGTGTATGCATGTAAATTAACTTATAGCTGTAATGGGGCAGGCCATAAATTCTGTATTTTATAGAGCCCCTATTGTTGACTTTCATCATGCTTTTAATAAAGCTTGCTGTACACTAAATTTTCATCACAAAATTATGTCTATAAATAATACTCTTGAAAAGGATGTTTTAAAAGTGAACTTTTCTTCCATTCTAGCTATACATACACTGATATGCAAGCATTGTTCACTTGGTGGAATGGTTGAAAGACGCCACCAGGAGCAGGGCAAGCGGCGGCACTTGTCACCGAGCCGTGTCGGCTAAGCGGTCACAGGAGGGGCATTTCCCCTCGATGCCTCGCCATGGAGGCGGGAAGGAAGAGACTCGCCCGGATGCCTCGGGGCGTATTTATAGGGCCTCGCCCGGGGCAGTAGTCAGTAGGACATTTCTGGAGCAGCAAGCGAGTGCCTAGCAATAGTAGCAAGTTCAGTGTTGAAATGTGTGTGTTACGGTGATTGTATTATTCTTGCGGACTGGAACTTGGCTTGTATTTCGGACTTAATTTGGATTGTGGCTTTACTGAAATAAACAAGTTTATTAAAAGAACTGTTGTTGTTTTACTTCGTAGCGTCACTTGCACAAAAAATGGGTGATGTCCTGCGCAGAACTTTACCAGCTTTCCGATCCATGCCCCGCCCTGCGGGATCGAGCTGACCAATCCACTTTAATTTCATTTCAGGGAGGCGGGACTATTCATCTTGAACATTACAAAATGGCGGTGATGGCGAATTATAGTAGATATTTTAATATTAAATCAACCAACAGTTTTATATAAATTTTTGTACATACATTTAATTACACAAATAAAGGCATGTAATTTCCCAATAAAAACATATTTTAAAACTGTTATAAAACGGGATTTTTGCAAACAATAACACTGGACAACGAGTATTAAGCTCCATGTCTACATTTCGTCGTTTATTATTGTAATATTTAATATAAAATGCAAATAATTTACATTGTATGCATTGTCTAACCTAGTTATTTTATTAGAAAAATTAATAACTTAAAGAAATACGTTTTAGAGTCAGTTGCACAAACACGTCTCCGAGATAGCAGCTTTCAGTTGTGAAATACTTCATCATCAATTTCTCAGATGACCGAATTAAAAAATACTATATGGCCACGGACATTAATATTGTAATAAAATAGTTTTGATATGTAAAATACTAAATAAACTAAAAGTGTTTAAAGTTCATTTAGTCACAATGCAAGTGTTCTACTGCAGACATTATGATTGGTAAGTGCAGCTGTAAGCAAATGAATGATTTTTGATCTTTTGTTTTGGGGATCACAATTAATTACTTCTTTAATATAACGTTAGGGTGATTGCATTATACATGCAGTTCTTTACCGCAACTATTAAAAAAGATATGTGATACCTAGTCTTTGAGAATATTTGCATGAGAATCAAAAACGAGATATGACTCTTATACAACATTTTTATATCTTAATGTTTGCAAAGGTAGAAACACCAGCTTTTTTCTATTGCGTGAACTTTGGAGGAACACACACACACACACAAACATCAATATATTACTTACATGTAATTTATGTATGATTTCCAATCCAACGCAATGAAATTCATATATTTATAGCAAGTATATTTTTACATTACGATATTTTTATTTTCGAGAGACTAGCAATGCACACAAAGTTTTTTACACGTCATCGGAATGTTGCACCCACTTCTTCTAGATAAGAAGACCTATGCAAACACCATTTTCGCTAATCCATTAAGAATCACGAGAGATTCTCCTGTCATAAATTATTTCAAAATTGTAATTGTTAATAATGTTTCAAAATTTTGTCAAACTTCGGAAATCTGTATCACGATAATCGTTAGAAAATGAATAGGGATCTCTTCTGTAAAATATTGTTGCAAAATAGAATTTTGTCTATTTTCATACATTTTTACATTTCATACAAAATTGCCAATTTATTGGATGTGTTCACTAACGCATCTTCAGTAATATTTCACTGCATATTTATAATTTTAAATGTATTAATTAAAATTTGTTAATAAACATTGTAAACAAAATAAGCAATTAATTTTTTTTATTTAAGAAAAATTTCTTTCAAGTTATAAATATTTATAAAGTAATTTAATTAAAGTACTATAATATTAATTAAGGTTGAATTTTAAAATTAAAAAATTTTTTTTTTTTTAAGTAACGCTTTAAAATGTACTGTCCATTGATTGATACTTTGTGTTCGTATACAGTATATCTCACGCAGAGACGATTTTAGAAAGAAAATCTAAATAATAACGAAATGACCTCAAATTCATAATTTATTCACATTTGGTCGCACTCTTCGGCGACCACTTTAATGCAAGGTCGGGAAGAAGGAGAAATCTGCGCTATCGCTGTTGGGTTCGTAACCAAATCTTCAGGGTCACCATTGCGTTCCTTTTACTTAAGTCTTAGGTTCCGAAAGTAATACTAGATATTTCAACATTAACTTGGGAATACGTGTTGCATACCATGAGAGAGAAATGATGAACAAAAGTCCGGAGTTTTAAAAAAAATCTGCCTTTGGAATACTGCATCAGAATTCCTACTGACTATTGTAATTATATTTTCTGTCATTCGTCGATAAAATGCCGTACACTTTCCGGTGAATTATGTTATCGCCGCTAAAGCAAAAAATTTCCAGGTTAAAGAGACCCACATATGTTATTGGTGGGTCGAAAATAGATTTTAATTGCGGAATTGACACTATTCATTGGTGCAACATACAAGAAACGTGAATTTACTATTTGTGATAGTTTTTTCTTTTTACTTCAGTCCCGTCAATTTTTCGAAAACATAATTCATTCATTTTTTTTACCTAAATACTATATTTACTTTTCGACCTGTAAATTCCGAAGAATAGTTGTTCCCATTGAAAAAGCGATCATGCCGACATATGGACAAAGTTTACAAATATTATAAATACCAAATAGAGTAATATCTGATATTTGTTATCTAAAGGACTCCCCTCTAGAAAATAATCACATTTTCTTTGTTTTCATTTAATCTTTTCAAATAAGAACGTTACTTTGCTTTTGGTTTGGTATTCCGGGAAGATCTGTTAGCCCCGCTTACTTGTGCCAGCACATAATAACAAGGCTTCTTCATCCGGTATCTTCCACTTCAGGTTTATGGTAATTATTATTAATTCCTAAGCGAGTACTTTACAGTTCTAATGACCGTTTTTTGCAATCTACACACCAATGTTTTTTATTCTGTCAGGCATCTTCCTCTATTCTTCAGCTCTTCATTGTCAAATCGATGACGTCCTTTCAATACTTCCTTGGCCTTCCTCGTTTTCTTCTTTCGAAAGGAATTCACTCAAAGATAATTTTTGATATTCTGTCAGCATGCATTTTGCAGCATACCATTGGAGTTGATTGGATTCTACATTTTCGATTTAATCTTGTCTAATCTCTTCGTTTGGTATTCTATCAAACAGTATACTGACAACATCTCTCCAAAAATCATTTTCATAGCTTCCGAATTTATTGCATATTTTTCCAAATTTCTGATCCCACACCCACATTGTTTGGTTTAATTCAATTTCTTTTTATGTTTTCACTGATCAAAACGAGGCACCTATTGGATTATTTTTAGATCTTTCAAAAGCTTTTGACGTCATTGATCATGACATTTTACTTTCCACATTATCTTCATATGGAATTCGTGGTATTGCTCTAGATTGGTTATGTTCGTACCTTAAACAACGATCTCAGAGAGTTGAAATACCTTACTGGAATGATGGAACATTACGTACGCACCTTTCCGACTCTTTGCCCGTTGCATGTGGAGTTCCTCAAGGATCGATTTTAGGCTTTATTCTGTTCCTACTTTACGTAAACGATATGCCCTCGACGATTCGAAACGGAAGAACGGTTCTCTTTGCAGATGATACGAACATCCTTTGCAATAAAGAAACCGCAAATAGTACAATATCAGATGTTTTAAATTGGTTCCGAAATAACAAATTAATAGTAAACGAAAAGAAAACGGTTTTGATGCAGTTTTCCATTTCAAATAAACAATTCTCTGCTTCATTGAAAATGAACAGTGTACCATTGACTGATGTTAAGGCAACAAAATTTTTAGGTCTCTCAATTCAGTCAAACCTTAAATGGAACGTCCATTTAAATGAATTGAACACACAATTAAGTTCTTTATGCTACGCGTTCAGAATTCTTGCAAATTCAGTCAGCCTTCATACTGCTCGTTGTGTATACTTGGCGAATGTTCATTCCCGCCTGAGATATGGCATAATATTCTGGGGAAATACATCTTATAGCTCCCAGACTTTTAGATTACAAAAACGAATTGTACGAATAATAACCAAATCCCACCCACGTGATTCATGTAAGCCTCTCTTCATTAATCTATGATGATGACATTAAACGATTAACTTCAATAGAAAAGTTTAAATCCCAAGTGAAATCGTTTCTGCTGCATAACTGTTTCTATACAATTAGAGACTATATTGAGCATAACAAGAAAAGTAACATTAATTTTAATAATGATACATAATGCATTATTTACCATTTGGACTGTATAAATGAGTATAAACAACCTGTAACAACTACTGTACTACAGCTTCCGGGTCAATGACCCCAGGTTTTTCGTCCAGTTTCCCTGATCTATTGAGCAAATGCTGAGATGGCCTCTTGTTTTGCTTCTGGACATAAATGTAACTTCATTTTCTGTGCACGTCTTCTAGAATTCAGTGGGAAATACAATTATTCAAATTATCGCTTCCATGTTGTCGCGGCAGGAAGTAATAAGAGCCAAAATTTATTGCTTATTTATCTTTGAAAATAGATTTTATTACATGGGAGGTTTTTGTTTTTTTTCTCCCTTTCAAAATTCAAAATTTATTGCTTATTTATCCTTGAAAATAGATTTTATTACATGGGAGTTTTTTTTTGTTTTTTGCTCCCTTTCAAAATTTATTGCTTATTTATCCTTGAAAATAGATTTTATTGCATGGGAGTTTTTTTTTGTTTTTTCTCCCTTTCAAAAATTCAAAATTTAAGTAGTATATGACTAAGTAGGGTCACAAATTTTGAAAATGTGCACACAATTCACTTTTCCCCTTTTAAAAAAATAAATATAAAATAAATAAATAAAATTCTTGTTTTATAAAATATTATGAAATCTACTAATAATTGGCCTTTCCTTGCTTATTTTTTTTTATAAAGTCATTATTATTAGATTCCCCCTGTTCTAATAATCTCTCCGAGATATTTTAATTCCTTTACTACTCGAAATATACCTATTTCTGTACCAGATCATATCGAGATTTCCCTACAACCATATGTCTTGACTTTTCATTATTTATTTTGAGTCTCCATTTTTTATATGTTTTCATTAATTTTTGGATTAAATGTTACAGATACAAGAAAAATTATTTTTCTACCTATTTTTCAAGTGATACGCTGACTCCAAAAAGCGGGAAATCGCTTATGTATGAAATCAAAAGGTTTTGCAGCCGTTCTCGAAGTGTTAAACGATATCCACCAACATTTTTTAGTTATTTGGATCATGCACTAATCAAAGCTTTCAACATTTTGCTTTACCAGTCTTGCATGGCTATTGGGTGTTTCCTAAAATAATGTAACAAATATTTCAACGTCAAGTTAGGGGCTAAAGAACTGTTTCTGATGGAATAATATTATATAAACTAGTGAGAACCCATGAAAATTTGACGATGAGATCTGAGATAAATGTAAAATACTGTACCCAGACTATTGTTCACAATATATTGCATTGTTTGGATCTTGAGGGTATAGGGAAGATATTCTGTGATGAGTTCCCAAAATTTTGAACACGTATGGCCCATGACCAGATGTCAATGCAATATCAGCAAAAAGGGCTGATCAGGAGAATAGCTACCCCCCTACGTCAAGGCTACATTAAGTCACATACGTTTCTAAGCAATTGTTTTTTTCCTTTTGTTTGTTTGATTTAATGAAAGTCATTTGGTTTATGCATTCTTCTCCACATATATTGATAAAGGTAAGTTTGAAATTATTCTTTAATTGCATTTCTAGTGAATTCAATTGCATTGGTGAGAATGAGTGAAATTTTAAATGGTATTTTTTTCTGTGAGTTACGTACGAAAGGAAAATTAGAAATCATTAAGTGGTGTATGAATGTTGGAATTATTGCAAGTAGACATGAATGTTGGAAGTGTGGAAGAGAAATGAAATTATCAAAAAAATGAAAATAATGAGCACACCAATACAATCGAAAGCACAATCGAGTGCAATGAAGCGCCCATTGCCTCGGCATGGCGTCAAAGACCAATTTCAGATTTATCTTTTTGAATATATGTGGAGAAAAAAACATGTTAAAAAAGTATTAGTGACATTATGTGGAAATTCTTAACATCTATAGTATCAATTTACGAAACTTCACAAAAAGACTAGACGTGAGTACAATATTTTTTACTTATACTTTTAAAATTTTCTTAGTAGGAAATGACATTTTTTAATGTCTATTTATTTACTATTCCCTCTAAAAGAAATTTTCTTTAAAGTGAGCGTTCCCTTTAAAATAAATTCTCTTAAACGTGAGGGAGGTATATAGAACAACGTGAGCGCCGGAGCGACAGCGGAGGCGCGAACCAGGTCTCGAGAGCGAGGGCCGGAAGGCCCTCGCGAACGTAGCACGTTGGATCCGTCGGGTAGCGACGTGCGGTAGCACGTCGCGGACCACTTGGTGAAAAAAATGCGTTCGTTAAAGAATTGTGTAGGTTATAAAATTAAATTTGTAGCGTAAAAAGTACGAATAATCAGTTCACTTAATGAGAGTACGTTGCTACGGAGATTTATACGTACAGGGGGCTTTGGAGCAGGGGGGTAGCTATTCTCCCGATCTACCCAAAAAAGATATAGCACTATTATACAGAAGGATATTATTTATAAAGCTTTCTGATGTGTCATCATCTCCTATAAACAACTGTTTGATTTCTTCTGGCATATTGCTTGAAGGTATACTTATTTTCCCATTTAAGCAACACAGAGTAAATCGTTTGCAGAATTTCTGTCACATGGAAAGTACAAAGCAGGACAAAACTGACATTTCAGAAACAATGACCCAATAGAAAACGAAATGACCTCACGATCACGACACCTACGCTGACTTTCTCTTTCCCTGCGTTCAGTTATTGTACGTTTGCGTCTTTTGGGGCGCGTGGACAACGATTCCGAATTCGACATAACCTGTAAACAACTTCACTGAAGTATTACAACCGAGCAAAACCCACTGTGCGAATATCCTCTACAAAATACACCACAGAAACAAATACATGCAAACTGTCAACACCACAATGCAATTATTACACTGAAACAAAACCTTGACGAATTGTAAACAAATCTCAACAATCAAAACAAAACATCAAGCAGCGTGGACTCACATCCATGGGCTCATGTAGTATATCGATTTTGAAACTGCCACCCTTTGAAAGAAAACAATTGACAATTGAATAAGCGTACTATTAAAGAATGATTTAATTAATTAATTTGCATCGTAAATGTTGGTGAATTGACACAAACAATATACGATAACACATCTAGGGATCATATTCTTTCATTTAAAAGAAAAAATGCAATAATCGGTTCAGTAGAAGCTCTAAAAGAAGACATGGCAGAATACCTTATTTTTTAAATATATAGAAGATAAAAGTTCTTCATCTTCGTCTTCATTACTAGTTTACCACTAGTTCATTATGAGAGAGAAATGAATATTTTCTAGGATGAAGAGAGGGCACGTGACCCTGAGTCTTTTCTTTTGGATCCGCGGTTGGGATAGTTTAGTAAAATAGTTGTAGCATACTCTTGAATGAATGATTGAGAAGAATATTAATTAATAGGCTTGTATGGGCATGATAAACATATTTACTTCAACTAATAACCGAATATTTATTATACTATAAATACATGGTTTTAAAAAACAAGAATTATTTTTATCAACTTAATCACTAACTCATTCCTTCAAATTTATCTGCGTAACGCATGTTAACAAACTCTTTGCATATAACTTTCTCGTATACTTACGTATATACGGAGTATTATACGTAGTACAGAGAATGTTATGTAATACAGCGCGAAAAAACTGCGCATTTTCGGCAGAAAGAAATGATTGCCGCGCTCTGGTGACGAAAAACTGAATCAAACCAATTGCTAAATTCTTCTGCTTTCTAGGGTTTTTATCCAGCCGACAGCCGGTTACCCTTTCCGTCCCGATTGGACGCATATTCGACCATACACTAGACACTAACACACTTGCGGGCTCCTCTGATCTGGGGTCAGCAGAACGCGAGACCCTCCGCGACAACACATACATACAATGACAAGGGCCAAACAACAATGCCCAAAGCAGGACTCGAACCCGCGACCTTTCGGACCAAACCGCTGAGTCGGTACTCACGCTTAGCCACCTCGGCCATCCCAATTGCTAAACTAAAAGAAAAAAATCCTCTAACACGCGGTGTAGCCAGAATCCCAGTTTTGTGGATCCTTGATGCCAAAAAAACAATTGGAAGCAAAACGTCCGTCTGTCCGTCTGGTAGAAGTCTAGCACCTAAACCATGCATACGATTTTTTCAAAATTGAAGAAACCCCTGTCGTTTTTGCCTCAACTGATGCTATGCGATTTTGAAAAACATTTATTAATTTTTGGGGAACTTTGGGGGAACTTAAACGCCTTCCGAACATTTTCAAATATTTTTTTTAAAACGGCTCCAAATTTTTTCTTTAAATATCTTGTAAGAATAGAGTAAAATACACTTATAAAGGTAGAATATGTTCAATTTTCACGGTTAACTTCGAATTTTCAAAAATTACGAAAATTTGATTATTTTGCGGCGTCAATTACAAAATTAAAGATTTTTGCTTCAAATGAAATATGTTGCTCATAATTAGATCTTTTAATAAGGTCATGCAATTTTTTTTTAGGTTTAGTTGACTTCGCACAATATGGTGTGCAATTTTGCAATTTTAAAACTTTACAAAAACAAGATTTTCTCAAAAACGGCTCCAAATTTTTTCTTTAAATTTTTGGTTGGGGTAATGCCAAATGCAGTCTATCCGATGACATAAACGAGATATTGCTCTATTCTTTTGTTTTTTCAGAAATTACAAAAATGTAATTATTTTGACTTTTCTCTCACGTTTGTAATATTTACATTAGAGGCAATTTCTTTATTTAATTGTATTTAAAAAAAAAAAAATAAAGTTTCTCGAAATCTAAATAGTTTTTTGTAAAAATGACCTCAAATTCCTTTTAAACAAACCTTTTTTAAAAATTTAAATTTTATGTTTTTGCTATTTCACTGTTTAATATGACGTAAAGTTCATTTTGTTGTATTCTTTTGTTTTTTCAAAAATTACACAAATGTAATTTTCTGAAATATATCTCACGCCGTTAATGCACATTTGAATAGATTTGTATACGTTATTTAACTTGTGAGTAGAAGTGCTTCAAATGACTGTAGAGGAAATTTTTCGAAAACTCAATAGATTCCTGTGAAAAAGAGCTATTTGGAACCGAAAAGTTGAGAAAATATCAAAAAATGTACTTTGTGCGGCGATAGATGTCAGCTGGCAAGAGAACGGAGCGAACCTTAAAACCACTCCACACAAAGAAAATTATAAAAATTTGCTACGAGTAAGTCTGTCCCATTCTGTAGCACCTCTAGTTCTTCATATTTTGGTAGTAGCGAAGTGTAAGGATTTCTTAATTTTTTAAAGCAAAGAAAACATTTCAGCTAGATAACTTGACAAAAGAACAGAGAGCCACAAATAAATAACATTAATTACAAAGGACGTAATACTCATATTAGGGATTGGGAAGGAAACGAACGCACTAATGTAAAAACCAAAAACAGCCTATGAAGAGAAAAATATGGAGTAGTGAATGATCTGGTAAACGACCAGTGATCGAAAGTATGTCAAATTCTTTCCGAAGTTTTGTAATGGTATCTTATTGCAAAGAAAGGGAATGTTTGGAACATTCTGGACATCGGTATTAGGAATTGATTTTCGTTGCTCGTCAAGTAAAAAATCCCTGATATCATACCGGATTCGAACACGCGTTCCTCGATTGTGAAGCCACGCACCTTAAGCGATTGCGCTACCAACACAGGCGTACATACGCATTTCCTTGAACTTACTCAATTAAGAATCTTACGAATTTTGTCTTCAAACTCATTGCTTTTCCGCACTTCTGCAATTAAAAATATTAAATAAATTACCTCTAAGAGACAATAAGAAAGCAAAGAAATCTACGCGGCATCATAAAATAGTTAATTCTACTTAAGAATGTATCAGTTCAGTACTATGTAATTTTTGCTAGCAGGCGTTTCGGTTGTAGCCTGACGCTCAACCTTTATCGCCTCTGTCCAAGGTGAGATTATTAGACGTGATAACGTTGGGCTAAAAGACAAGTTTCGGCACGGTTCGACATTCAGAATTCATTTGCTCACATTAAATGAAATACAGAATCTAAGTCATTTATTGAATTTAATATAAAATATTCATTATTATCAGTTATTATCTTTTGTAACTCTCAACACAACGACAAATGCATACCTTAATTATTTAATTGGAAAATATTAATTAAAAATCTACACCTTATCAAATAATAGTTTATGAAACTCAAACGAACTCGATCTACCATTTTAAAAGCGAAAACGTAGCACTTAACAAAATGCTCCCCTTGTCATTATAAAGCTTAATATTAGGAGGGAAACGAGTGATATTTGTCTGAGTTTGCTTCTGAAGACAGGAATGTTGCTTACAACGAAGAAACAGTAAAAAGCTACTTGGATTTTGCATGAATTGTGGTTTGCGGAACGTTTTAATAGTAAGAAAAGATAAACGGTTTCATTGCAGTTTTGCATTTCAAACCATTCTTTAAAATTGTAAGTATTGCTCGCACTTTTGCACGAAAAATGGCAACATTTCAAAAAAGCCTACATGACTGTTACGCAAGAAGGAATTATGGACAACAAATTTCATTTGAAAGAAAAATCTGTTTTCAATTTTGTAGTAGTAGGAAGACGCCCCAAAAAGTTTAAGCTTTTGCAAGTTTTGAAAATTCAGAGTTAACCGTGAAAATTGGAGCTATGTCATCTTTCTAAGTGTATTTTGCTCTATTCGTACAAGAAAATTAGGAGCCGTTTCTGAGAAAATTTTGAAAATGTGCGAAAGGCTTCATGTAAAGTATCCCCAAATTTCAAAGATTTTTCAAAATTTCCAAGCTTCACCTACAGCCACAAAAACAGGGGTTTCTTAAATTTGGAAAGTATCGTACGTGTGGTTTAGACGCTAGTAGTGATCACAGACGGACGGACGGTTTGGATAAAACCACTTTTTCGACTCCAAAACGTGTATTACAGTTGAAATCGCGAAATCAATTTTCCGCTGTATTACATAACTTTCTCTATAGTACGTATACGCACGAATCTACTACTATATACGTCACATACGAATATACTAAGTATGTTCGTGCGTATCCGAGAAAGTAAATACGAGGGGTACAAGTTTATTTTTGTGCTGAGATGTCGAATTATCATTGTTCAAAATCCATCTAAAGTTATTACAGCAGTTCCAAAACGTGAGATACAAAAAAATAGTACTGAAAATTTTCTGCATTACTGACTGTCATTTCAAGGTGAGTTGATTTGTTATATAAAGGATTCATTTTACAAAATATTACTTATCTAATCAAGAAAAAAACGAGTAATTTGTCCCAATCTGGGCACAACGTTGTGTAAACTTTGATATTAATTACTTAAAGGTTCAAACCTTCCCTCATATTTGACTTACGTAAATGATGACAGTGGTGACAAATATCAAATGCGTGGGGAATACACGAGCCCAAGAACCCAACTGTAAAACGAATTTTATCGAAAGTTCAGTGGTCAGAGCAACTGGTCGTAAATCGAACGATTTTTTCCGTCCGTTAATTACAGGTAACAATATGGATATCACTAACGAACGGGATAAGCATTTCCTCATATTTCATTTTCCATAAACAGTGACATAGTGGTGACAAACGTTTTTGGAAGTAAATGCAAAATGTATGTCAAAAAGTTTCACTATCATAATTGCAAGCGAGGTTAGGTGAAATTCTTATTAACTAAATATAAATAAATACACATTTGTATAAATATTTGTAATATAACGGGATAAAACTCCTGCGAACTAATTACACATTATATAGTATAAAAGTTCAGCAAAGATCTTATAAGCAACAAACAAATACAAGTATTTTCCGCTAAACATTCTTATCTTGTATTTCTCAGACGTGGTTAAAACAAAACGCGGAACAGAAGAAAAAAAGACATCGCGCAGAACTCGATCCTTCGTACCTCCGATCTAAAACCCGATGTTAAAAAATTTCAGCTACAAAGAGAGTTATTGGTTTTTCAGTAATCTGCAAGCCTTAATGTATCTATGAATACGAAATAATTTATTCTGTAATTTCTCCATTTTCTCTGAGAGTAACATTTAAGACGTAATAGAAATCATATTCGTTCTCAAGCAGTACAATTTCTGGAAAATGCAATATTAGGGCATCTGATATTTTAACAATACACAATTATATATTTATTTATCAAGCTCTGTTATCTTATTTATGAATATAATCATAAGTTCAAAATTTAGATTTCAAAGACAGACTTTATCCCGGAAAATTTGAGATCCCAAATTCGCACCTCCTTTTTTTTCTTGTATTGAGACTAAATGATAGGTGATTTGTGCATTGGATCACCTACACAAACATGGCGAATAATCATTGGATATAATTTAATTAAAATTCCTTATTTTTTATGTGAAAATTGGGACTGAATAAATGCTCACCATTTAGTCTCAGTCTACCCCGCACTAAAGATATGCCGTATCAAAACATTGTTCATTTAAAAATGGAGATAATAATAAAGAAATATTGATTTCTTTCACATGACTGCGTCAAATCGTACTTTATTATGTTTTAGAGTTAATACATTTTGATATGTTGCTCCACCTACCGAAGACTTACATTAAACATTTTAAGAAGACCATAAAAGATACACAATTATCAATTCTTACAAACAATGAGGGGATGCGTTCTGTCAGCATTTATCATAAAGGCACAAACACAAAATGATATTTTCATGAATTCGTAATAGCCTCTAAGGAACTTTGTTAAACGTATAAACAAGACATATTCCTTTCTCAATTGTTAAAAAAACGAAGACGACAAAAAAGAAAAACCTTTATTACAAAATGTTATAATAAACCCACAGACTAGTTAAGAATTCCGATTATCTCTAGAACTGTTAAATAGGTAAATTACTAGTGATTATACTACTTGGTACAGACTTTTTTATATTATTTCTAACGATTACATAAAAATTGATAATGATATTGCAATTGAGACACTTAATATTTTAGATACCTCTTCCAAATTTCGTTTCGTCACATTGCTTGGAATACAAGATACCAGCAAACAATCTTAATATAATCACATTAACGTTTACAAAAACAATTTTTTTCCTCCTTGCAAGAATTTTGGAATGTCTCTCTCATGATGACAGTGATGTGTTCCATGCATCAGGTAAAAAAAAAACCATTCGGCAGGATTTGACCTGGCGTCCATTCCTCTATCTACTACGCGTTTAATCCACGGAGCTATTACAGAGGTACCTCACAGCACCGATGAGGGGTATTGTAGAATGAATTCTATCTTGAAATTTATTGTTCTTATGATTTCCTTACTCAAAGTTACAGCAAACTCACATTCTTGATAAGAATGCAGAATCATCAGCGCGATACTATTCTGTAGTTGATTCTAGTTAGAAATATTTCTATTCGTATGCCTATTGTGTAGGGCTTGGGTACCTATGCTTCGACAGGGTACCTATGACGTTAACCATTCGGCTAAAGCGGTTTCTGTTTCAGTTACCACTTAGAAAAATAGTTAAATATAATAAAACCTATGATAAATGGAACAATTGTTTCAATATATTTTTTTTCCTTTTTTCAGAGGTCAATCCTTTTTAAGTTTAAATATATTGTAATATATAATATAATATAAAAATGTATAATATAGGGAATATTATAATCTATTAATATAATATAATTATATTTTAATAGAATGCGGACTTTTCTCTATAGAAATAAAGTACAATATTTTTACTTTTCCTCTTGCGTACTTCAGTACCACATTGTCATAATAAAACTGGAAAGGGACTTGCAATTATTCGAGAAGAGCCTAATGTCTAGAAGTAGGACAGTTTTAAAGAATACTAGTGATGCTAAAACAGCGCGTACTTTCTCACTCGTATTTTCACTGAAACTTATGCGGAAAATACTAAAATTTTCGAGAAATTGCACATGATCTTATTTAAAAATCTTATCTTTAACGAATAGGTTACATCAAGGGAAAAAATCTCAAATTTCAATATTTTATATGTGGGAAGACTTTCGAAAAATCAGTTTTCAACGAACATGAGACCTGCAGTATTTTCTTAAACGCACTTCCCACTATCCAACAATAAAATGTAATAAAAAATTATGGAGCCATTTGTTTGAACATTTGAAGAATGTTCCAGGGGCTTCATGTAAAGTACCCTCCCCCCTAATTGAATATCGGTTTCAAATTTAAGGCGCTACGACATCAGCCAGATCGATTGGGAAGTATCAATTTTGATGAAAATCGGCTGAACGGTTTAGACGCTAGCGTTGTTCAGGGACGGACGGACAGACATTTTGCCGTCAGTCGATTTTTCGCTATCAACCACCCACAAAACATGAATTCTGGCCACACCACGATTTGGAGGATTTTTTTTCTAAATTTAGCAAGTGGATTTATCCATTTTGTCGTCACCAGCGCCTTGTAATATGCGTTTTTCTGCAGAAAATTTGCCGTTTTTTCGGGCAGCATTACGTAACTTTCTCTACTCCTTAGGGAGAAAGTGCAATTGATCAATATATGAGAAAATTTAGATTATGCGTTCACGGAAAATTTTTATGCTTTCACTGCAAAGAAATTTTCCAAATTTGGAAAACATTTATACAATTTTTTATAACTTCATTTGTCGAATTAGTTATACCGAGAAGAGGAGTAAAGAGTTCATGAGAAATTTGAAACATATTAGTAATTGTAATGTTGAAAAATCCCAGAGATGTTAATAAAATGGACATTTACTACAGTATTTGTAATAATGGAACAGTGTATTCGAATGAAGAGTGTAAAGTAAAAAAGAAAGGGTTCGTTTTCAGAAAGTTTCAATAATGCAATATGAGCATAATGTAACATACCTTCCAGAAATATTAAATTCTCATTGAATTCAGAATCCCTATCAACTTGCTAGTATACTATAAATTTTGAAAAAGAATACATAGATTTAGAAGCCAGTAATGTTTTAATTTTTTTCGGTAACATGTGTACACAGGTCCTTTTCCTACAACCAGTCTAAAAATAAATACATGTTCCCAGAGTCTTTTTGGAAAATTAGTTTTTGGAGTTCAGGATTTTAAAAGCCGAATGTTCCTTCAAACCCCATAAAAACCATTTTTACTTGATATCATTGTTTCTTTAGTATGCTGCGCATTCGAGAATGTAAAATACAGTAAAATATTTAATGAAGTATTAACTCAGTTTTAGGGCAATTATTTTCCGTCACTGTTCCTGAGCTTAAAAACTATGGAAATATTGTAATGAAGGAATCTTTATAAATTCAGTGGTATTTAGTTTAAAATCAATATGTTCATTTCACCAACTAAATAGAGAAAGTGTGAATAAAATAGGTATTGAATATCATTGCAATATTGTAGGAAATCTCTGAGAAAGTTGAAATAATAAGTTATAAATAATAATCGAATTAGCTGACAATATGTGAAAATTTAATTTTGGATTAAATAAATTTCCATTTTATAATACTATTTTACCCAGGGAAATAAAGTCCTTAGGTTTTATTAGGTAACGATTATTGAAAGTTCGAACTCAAATATGTGAAATTTTCTTTGATAATTGGAAGTTGTTGTTTTTTGTATATATTTTTAATGTCTCCTTCTAACTACTAGGTCATATAACGACCACTGTGATTTTTTATCTTTGGGTTTTTCTGTAGGGAGAATACATAAGGACATCACAAACACACACATCTATGTCCGAGACGGAACCCGCGGCCCTTCGAACCCAGGAAGCTACGGCCTTGTCGTCCATTTCCTCCTTCTCTCCTTGTAAACCTTTGACATTAAATATCCAACATCAAATACATCGAAGATATCGCTTAATTCTCCATCATTTGAATTACGTTTTTTCCTGTGTCCCTGGCCACGTGGGGATAAGTGGAAATGAAACCGCTGACTAGGTCGTAAAGTTGACCTTGAGGAAGCCAGAAAGACATCTAATGGTAATATCTACTCTTACTACCAAGATTTTATCCAACGATGCATTTTGAGTGCAAACAGAGTGGCAGAACTCTTTTCAAACTCACAAGGATCATAAGACCCTTGTCGTGGTCATCCCGTGGCCCTAAGCCCGAAGCGAGAATTGTTATCAACCTTCGGATCGGGCTCTGCCACTTCTCGCACGGACATCTCGCGCAGTTACCAACCCCCTATTCCCCAGAAATGAAGAACAGACCTTACTGTAAATCATGCTCCTGTGCACTGCGATAATGAAAGAGCCGAAGAAAGCATAGCTTGTCGATTATAGAGAGGATGCTGGCTACTGTCCTCCGCAGACTCTTTAAACTTTCTTAGAGAATATGAATTTTATAAATCGAATATGCGTGATGGGGATGATTTTTAACATGCCTTTTATACACTAATTTTGCTTTGTTGATGTAACACTGTCTTTGTAATTTATTTTATTTTAAAATTAGTAATTTGTTACTATGTTTTTTCTCTTTTAATCTTGTAATTAATAAAAATTATTTTAACTGACTTCTGTTCTAATTTTCAGAAAATTAAGCGAATAATATTGTACTTAGTAATTGTCAAGATATTTGAGCACAATGGACAGTTCTTTTCGATTATTAAAGAAGATATGAAGTTTCATTTCGTGTAAAAAATAAAGACAGTAGTTTAGTTTTCAGATTTGAGGATTTGTGATCTCATTGAATCTCTTCTGTTTTCCGTGTTGATCTAAAACCAAATGTATTTTCAGGTTCGATATGCATTCATGTGTTGTGATCTTATGAGCACAAAATATTTGTCATGCGTATATCTTACAATGGCTAAAATTATTTCACAATTAATCATTAGAAAACAAGGACGGTGTGTTTCCTGTGAATAAAAACCGTTTCTTACTTTAATATCGATAACAGTGTCAAGGTTTCCGAATGTTTGAATTGCGAGAGAGCTTCTTGAATCGAACTAAACACTCCAGAAACTTTTTCTGGGGGTCATACAAAAACCTAACATAAATTGGAAAGATAATACGATTCGGAGACACTGTGTTCCGCTTAAATATATTAATTGGAAAATTGTTCCCGAATTCCGGAGTTCCGATTCGTAACATTTTATGATTTTCAAATTTATTCTTTTTTACAATGTGGTTATTCAAAAATATTTAAGAAAATATTTAACTTAAAATATTTAACCACAAATTAAAAGAATTAAAAATGTGCTGTTTATATTATTAGCTGTTTATTAACGATATCAATTATAACAATTTTGCTATTAATATCACTGGGAAGGGATAAATATAATCTTCTTAGCAATGTAACAGAAAAATAGAAACTTTTGAAAAATATACGAAGAATAAGACAATTATGTTTTCGCAATATTTCTAAAGAGAGGTTCCCTAGTTCCTTTTCACCGATTATTACTATAAAATTGCATCAATATTACAAATAGTCTAAACAGTATTAACAATAGCAATTTTGCAATGATAATCTACTTGGAACATCCGGCAGTGATTTTTAATTGATTAACGAAATCACTGTTTGCATCCACCTGCTCATATAGAAAAAATGGGCGATTACATTTTCATAATGCGTAAGAAAATGTGTGTATTGCTTGCAGTGTAACAGAAAAATAGCAACTTTTGAAAAATATATGAAGAATAAGACAATTATGTTTTCGCAATATTTCTAAAGAGAGGTTTCCTAGTTCCTTTTCACCGATTATTACTATAAAATTGCATCAATATTACAAATAGTCGAAACAATATTAACATTAGCAATTTTGCCATGATAATTTACTTGGAACATCCCCCAGTGATTTTTATTTGATTAACGAAATCACTGTTTGCATGCACCTGCTCATATAGAAAAAATGAGAGATCACAATTTTCATAATGCGTAAGAAAATGTGTGTATTGCTTGCATTTCCTTAATAAAGGAGTAATAATGTCAAAATACAAATTTTTGAATACGTGAACATGAATTTCAATTTGCTTGATAGGAAATGTCTATATTATGTAAATGCATTATATTGTGTGTTTCCCGAAAATGATTATGTAATAATTAGTGTTCCTTGCTTTAGAACCATTAGCATTTTAAAATAGTTTGTAAGAAACAAAACTTTCACAACTATTAATTCAATCTGACACAAATTTCTCACAATATTAGATACCATAAATTAAAATTAATTTTCATGGTAAAGAACTCGATAAAAAATGTCACAGCCCCTTCCCGTGACCCGCTGCCCCTTGGTTCGTCAGCGTCCACGGGGTTCAGGGCCAACGTCCAGTGCATAAGGCGGGGTGATCCTTGGTCCAGCGCCCACCAATCCGTTTAGTTTCCGTGCCCCCTCCTGTTACCTCCTCTTACATCCTCTCACCCCTCCCTCTCCTGTTACCCGTTGCTCACGTTAGCGAGGCAGCGTCACTGACCTCAGAAATTGCTCTGCCCCTTTGAGGAAACTAGGAGGAAAATCTTCGAGGGGAGGAAGGGGGAAGTGCCCGAAACTTGGAGCAAAAGCCAATGGTAAGAGCGGCTAGGCCTAGACGCCAGGACGGGTCAAGTGTCCAGTGATTGTTGTCCAAGCTGTGGAAAAGCCAGATTTGGCCGCACAGGGCATCACCCATATTCTGTGCAAGGGGGTATACATAACAAAAATATTCTTTTTAGAAATTGAAAAACTGTTCAATACCTGTATCTAATGTTGAGTAATTCTGGATTTATGATCTACCTTTGGATTTTCATATACTAAACATTGAGCAACTACCTACGCTTTTGGGTAGCCTATAATAATGGAATATAAGTGAAATCTACTAAGTGAAAAAAATATGTTTTTAGATAAAGTTGAAGAAGAAGCAGGTCATCTTTTTACTTAGTTCATTACTTGTACTAGATAGGAGGAAAAACTTGTTTCTTTTAACGCAATTTAATATGTAATGTTTTTTCGAAGAATGGAAGCAAAAAAATTTTTCTTTGCTAACTGTTTGTGCCGGTGCAATTTTCTTGTTTACATATAAAACAATAATATTCACTATATAATTAATAACAATCATTTATATTATACCTTACATTAAAGTTTGATAATGGGCTGAAATTTCACATGTGTTAATACCTGGCATGCCATTTTCATAATGATACAATATTAAAGGAGAAATGGTCACTAGTTATATTTTGACAACTTTTTAAATTCATGGTTTTAATATTTAGCCAATGGCAGAATAAAATAATCTGCATGTATTATTTGATTACATTATCAAATACCCACAAACTGGATTATTACACACTAAAACACATCGTATTAGAGGAAGTTCTTTATTGTATTATTACATGGGAGTTTTTTTGTTTTTTTTCTCCCTTTCAAAATTCAAAATTGATTGCTTGTTTATCCTTGAAAATAGATTTTATTACATGGGAGTTTTTTCTCCCTTTCAAAATTCAAAATTTAAGTAGTATATGACTTAGTGTAGGGATCACAGAATTTTGAAAATGTGCACACAATTCACTTTTCCCCATAGCACGTCATACGCAGTTTTTAAATGTTTTTTTGACGTAAAATAAATAAAAAATAAATAAGTATTTAGGAACAAGATTTACTCCTTTGTTTCTAGGGCCCAGCAATAAGAATTTCTGGGACGAAATTTCGCCGTTTTCCTGCGCAAAATTATTATTTTATCTTTTTACAAAGTAAAGGCGAGCAAGTAAAATGTGTATGTTTGCAAACGAAGAAAAATTATCACAAAACTAATATCCGCAGACCACCATAGACGGAGAAAACACATCGGCTAAGCGACGCACACATTGAGAACGAACGCATGACGTAAAGCAGAAATATTTTCGTGGCGCCAACGGCCGCTATGCACCGAAAATATTTGCGTCGGAGTGCGCATTGGAAATATTTGCAAGTGTGCTGCAAGTTTTAAGAGAAATTGAAAACATAGTTAGGATATTTAAAAATACAGAATGATAGGACTGCTTTTCAAAACAACCAACAATCCGTAAGTACGTCAGAAAAGTCATCCGAAAACCAGAAGTGCATACCACGGCTCATTTCCAATACGAAACAACTCAAAATTCTAAAAATATCAATATACGTCACTTTAATAAGAAATTGATTTAGTAATTTAGTATAGTAATTGCATTAGTAATAAATTGAGAATTCAAGTGATGTAACGGACATTTGCAAAGCGGTACAGTATTTGAACACTTAGGATTTTCAGTTTTTTCCTTTGGGAATTGGCCCTTTGATGTATCGTAAAATTAATAATGATATACTACTTACATAGTTTTGATGATTTTTCTCTCATATACGAGGAATATTTTTGTTTCTATTATGCAATTCTCATGCATCTTTCAATATTTTGAAATCATCATATTTGCAGAAGTATTGCGTAAACCACGGACTAGTTCACACATCACTAACCTTCTCCTATACCCACAAAAAAGGTCTTCATAGACTTTTGTCTTCATAGATCATGCAGTGTTTATTGTCTACTCATTGTTTACATGTAGATGTAGACAATGAAACTTCATGCGTAAATTTACATCAATGACCTGCCCCATCACTGCGCAGCATTTGCTTCTACTGCAAACAATGCAATAGCGCTCACGATTGTTCCTGCACGCGCGTTAAGAAACGGGAGGAAAAACAGCAGTGATCGAAAAAGAAAGGACGAAGGAAAGAGCTGAGTGAATGACAAAGTGAAGGATAGAGGCACAATGACTCTAGAGAGGCAGGAAGCTTTCACACCATAAACGACGATAGCAAAACAAATATTTCTTGTTAACTAATTAAATATGGTATGACATATTAGTATGAAAAAATGTCAAAAATACAAGAGCCATAGAGAACGAATTATCCGCAGACAAGTCTATTCTTGTTCAGGAATATATTTCATATTTTCAGTAACTTGAGTAAACTATGTTTTTATTTGAATATCATACAAAAGTATAGATATTAGTACACTGGTGATGGTAAAACACTTTGAACTTAATAAACTTATTTATGGTAATATCTTATAATGCATTAACAACATAAGATGCATTCAAATTATACCGAACTAACCACACGAAAAATATGATAAATAGCATAAAGGCAATCTAAAACAAAATCATTTGGTTGTTATTATTTAGAATACGGTTATTTAATGTGGAAAGTAAAATGAACAGGAAAATTCCAGTTTCTCTCGAAACTTACATTTTTATCTTACAGGTACCACAAGGTTCCACGAGTATCGAACAACGTCAGGTTCGGCGACACAAAAGGCCCTAGCCCCTCGGTCCCGTCCATGGGATTAAAGGAAAGAATTGGAAGACGTTAACAAGAGCTGTCGCCTGCTGAAAGAACCCTGAGAAGAATGTCAGCGGTAAACTCCTCTATAAGAATATAAGTTCGATAGCGGAACGTGCGGGAAGGCGGAGGGTACGTTGTGTAGGAAAAAGCTTGTGGTAAATTGGAAGAGGGTATAGCACAATTTCTAATTTCGGCGTATTCTGTTATCGGTGGCCAAAGAAGTAAAACAAAGGATGGAAATAAAAAAGCTCATAGAGGCAGAAGTAGCCACATAGATAATGTGGCGTAGATTTATAGCTGCAGAAGACGAGTAGAAATGCGAGTATTAAAAGTTGTAGCTTTGGTTGCAGGGTGGGACACTCCGAACCGGTTCGAAAAGCTTCTCCTGGCATCGTTTAAACTGTATACGGCGACAGAAAACTTATTAACCAAACTCTGTGAAATCACAAAAGAACTCCAGACGTCGCCGGACCCTGAATGGGTGGCTATCTGGGAACTCCGGATACTAACGGCGCTGAGATCCTGGCCAATAGGGTTGAAAGGCAATGACTTACGACTTGACCTACGACTGACACAATTCAAGGAGAATTACTCCACGTTCAGCGCCAAAATAGCTTGAAACGTCGTTACGCTAGGAAGTAACACAAGTCGCCAAGTGAATTAGAGAACTCTTTGCAGTTGCGTTAGAGCGAGATCTTTAGTTGTGAACAGGGTGTCCTAAAACGGAGCAAAAATTAACCACGAAAATCATGCAACTTAATTGCATGTTTATGTTAGCGGAAGTAGACTGAAGGTAAATTACACGGAATAGCCTGAAATTACGTGATTTAACCTTCATCACAAAGTTCATTAGACATTTAACTCGATAAATGTCTAATGATCTCGTAACTGCTAACAGGAAAATATTGTACACACGGGAAGTTGTAATAAACGGGTTATTAATGCTTGTATCTAATAAACGCCGAACGGAAATGTCCGTTATACTATTTAGAGCAGATGCAGCGACTGATAATGAAATGATTTATCTCACAGAAATATTTACATGTAGCTTTGCCGAAGAGTATCGAGTGATGTAATAATCTCAAAATTAAATATTAAGATTGGAAACTCTGTATGCTTCGATTAAACAACATATGTGTCTGTAAAGACACAATGGTAATATAGTACCTACTGGTGATATTTTGAAATTTAGTATTAACAGGCTTTACCAATACTCCTGTATATTAAACATCTTTACCAATATTCAAATATTAAAATAGATTAGTATTTTTATAAACACTATATGCGATATGTATATCATTGGATTCAACTTTTTAGGCATTTATTAAGCATTTTTTAACTTTGATTTTTTTGTGCTAAGCTTTCCTTACTCGAGCGTCCATTAGCAGGGGGAGCGCTGCGAACTGTTGTCCGTTCAAAATATACATTGCCACCGTTAAACATGAGTGGCAAAAAATCATAATTACTCAAAAACTGCTTATCTAACGTATGACAATATGGATATCATTGAATACATATTTTTACGCTTGTCATAATGGAAAAAATATGTATAGTTCCATAAAAAAGTTACCTCAATACCTCGTAAAATACATGTGACAAAATAGTAATGAATACATGTATCAATTAGCCTCACTCCCTCATGAACTTCCGTGAAAACTGCATTGCAATAACTTCAACCGTTCAAAACCTGTAGGAGGTGCTGAAGTTACGTGACTCACCTGTATATTGTGACTGTTCAAAATTCCAGTCAACCTTCGACGCTCAAGCTTATACGACGTTTAAATGGCCCACCTAAGAGGTTGGATTCCACCGAATAAAGATGAAAAAGCATTCTGCAGTGGATTAGAACAGTTATTTTACGTAACAGCCAATCAACAATTTGGAAGTCAGTAGGAGTTCGTAGAAGATTGTAACTCGTTCATTTCTTGGTGGGAAGTAGCTATAAATGCAAACATGGATCTCTGCGGCTGCTATTTGCAACAAGAAAAGTTTTATTAAAATTCTCCAAATATTAATTTCTTAAGTTCTCAAATTTCAGCTTTTTATATATACGTAGACCATTCAGTAGTTAAAGAGACAAATTGGTCTGGAGAGAAAACAGTAGATACGACACGTTCGCTAAATTTAGGACTTTATGCTGGCATCACTAAGAGGATTTCTGGCCATCTGGCATTGTTAAGTTCGTAATCTCAAAATTTAGTTCAATGATTAGCGAGTCGACGAAAATCCCATCTTGGTTGAACAACGTTCTGTCTTTTGTTTTTTATTTGGTAAATATAAAAAAAGAGCTAATATATACTCTAGAATAAATTAAGTGTATGGTGAAAGTTGTATGAACAGCGGAAAGTTTTACAAGTTGGTAGAACAGTTCAAATGTGATCGAGACTCAGTGACTGACGAACATGCTCTGGCCACATCAGCAGGAAAAGTAATGTAAACGGTGTTTGGGGAAGTTGTGGGTGCATTTGTTTGTGATTATCTCGGTGAACAGTGTATAATAAACAACCAATAACTGAGATATGCCTTTGAACAAGGTGAAGCCAATCACGAAAAAGAAACGTTGTGGATCTCAGAGGAGGCGTGTGATTCTCCAGCAAGACAACGCACGTCCTCACATTGCTCAACAAAGCTGTAAAACCATCGAAAAAATGGGTTGGAAGGTATTACCTCAACCCCCATACAGCCCCGATTTATCACCATCTGATTTTCATTTGTTTGGTCCACTGAAGGAGTTATTACGTGGAAAAAGTTCTAGGATAACAAAGATGTCAAACAATTTGTGGGAAATTGGTTCAAACACCAAAATAAAAAGGTCTGTGCAGCCGGTTAAAAAAGGCTTGTAACTTCTTGGAACAAGTGCGTAAATGTTGGTGGAGATCATATTGAGGAGTAGGAAAAGTCCTGTTTTGTAAAACTAAATAATTTATTTCACTAGGCCAAATTGTCTCTTTAATTATTGAATGTCCCTCGTATATATTCTTTTTTGGATTTTCTTGTGGTCTTTGATGAATTTTATTCGAATCTGAAATTCGAGTCTGGATCTGTACTTACTGGTGATCGCACACGATTTCCTTCGACACAAGTGTTTGCGAGGTCGATTCGCCGTCGGACTGGATGAATAACAGAAGAGGAGGACGTGCCGTTTGGCGCCTGTTTCACTTCAAAAGTTGGGAGGATGATCACCCCACTACAATCCAAACGTCGTCTACTGGTATGAAATTCAAAAGCAAATAAGAACGTTCAGATTTATTTCTAGTGCAAACAATCGTTGTATAACTTATACAGATAGAATATGCTGAGTTTGAATCCATACCGAACAGCACAAGCGAAGGGTGTTCAGTGCAAGCTTACTACGGCTTCGCCACAGCCGGTGAACACATGTAGTTTGTGAAAGACTGAATTTAAGAAATTCTAACGCTTACAAAAGTTCGTTCTTTTTGCAGAGCATAAAATCCTTATTCTATCAGTCTGTTATTTTTGTCTATTTAATCGTTCTGTTCTTTTCTTTGTTGCATTCACAGTTTTATCTGAACAATAACCTTACTTTTATCTCTGGTGTTAAAACTGAACTTCGAGCATGCAGTGCATGCTCGGAAAGAACCGCTGCCAAAAAAGTTTTTTTTCTCCTTACCATTTTAAATTGTTTTTATAATGAATTCATTTATTCCATTTACATTTAGTATGTATTCGTATGTTAATGTTTAGTAAAATAATTAAATCGTTAATTTGGTTAATTTATTCTAATGTTGAAAACATTGTATTAAAATATTCAATTATTTCTGGATTGATCCAATGTGAAATTATGGGATATACAAACAATGGCCAAGGGAACAGTTTGTAAATGTAGCATACTAATTTTAATATTATTTCTTGAATCTTTTTTAGAAACGTTGAAATATCTGTTACGTTGACCAATTTTATTCAGGAAATAACGTAGGAGAAAATTACAACGCAATGTGAATATAATTTGGGCGCATTTTCTTCAAAGAGATTCGTCACAACTCCGGTGATACGAATTAGAAACTTTCGGGAACCTTACTCTTTATTATGCCGTGAAAAATGTTTCTCAGAAACTCAGGGAATGACTTTCATTAATCTCAGGGCACCTGAAAAATACCTCTTTTATAGCTTCTTCCCAGTCCTTTCATACGTTTAAACTGACCGACAAACTCGTCGTCAAAAGGTATAACACCGCGAGACTTTCATATTTTGTCATAAAGTCGCGAGAACTCTGGGTAGCAAGTGTGAGAGTGCGCAGAGCGTATTACGGACTCGTGGCATCAGCGCTACAGTGGCGTTGGCCGAAAATACGATCAATAAAACAATATTCGTTTATAGTGAAGCAGATTGACATTGAAGTTATACAATCCTGACACACTCCGAAAGTAATTTTACAAATAATAAAACACCTCGAACAATTACATTTTACGAATGTTTTCCATTTCACTGGCCAGTCGGCTGCAAAGTGCTAAGAAAATCTCCATTAACTAAGTTCAGTCCAATATGATGTGTGAAAAGTTTTGCGCATTTTTCAAGATACGATTGCGTAGAAACTATGGAAATAGCCTTATGGTACTGATGTTTTAGACTTTTTTCTCTCGGCGATTTCATATACAACGAGCTTTTACAAACATATAGGGATGCCTATACATAAAATGTTTGTAAAGTATATTTCATTATAAAGATCTATTTGATTTAGAATTCTTGTTTTGTTATGGATGTCACATTAAATTGTAAATAAAAGGGAGCAGTATGGAATATTGCTGTTGTGTATAATGTTATGTATATTATGTATATGTGTATAATGTTATGTTATGTATATGTTGTGTATATATGTTGTGTAAGTACTCTGTTGCACACAAGTAGGTAAGGAACACAACATACCGATTCTCTTTACTTAAATGTCGTTCCAAAACTAATATTCTGCATTATTTGCTTATTTTTGTGCATCCATGATGTGGATGCATCTTTGATTGAATATGTCCTTTGAAATTTAGTTTGCCAAAGTCCTTGAGGTGATATGACACAGAATGTCATGATTGACAAAAACACCCGTATCCACGATGTTTAACCCTACCTAGCGCTCACGCGCAACATAACCCTGTTGTACATTCGAATTGAGACTTTACCAGATAGAGTATAATCGAAAACGCGGTAAGTCAAATTTTGAACTACTTTTGAAAATTAGAAAGACAAAAATATTAAATTCATTTACATCATCCACCGTTGGGAAGGCACGAACAAGGGACAGGCTGTAGAGGCACAAGTTTCGAAGTTCCTTGCGTCTTTACGTCCGTCCGTCCGCTAAACCATTTCCGGAACATTAATCGAGAAAATGAGGTGTCATTCAAAGTGTCTAGGTTTCGTCATTTTAGAAAAAAACATATTCAAAAAAATCTTTTCTTTTGTAATTTGACTACAAAGTCACCAGCTTCAAATTTACTGCGCTTCGTGAACGTAATTTTAGACACGTTTTGAGGCAATTGGAGGCAATTTGAGGCAATTGGAGGCCTACGGAGATTAGTGTGTATATTATTTTACATTTTTTGTTCGTTTCTTACATGCTTTTGTTGTACGTTTACAAATTAATCTTTTAGAAAGTTTTTATCAACTTTTTGAAATATATAAAATAAAAATTGCTAGCCTTGAGGCAATATGCGATTTGAATGCAACAATTGCACTCCGCGTCGCCCTTGCGAATTTCTGTGAATTAGTCTCATTGTTTTGACATGATTTAGATGTAAGAAGTTATAATCATCAAATTTGTGCTGATATTTACTTGAGAATTTTGACTTTTACTCCCAAATGTTCTATCATTTGTAATGAGTTTGATAACAAATTACGACTGAGATGTGTAAATTCGGAGATAAATTGTGGTATAAATAGAATCACATGTCCATTACTAAGGGCGGGAAAGGACGTGCTGTTTTAGCATAATTAGTTTCTTCTGCAGCAGCAACGAGTCGGGTACCAGCTAGTATAATATAATATTCACAACACTTTCCATGGAGTCGTGTATTACTGGTATATTGTTGATATTATAACGACAGTAGTAGATAATGTGTCAGTGAACATGTTTGAGTCAAAAAGTTTAAACGGATTTTGACTTCCAAACAACTAATTATTTTCTAGGCGGGCATTTTCACTCCCAGTGGCTTTAAATCTGCCACATGTTATTAAAGTCATGACGAAAAAAGTTGGAAGCAATTATTTAATAATTTATTTTCATTGTTCGATATGATGTTGCCTTTCAAAGTTTTGAATATACAAATATAACCATTTATTAAAAGTATTTTAATAAAGCATGCTATTTTTTATTATTAATATATATTTTCCCCAAAGCGATATAAAAAAATTTATCCTAATTTTTAAAAAAAACACCATGATGAATATGAATATTGCTTTCTCACAACAGTACTTTAAATCTCTTACAAATTTGATTTATAATAAGGGATTTGAATGCAAATACTTGTAATAACATTTCTTCTTTTCTACTTGGAAACAATTTCTTTCCTGGCAAAATCCGTGGAGTGGAAAATTGGTAAGCAAAAATAAAATATTTAAAAATGCAATAGACCCAAAACAAACCGTGTCGACAAGGTTTCTAATCCGGTCAATTAATGGGAAAGTCTAGTTCTACACTTCAGGCGTTGCTCTCAATGATTGACCCTTTGACCCTTCGCCTCGGAAAAGCGGGCACGTCTGCGCACTCCTCCTTCAGATTTTGAACTAAAGAATCTCACTATTTTTCCTAACTCTTCATCTAATTGTATAGAGAATTCTAAATGTTACTGGATACGTTTTCGATTATACACTACCCATTGACGAAATCGCATATCCGACGTCTAATATGGTAAATGTTGGATTTCGGAGGATGGGATCCAATGCAACACGCAGTGCGACAGCGTACAGCAGATGGGTCTCCATCTGCCCTTCTCCGGCTAGACTTCCATTCACGCCATCGATTATTCCAGATCTCCCGTTAGCATAATGTGACGATGCGTAATGTATCGATCGAGTGTCGTTACCAATAAACACAGCTCGAGAAGGCACGAAGCATTAAAAAAAAAGGAGAGGCTGGCTGTTAACTCGTGGCGAATCGACAATTTATAACTCATTTAAGAAACATGGCGCAAGCGCGAAACCATTAACCCGCGCTTTAACGGGTATTCCTTGGCCGCAGTCAACGACGTAGAAATTTATGTGGGCGCGAATTCAATGGAGTGCCGAGCGAGCGGCGTCCGATGCTATCGCCAGAGAAGCGACGGGTTGCAATGCGCAGGGTGTGGCGGGGAGGGGGTCGGGGGACGGGAGGAGGGGGACGGGAAAGAGGACGTGGACGGGAGAGGGGGTCGGGGGGAGGGGGACGGGGGAGGGTTGGAGCGGGAAAGCCTTTCTCACAGCCGCTTGCAGGAAGAGTTCACGGCCGCCTAAATGCTTGTGATAAGGCGCTGGACACTACGTCTCGCTTCGGCGACCGCCGCGCGGATGAGCGGCGCCCATGGAAAGGGGCGACGTGGGAAATTAGAAGGGAAGGAAGATGCGGTATGGGGAAGACAGTCAGTGGCGAATGTGGTTCCAAGCTCAAAATATCGGAAATTGTGTCAGTGCGGAATATCTTATTGGCGATTATAACGGCAGCAAAGGAGTTGCTGGAGACGCTATAAATGGGTGATAGTGTTGGAAGAAAATGAATAATGAATGGACGCTACACGCTTGCCATAGATGGAAAGTTACAAAATTAACGTTTATTGCAAATGAATGGAAATAAAAATTAAATTAATTTTAAAAATTTTTTGATAACGAAGAAAAGATAATTAATTCATATTGAAACATAGTAACATAAATTATGGTATAAACAGTTTTAGAATACGAATTTTATGGAAACAGCAATATGACATCAATGGTATAGCACGAAAGAGAGGGAATAATAATCGAGATGAAACTTTAAACGACAACGAAGCGAATACTCTAGAGTACGAGAAGACTGGATAGAAGACAGCTGGGAAGAAGTGGTTTGTTACCTCAGACACATTTGTGTTGGCGGAGAAGATAGTGTTGAAGGGACGGTTACTGGTTTGTAAGGGTGGCCTCTGCCACTTCTATAGCCCGCCGTTGCTTTGTGAAGGTCGTTGCCAAGATACGGGGTGACCTACTCCTCGAGCCATTCCCCGCAGGCGTCAGAGCGCTCCCAGTTTACGATTTGGATTATAATGGACACCGACGCTTTGTTAACGCCACTTGGTAGACGCGTAATTTTGAAAAGGGGCGATAGGCGCGAAATGATTTCTTGGTCATTCTGAAAAGCCTCGCATTGAAATTCATTTAGCTGATAGTTTAAATTTTCTAAAAACGGTGGTGGTGTTGGGAATTTAACCATTCTACTGACTGAAAAGTAATGAGTTTTGGAATTTTATGGTCGTAGTTTGTAAATTAAAAATTATATCAAAGTAAATATCATCACACAAATTTCAGTTTTATAGTTGATCTATTAAAATATAATAAACATTTATCCATGGTATTAAAATATCATTCTATAATAATTTGTATCATTTCCAAATCCCTCTGTAATTTCCCCTTTGTTCAAAGAGTTTAAGTTAGTATTATTACATTACATTTTAAATTCGTTTTTTTATTTTGTTTTTGCGTTATAAGTGTATTAATCAAAGAATTTAAAAATCAACTAAGTGATTGGATTAAAACTATTAACTATAAACAACACACCATGTACGCTATCATCACTGACCGAATTCGGTTACATTTCAAGAAGTCAAGGTCTCCTTCTGTACTTTTCTCCTCTTTACACTATCTCTGAAAGCCCTAACGTCATTTCTTCTTGTCTAATCGAATACCCTAAATCAAGCATATTACAGATTAGATAATACGATTTTCATGCATTATCACTGTAGTGTATTATCTTTTCCTGTTGCGCTCTATTTATCGTGTTCATATGCCTGCTTTATGTTTCTGTTCCTTTTTGTGTTACAGATTATCTTCCAGATTTCAGCCAACTGCGTTCAACTAGAAATCATCATTTACGCACATGAAAAATGTTATATTCATATTATCATCTTTTCCCCTCCCCAGTTACTTCAATATTCCAAATTCATTTTAACTTCCTTCTGCCTTTACACTTCCTTCAATCTTTCTATTTTCATCCTAATGTGCATTTCACTAGTGTTACGACCATAAGCCGCCATCCTGATTGAGGTTTTCTTGGGTTTATTCAATCGCTTAAGGCGTATGGCGGGATGGTTCCTAGTCTTGCATCTCAAATGTACATGGTAAATCTGCCCTCCTTTTTCTTGAAATTTGTTCACAACTGAGGCACTCGGGAATAGGAGAATTTCTGACATTTTACGAAAGTAAAATTATTGACTTACCACGCCGTTCTTGTAAAAAAGAAACATGGGCTCTCTTTATACTATGACAGCTTTAGAATCTAGAAACTTTACAATGAAAATACATTTACACTTTACGTTTCATTAGTTATGTGTAGCACATTTTCGATAGCTAATACCAGCGTCGCACTTTCGTAAGTAACGTGAAATGTCAGTCATTATTTCTGCCCGAACACCTCAATTGTAATTATGTAAATGCAAATATTTAAGTGGTTAGGCGGAAGAGCAGGCCTTACGGCCTGAGAAATAAAGACAATATTATTATTATTATTATTATTATTATTATTATTATTATTATTATTAATACTCATCGCACATAATTCTTGTGTTTCCGACAAGTTTTGCTCCTCTCAAATTTGCATTCCCCAAACGCCCAGGCATATCGTGGCGTCTGCGAGGCGCAGGGGATGAACGAAGCGGATGGAGGCGGCGAACAAGAGCGGAAGCGCCCGCGCCTCTCGCGAAATGTATGCGCCCTCCCTCCCCTCCCCGCCCTCTCCCCTACCCTTCCACAGCCCCCCCCCCCACTTTGCGCGAGCAACAAAAGTGCACCACTCGAGACCCAACGCTGCTCCGCTGCCGCCGCGCGGGGCGAGGGGGAAGGGGTGGGGTGGGGAGGGGAAGAGAGAGGAGGAGAAAGGCGTGGAGGAAGTGTGGCGGGCGGCTAGGCACCCGCAGGCGCGACCGAGAGGCGTACGTTGCTACGAAAGAGAGACCCGTACCCCATAACTTTAAGTGGTGAGGCGTGACGATTACTCGCGATTAACTGAATTCTGTATTCTGTGTTCTAATATATATATATATAATATATATATATATATATATATATATATATATATTGTGACGGACCGGGGTTCCAATCCAGTGCATCAGTAAATTTATATTAAAGGGATCAGGTCTTCTTTTTTGTGAATGGACTCCGAGGTAAGGCAATACAACAGGTTGACACAACAAATTTCCCGTCGAATTTCCCGCGAATGTATCACCCACACTTACTAGTACCTTCACTATCACGTCATTCAATTCCAAGCCTCTTACATCACATATTTAGCATCTTTCCACATTCTCCTATTCGGCCACTTCCCGCGCGATACGTGCGCTTCCTTCCATGTCTTTTTCCTCACTGCCTCTGCTCGCGTCTCCCCGTCCGTTAGCTCTCGCACGTCGCGGGAACTTTTCTCGTACTAGGCGGGAACTGCCAACCGACGCGCTATTTGAATTGTCGTGAATGCTTTGTATTTCGTCTAGAAACGCGGCGCGTTTCAATATATATTGATTCTTTCGTGTTTTCGGGCGCGTGAACTGCTATGATCATTAGTCCCGTGAGTGTAGTGCATGCTTTTTTCGGGAGATGGCGGTGATCTTCCCCCTCCCAAGATGGCGAGCTCCGGCGCCGGCCTACCGTCGGCTAGTGGGGTTTCCCTCTAACCAGGACTCGCCAGCGGGGCACTGCCCCGGCCGGGATAAACACTAAGCTCCCGACCGATCTCCCAGAATATGTGGTAGTGTAGTGCATGTTAGTGTAAGTGTGTGTGTGTAAGAGGAGAGGATACGACAAGGAAGAGGAAGGACAGATCGCGCGCGGTCCATGGTAGGGTACTGCTCCGACATTGGCTGGTGTTGATCGGAGAAACCCCGGAAAACTACCGATCCGAGCAGCCGGCCGTTACACTTCTCCTCCAGACAGCGACTGAATTCGACCTAGCTGAAAAGCTAGTGTCAAAAATCCTGTCGTCGTCAAGACTCGAACCTAGGACCTCCCGGTCAGAAGTGCTGTAGTGATATCAGTTGATGCACTGAGCTACGCTCCGGTATATATATATATATATATATATATATATATATATATATATATATATATATATATATATATATATATATATATAGAGAGAGAGAGAGAGAGAGAGAGAGAGAGAGAGAGAGAGAGATATACACACACACGTCTCACGTGGGTATTTTAGTTTCAACTGTGAAAAAAGGTGAAAATTAGACATAAGGGAATACATTTCCCTTATTTATTTCCTATTTTTAGAGTATCATTTGCTGAAAATAACATTTAAAAGACTTATAATAGACTTTTATAGAGTTAACAAAACCAATGCCACAAAACCTAGAGACAATTATGCTGCTCGAGTTAACGAATAACGTCGATTAAAAATGTATCAACCACATCCCTCCCGGAATCCGATGCTTTGTGGTTACATTCATTAATGATGATATCCAGGCCATCTATGAAGACCGTCAATTATTAAAGGTCGGTGCTACAGATATGACTGACAAATACATTTTTTGCCCTCGAGTTGAAATTATTAGGTTCGAACAATTAGCGTTGTATGTATCGTTTTGGAAGGACAACAAATTACGAGAAAGCAACAAACACCGAGGCAAAATACGAAAGCAGCACAAAACCCAACGAAATATTAGTCATGGAATACAAGAAACGGAATATATTTCTTGGAAAAAAGAAAAAAATAGATAAATGAAAGAGAGAGGAGAAAATGGGTAAGCAGATTTGTAGAGAAATGAGTAGCGAGTGAGAAATTATAGTAAACATATATATATATATATATATATATATATATATATATATATATATATATATATTCAGTTACGCTACATGACACGACTCAGATTTAGCAGCACCCCAAAAACGGAGTTTGAATCGCGAACGAAATGTCCTCTAATCGAAATCTCAGGACACCCCAACAAACCGAAGGTCTCAAAAAAAGGTCGGAAGTGTTAAAGTGCAAAAATGCGAGCATAGAAAGAGCCGCAAGTATAGACGGCCTCGAGCATTGAGTAGAAGGATTGTGAGTGGGTGGGTGGCGCGAGAGGAGAGGGGGGCATTCCATCCCTCCGCGTCCGTTCGACGACGCCCCAAAGACTCCGCTCGGCGCCCTTCGCTTCCCAACTCCGCACGGCGCGCCGCGACGGCCGCCACCGCGCAGCCGCTCCACGCTGTCGCCCCAACGGCCCTTTATATTCTTCTTTGGTAGGTTGGTTGGTTAGTGATTCCGCACGCGTCAACAGATGAGGTCATTAGTCCCGTAAGTGTCGTGTATGTTTCTTCCTCGGGAGATGGCGGTGATCTACCCCTGCTGGATGGTGAGATCCGGCGCCCACCTATCATCGGCTAGTGGGGTTTCCCCCTAACCAGGACTCTCCCACCAGCGGGGCACCGCCCCAGCCGGGACAAACTCTAAACTCCCGACCGGTGTCCCGGAATATGTAGTAGTGTAGTGCATGTTAGTGTAAGTGTGTGTGTAAGGAGAGAGGATAGGACAAGGAAGAGGAAGGAAAGATCCCGCGCGGTCTGTCGCTCGTTTGTTAGGGTGCTGCCCCAGCATTCGCCTGGTGTTGACCGGAGAAACCACAAAACTACCGATCAGAGCAGCCGGCCGCTAGAATTCTCCTCCCGACAGTGACTGGATTCAACACAGCTGAAAAGCTAGTGTCGAAAATCCTGCTGCCTCGGGACTCGAACCTAGAACCTCACAGTCAGAGGCGCTGCAGTGACATCAGTTAATGTACAGAGAAACCACTCCTGGTTTCTTCTTCTTCCTTTCTTCCTTTTATGGTTTAGGCCAAAAGTCCTGTTCCGTCTTCACTCCATCGTTGCCATGGTCGACCAGGATCTTAATATAAGTTCATAAACCAGTTATTTATGCACCAAGGGCGGTATAAGTGTTATAATGATCCAGCGATGGTAAGAAGGGCAACTTTTTGTCGACGAGATCATTAGAACCAGTTAATGCCGGTGATACATATCCATGGTTTTATTTTTTGCGTAATTTTAATGATTCAGTTTATCTTTCAGTCTCAGTGTTTACGAATTAACTAGTTGTTGACTTGACTCGTTTTTTTTTATATTTACTTTCCACAATTCCCTTTCATAGTTCCCTCTCATTAATTCCCTCCATAAGAGAACTATTTTCTAATTTTCTTCATTTAATTTTTTCTAATTTTCTTCATGCCTCTAGACCCAGGTAAGTTAGGCAGCGAATATCGAACTCCGTATTGAAGGCGGCAATAATGTATCAGTAATAACAGCAATAACAAGCAATAATGTATCAGTAAAAAATAACAAGTAATAATGTATCAGTAAAAAATACAAAAATGAACCAAATTGGGCGAATCTTTGGTAAACAACGACAAATTGGCGTTCTATTCAACATCTTAAGTCTCTCTAATATCAAAAATTTCACAAATCTCCAGCTGACATCCCTCAGCGTTTCTCCCTAATTTACCATCGAGAAGTCTAGTGGAGACATTTTTCCCCTTTATTTTTTCTATTATTCTGCACATCTGTACCGAATGGAATCGAATCAATGAAATCAAATAAAGTGTCAAGGAATGCTGTATCAGAAAAATATTTAATAAAAAAACTGAAGTTAAAAACAGAGAACTGTATGAACTTCAATTGAAATCCTTATCAGATCACAGAATAAATACGAATAGCAAAGTGCAGTGAAATAAATTGCTTCATGAAGCCATATGAATGGGGATTCAAGGGCAAACTGTACTGTGTACTGTATCCTTAGCACACTTTTGCACTTCATGCTAATATGCAAAATGGAAGAGAAAATATTCGCGGAACTCTTTTTCAAACTCATGTACATACACTCAGAAAAATACACAGATTTTTAAACATGAACTAAATTAAATTTGTTATACAAATAATATACCAATAAAGAACTTATTTTGGCCCCTTTCTCAAAGTTACTGGGTACTTTCAAAGTTTATTTTGACGAAACTGCGACCCACTCTCGTCGGTTTCAAGCCGTAAGGCCAGCGCCCGACCTGAGACGTCTAGGGGGTGGCAAACACAATTCGCCAGATGGTCAGCTAGCTCAGTGAGACGTCCCAGTGTGGACACACTATAAAAAAAAAAGAATTATAGGGGGGGCAGGGTCGTGAAGAACGTTTTGGATTGGATGCAAAATTACTAAAACTCGAGTTAGAATCACTTTTCACTTACTTTAGTATATTCTATAAAAATAACTGTGGCGACAATTACATGAAATGGCACTCAAGAAATTCAATATACAATAACTATAACTGGCTGTAAGAAAAGACACACACACATACACTATTGACTAAATACACCGCTTCTTGCTTTCAATTATAATACAAACTTTCAATGGACACCTTTCAAAAATACTGAGAATTGTTAAAAGAAAAATTTACTTTATACAAAAGAAAACAAATTGAAAATCAAAACTAGTAATTCTGCATTAACATTGCTATTAAATGAAATTCCTTCTCTAAGAATTCAGATAATAATTTACAGGCATTCGTCTCTTACTCAGAATCTTATTCACTAATTTACAAATTTTACGTTTTCAAATCCTTAAAAAAAAACGATTTTTTTTTCATAAAGAATTTAAATAAACTTTCCGTTTACAAACGAATTACTCCTTTCAATATAGAAACTGTTCATTTGGCACGACTTTACTTTTACTTCTCGGCTGCGTCAGAAAATCCGTTGCGCCTGCTGGGGTTGTTGGCCTTGAAGCGCGGGAGCTGCGGTTTGAGAACAGTGCGGAGCCCTCTCTGCAGAACCTCTCGCTTTCCCGGTCGAAATTCAGTCGGCCACCAGAAACGTGTTCTCCGTCTCGTACAATGTTAATGTTCTTTCGTACTCTCATATATATTTTAATTTACTTTCAATTCTGACGGTTAATAACCATACGAGCACACAAACTTTAAGAGAGTAAATAATCAAAAGATCAAAAATTAAAAAAAAAAACTGGAAAAAAAGAGAAATGAATGCAACTATTAATTTACTGCCACATGTTCAAAAACTCCTCTCCCTTCATTCTCCTTTCATAAATTCACAACGTCAATTATTCAGAATCTTTCTCTTGAGATTACATTCAAATTAATAAAGGGATATTTACCTTTTCTTATCTTCCTGAAGAGTTTTATAAAAGACGCTTTATGAAGTCCGCTGCAATAGGAATCCCTGGCGTGTCGTCAGTACGTCTGCACAGTTCCGCTGCTAGCCTCAGAAAGAACTTTTTCCCCCTCTGTCTACCGGTCTCGCACGATCTATTGTGGCGTTCTCTGTTGACTTAATTTTCAGTTAGCATTCTTTCATATTCTTCCGCGTTGGCGCGCGGAACTGCTCCTTTCTCGCTCTTGGTCGATCATGTGACACGTTTTCGTAGTTAAAGAAAACGGACGGTCACAATACGTTGATGACTTTGAAAGATGTGCAATATTTTTCCCCTTGAATAGCTTAACATGAAGTGAAAAAGAATCAGTTCTTTTGTTTGATTTCGAAAACCCCATTCATAGATTTTTAAGATGCTTAATATTTTACTTCTTTTTTTTTAACAACAGATTTCATTGGTCAAAGGAGGACTTTATTCGGAAATCAAGGGACCGGTAGCGGTGGTGCATCAACTGATGTCATTGCAGAACCTCAGACTGGGAGGTCCTAGGTTTGAGTCTCGACAGCGGCAGGATTTTCGATACTAGCTTCAGCTAGGTCAAATTGAATCGCTGTCTGGAGGATAATTCTAGCGGCCGGCTGCTATAATTGGTAGTGTTCCGTGGTTTCTCTGATCAACACCAGGTGAATGCCGGAGCAGTACCCTCACAAACGGGTCACGAACCGCGCGCGATCTTTCTTTCCTCTTCCTTGTTCTATCCTCATCCCTTACACACACACTTACACTAATACGCCCTACACTACCACACATGCCGGGAGACCAGTCAGGAATTTAGAACTTGTTCCGGCTGAGGCGATGCCCCGCTGATGGGAGTTACCTGGTTGGGGAAAATCCCGCTGGTCGACGGTAGGTCGGCACCGGATCTCGCTATCCAGTGGGGGAAGATCACCGCCACCTCCCAATTAAAAAAAATCAGTACATTTGCGGGACTAATGACCTAACTTGACGCGCCCGGAATCACTAACAATGAATCAATCAGAAATCAAAGGAAATGGCTGTGGGATTTCGGCATCATTCTACCCACTGTGGAGCAGTGCGGCGCAGAGCGGGTGGCCTGGGTTGGTGGGGAGGCGGCCAACCAGCGTCTCTCCTATTGCAGAATTAACGCGCGCCGCGCCGCTTTTGTTGCTCTGTTTTCGACCTCGGGGTCGATGGGTAATGTATGCGTCCGCTCCGCGCTGGCACGCGCGTATGAAAACAAATGAAAGGGAATTTGCGAACAAAAGAAGGTGGGCACAACGCCGTTTTTCTGCGCTGAGAACGTTGTAGAGAAGGTGGGCAGGGGAGATAATCTAGAGGAGTGGGCTATGGAGTGCGGTTACCGGATGCAAGTCGAATGGACGTGTTTCTACGAAGCGAGAGTGAAGATGAGGTGTGATATTGTGATGAAAAATTAATTGGGATACTACGCTATTGTGTGTGAGAATCTTCTCTATGATTTACAGAGCAATTTTACTAGGTGCCATAGAGTTTTTGGATGAAAAAAAATGTTTATACGAAGTGCCTGTAAGTAGTAAAAAGTAATGAAACTCTTTTCACCTATTGTATTAATAATAATAATAATAATAATAATAATAATAACAATTTCTTATTTACACGGATTAAACGACAAAAAATGAGTTTGAAAAAATATTTCCTAAAAATAAAGAAACTATATGAAAATATATTAATGAAAATAATGAAATATTTACATGGATGACTGAAAAGAAATTCTCGTGAAAACAAAATTAAGTTTAGAGATAATTTTATTTTTAAAAAGAATTTGAAAATCTGCTACCATTTTAACTGCTCAATATATGATAATAATTAAATCAGTAGACCCTATAATTCAAATTGGACATCGGAAGTTTGTAATTTTTCATGAAGCAAAGAGTGTAGATCTTAGGAAAAATAAATAGTTTAAAAAAACTTCTTTACTAACTCTACTGAGACAAACGTTGGCGCATGAAAACAATACTAAAATCGAAATTAAGTTAGTTTGGGTTGCAATACATAAAATGGACAATGAAAAACAGGATTTGATAGCTAAAGATGCAGAAAAGGGTAATTTCGTTGTTAATGATCTAATACCTTATTCTGAGGTGATAGAGAGTTTTAAAGGTAAAACTGAAAAAGAAAATGACTGAAACTGACTAAAAGATAAAGAGTGATGGATGTTTTTATTTGCACTATCGTTTAGGTAATTACAATAAGCCTTGTTTATTGAATTATTCCCAAAAATGTTTTACTTACTATTAACAGAATAAGATGTAATTATTTTTCATTTAATTCTTATTTATTTAGAAAAATAGTAAAGCTACAGAATGACACAGACCCTCTCGTACTAGTGAATTTCCTATTCACTTGAGTCTGGAACTGCTTTGCGGTTTTTCCTCATCGTCTTTCCGGCTGTGATGAATCGGCGTCTAGAAGTCGTAACAGGCCTTCTCGTGGTACCTCGTGGTATACTTCATACTAACAAAACCTATAAATAAAACTGAAATAATAAATATATGAAGAACATAAAACTGCTGGGATAGATGAAATATCACCTCAAGTTATCAAGTTATTTACCACTTACGTACAACAACCTTTTAGATTAAAATAATGATTGAAACTGGAATAATGCCGGACCGTTATAAAAAGGCTGACGTCATGTTCACGTTTAAAAAGGGGAAAATGATGGTACAAAAAATTGTAGACCGACATCTCTTGCACCAAATTTTGCAAACGTATTAGAAAAAGATCCTGAAAATGAGAACAAAACGTTTTTGTATTGAAGCATATACTAAATCATCAATAACATTACTATATTTTTGTATTTCATAAAAAGAGAATAATGCTGTGCGAGAAATTGTTATTGACCCATTATTATGTTATATTGTTTTTGGTCAGTGGCAACAAATGAGTTCATATCTTGGAAATGAGAATCTTACGAAACCGCGATGTCATATCTTAGCTTAAAAAATATTAAAATTATTTATAAAATACTATATCCGTTTAAAATATTAAAGAACAAAAAATACATATGGATTTCTTTAAAAAAGGCTATTAGTTTTTGTTTTTTTCTTTATTATAGTCGCATCAACCAAAGGTTCTTAGCGACTTTTCAGTATTTTACATATGTATATTTGATTCCTCCTCTCTCTACATTAATATCTGCCAAAGATCTTAGCGTCCGGCTTGCTGGGTCAATGGGTCACGATATATTATAATCCTTATTACTTTTATCATGGATTATAGGATCCGCCGACTATACAGCGCAGCTGAGAATCTGAAATAGAATGTTTCTATTCCTAGTTCATTACTGTTTGGATTGACTAAATGAAAGATCACTTTCTTTTCTAAAGATCAAAATTCAACAAAGTTTATTTTTACCTTTTTAGCAAACAATTTAGAGAATTTAAGTTAGGCCTTTGATCAAGATATCTTTCAATTTACAATTTTATATCGCGGTTAACTTATCTATTCTTCGTTGATGTCCCTCGTAGACTTCTTAGTCGAAATATCTTGCGAGCTTGCCGTAGTCCAAAGTTCCAAGGAATCCTCTTCTGCCCCTATCCAAGCTGGTCTCAAACTATGAAAATTATCAGTCCCGATTACGTCCTATGACATAGTCCCGAACTCGATTACCACTCCCGACAAAGTTCCAATTTATACATCAATATTGCTTCCCCATGAAAATATCTGCAATATCATTCACTGTCCTTAAAATTTCACTGATAACCCAATTCTATCTCGATTGTACTCGTTCCCTCTCACGAACCTACGATCAGTTCAGAAGCGCGATGCCGAGCAGAATGAAATCCTCCTGCATGATTCACCCCTCGAAGACTTCGTATTAAACTACCTTCATTTTTTTCATAACATTTGACCGTCCTTCTCTCACCCAGCCAATTCATACGTTCGTTATATTTTGGTGTAGCTGACCTTTTGATCGTCTAAACTTCTTCGCCCAATCCTAAATTTTCTACTTTCGGCATCCAGAACTCTTAATGCATTTAGAAAAAACAAAAACTACATTGTTTATTCACGGTCGTTGCTAAGCTCTAGCTCTCGTGATATTTCGTAATGCATGTTCCACCATATTGTCTACAAATAAATGTTAGTTTATTTTAATGTGACATATGGGTATGTCACAATATATATATACTGTTAGTTTTAATTTAAAAAAGAAACAATATAATTGGACTCTGAAAGTACAATAAAAAACTGGGAACGAGACGACACAATGTAATATGCGTTAGATGCAATTTAAGAAATGCATATATTGAGAAATCAGGAAATAAAAAAATAATGAAATAATAGTTGATAAATCAATATTATATACTTATCCACAGCATATTCAATCCTTTAAAATCGTGATAAATTACGAGTATAATCTATATAAAATATATACATATTCGATTTTCTTTAAAAATTTTATTACACTTTATTTTCTTTTGTTTATACGTGCACGAGAAAGACATGGAATTTTACTCATTTTAAAATCAGTGCACGGAATTTTTGCGCACTGGTTATCACCAGCGAAACAATTAAAAATATATATTATCTATAATTGGATGCGTACATACACAATACGTTTAATAAATTACTAAAATATTTAATAATATAATTAAAGGTGACCTTCATAAGCGGACTTGTAATTTTTTTCTATCATTTTATCCGTATCTAAATGTATTTAATGACATTGTGAAGTATGCGTCAAGTATGTATCTGAATGACTGACTGAAACAAGGTTAATACAACATTAAAATTAATTGTGTTGCATTCAAATTTATTATAGATTTAAAAAAAACTGTTAGTAATAAATGTACATGCTGAGAAATGAAACACGTTGTTGAAGTTTTTTTGGCAATGAAATATACTTCAATGAAAAACACATATATTATCATATATAATACGTGGGGTTTTCCCTCGAACATTATTTACGATAAAACGATAAACGTGCCTGAGTTTCTATCTTTCTAAATGTGCATCTTTAATGCACTTTCAGTGTTTAATAATGACAGCTTATTTTGAAATTAGAAAATTAAATTTCTTTCTCTTCACATGAAGACAACTATCACCCACTGATTTTTTTCGTATATACACGACATATTCATCCCTTCAAGTGGGCTTGAGAATTCTGATAGAATTCTCAATTTCAATCATTTCCATGTGTGATGTAGTGCCGAGTTTTGTGATTTAGTATTTGAGAAATAAGCACAGTTGACAGCTTATTTGATTCTTTAAATCTAGAGAATAGTAAGATTTATTTGAGGCAGAGCAGAGAAACTTTTCTTAAGAAGTAATTAAGAGCCCGTCGCCGTTGCTCAGTTATCTGACGTTTTCATACAAATATCTGCAAGATTATATTATTAAGCGACATATTAGGGTTACATATAGTACATTATATTTTTTGTTTAGATATTGCGTTTATATTAAGATGCGATACCAAGGCTGACAAATTGCAGTAAAATCACTTTTCAAAAAATACTAATGAAAACAGGTTAATTGACCAAAAATAATGACAGTCAAGCTATACACATTTACACTGTTTTAGAAAAAATAAAATTCAAATAATCATTCAAACATTGCGAATCAATGAGCGAGAAGAAATAAAATGGTTACAACACATTCAATTTCACATCGTGTCTGCAAATACGTGGAAGTTATGAGACCAGATTGGCGTAAAATAAGACATTTAGGGAAGAATGTATGCTTTAATTAACTATATTAATAGTTAATTAACCGTATCGGACAAATATAGTAACACAATTCCAAAGTAACAATAACATCCGAAAAATGTTCTAATATTTTTTTTGAAAATTCCAACACATGTTCAATCCGCATTGCTATACTAAGGAATACCCAAGAGTGAAAATAGATTCTCATGAAATATATCGTGCATGTCAAATTGGTTCACCTCTCCACGATGTAGAACGATGTTTGATTTTTCAGATAATGTAGATTTGGTATTCTGAAAAATACTACGTTTGTTACTGTACTAGTATCTACCATGGGCAGAGAGAGAGAGAAGCGCAAATAATTTGTTTTTCAGAGACGAAGAAAAGTCTTTGATTTTTACTCTTTATAAAACTACAAAGGGAAGAACAGAATTTGAAGAAAAGGGACTAGCTTCAATTAAATTATAATGGATGGTGTATTCAAGCTTATTGTGATAAATGTTGCATTTCGGAAGTATAATTAGAAAGTATAAAATATATTAATGAGAAAGGAAATGGAGTCATCTAAAATCACTTCACCCAACAGTGCGCCGCGAATAGCAATACACACACGTGGGGTGTCATCCTTCACTTGAAAATAACGCTCACCAGATTTTGAAGTAACAATTTGATTGTTTACCTGTCATCGTTAGACTTTTCAATGTTGCACCGAAAAATCCTGCAAACAACAATTATCAGGATAGCTTTCTAATCGAGTGTTTTAGTAGAACTTAATTTATTGATTTGTAGTTCACAGAGTCTGTAAAATAAAATTTGAGAATTCTCTCATAGCAATTGATGGAATCAGTAAACATTCTGCTTGTATATTTATCTGAGTTCAAATTCCACTGCTGTGAAAAAATACATTGGATGAGATACAATGAAAGCATCTCCATTTTAAAGAACTCCCTTTTGATCTTCAGAAAAATTACAAACATTCGAATAAAAGTTTTAAAAATAAAATTTCTTTCTTAACTATTATCAATTTTCAAAACCAGAAATGATTAGAAGTGTAGTTGAAATAAATATCTGATTCACTTCCAATGATTAAAATCATGATTTGAAATCATACGATACTCTACTAACGAGAACAATTGGGTCTGATTTAACTTGTGGCTTTAGATCCTAAACCTCGATCTTCCTTTTCTCCATAGCTGAGCTGAAGAACACGTGGTAGCGGTTCCAGGCAAGTTAGCGCAACACACGCTCAGGAAGAATTCCCAACATTCACAACTACAAGCCAAGCAAAGAAAATCCCCGAGACAGTACGCAGTTTACTTCTCCAAACCTTCCGCCGCGCCGATAAGGAACTTCACTGCTCGTGGGATGGTGCCACGGTGGGGGGTGTTGGGACGCAAGAAAGGGTAGGGGAATCAGCTGCAGCTTCTAACGCCCGCGTGCACGGAGAAGTTAGCGTGCTCTCGGCGTTGGAGCGAACTCATGACTTCGCGACGGCAAGTTTCACATGCTGCCGGCGTCGGCAGTGGCAACGTAGGTGATGGAATTGTGGAAGTAACGGAGGGGTCCTCACGGTGACGGTGATAGGGATAAGATACGTTGGAGGAGAGTCGTATCAATTTTCGTAGCCCTAGTTTAATTTTGGGGGGTTTGCAATGGAGGAGTGGAGAGAGTGAGTGGGAAGTTTGGTGTTGGTGCAACATCGCTGATGGAGGTGGTCATAGCGGTGATGGTTATGGGAATGATGACCGAGTGTTGATATCACAAGTGGCAGTTGTTTTTGTTGGAAGTTGCCGTGGGTTCAGGATAAAGAAAAAGAAGATGGCACGAAGTACAGGAGACTGGACTGTTTTATTGGCGGGAAGAGATACTGCAGGGAAGAACAGAAGAGAACGGACGAGCAGCAGTGGCAAAGGGGTGAAGGGCGAGGAGCGAGGGCTAAGGGAGGGCGAGGAGGTGGGAGTACGCTACGCGCGCGCTTTCGTAGCCGCCAAATCCGGCTCTGCGGGATCAATGGTCGGCGGCGGGCGAGGGGGACGGGGCTGGAGATGGAGCGCCGGCGCGGTGCTGGCCAAGGGCTTTCCCGACCCCCGGCCGATGGACACGCGGATTTGGGCGAAAACGAGGCTGCTCGTAACACACGAAAGCGCTCGCTCGCGGCGCCAAGGGCTACGCCGGCGCGGGGAGCCTCGCCGCGGCCTTCGCTCGCCCTGAAGCCAACCTGCAAACCCGCGGAATCCAGGCCAATTAGCTACAATACCGCAGGGCTGGAAACTTTGCCTCCGACTCTCGGAGGGATATTCCCGCGGTCGCGGATGCCTCCGCTTCCAACACGGCCTTGTGCGAACCATCAGTACCAGAGCCGCTTTAGTCGTTGCCACCAATCACACTGCGGTCATCCACACGTCCTCGATTTCCTGACATCACTAAAGCCTTCCCGACTTACACCCGTCACTCATGAACATCGTTCAGCTGTTATTGATGCATTTACTCTCCTAAAATTACATACTTGAACTCACTAAAACACTGAAATCTGATACTGGATTTCCCGGTGTTTGATACATTGAATGTTCTACCGCTATATCTTTTATTAACTTCATATTCTTGTTTAAGAAGAGCTCAACAGTACGTTGGCATTTAACGTTCTACACCGAATCATCGTTGAGCAATATAACCGCCATTTCATAACCATTCCTCCATTCCCGTTTGTCGCTTTCCTCCATATCCCGTTCTCTGAGACCATGAATGCCACTTCCTTCACTATGGAACGGAGTTGTAGGGCTGCAGTGATGTTGGGGTTTATCCCCGGGCTTCAACATGGCCGACAGTGATCCTGCCGCCTCAAGCCGCCTACCTTGCCGCTGTTTCTCGCTTCGGGGCGATTAACTCAATGGCAGCGCGGTTAATGAAATACTTGGGGGTCTGCCGGGAGCGAGTAAAGCTCAACTGCTTTGTTCTCCGAAGTTTCCGAAGAGTATTGGGCCATTTCTCGATGGAATCCAATATCGTTTCGAGATATATAATATGGATATATTTTGTAAAATGTAAATGATTTTTATCTCCGTTTCAAATTCCAATGTGTATGTTTTAATAGCGAAAAAATGAAAATAAATGCTTCCTGTTAGAGAAAAGAGAATGTCACATAAAACATTGGCTCGAATTTACCATGAGTAATTAAAGACAGAAATAATATCTAATAAAATGTATCATCAATGAACGAAAAAGCAGAAAAACAATTATAATCGATGTCAATTCCAAAGATCGTAATATTCCTTTCGAAACGATACAAAATGCTCAACTGAGAGGTAAAGTATTTTATAACGCCCTCGTAATTGGCGTGGGACGCACGAGGGGTGGGGAGAGAGGGAGGGAAGTGTTGCTGGCACGTGACCGCTCCATGCGCTCGACGTTTGAACTCGCCGTTGGCTGTCGTTATGGGCCATGGCTGGCCGTCACGGCGCTTGGCCTAGAGCATGAAAATAGGCTTAACGAGATGCGATTTATATTAGCAAATTCGATATTGAAGAGTTGATTGATCGAACGCTTTTAAAATCCCCTTAATTAGCTGGTGCTGCATTGCAAACCCTAATTGCACTATCGAACTAGACCCTTTGTTCAGAGCCTTTGAATGCCAATCCATTTCCAAATTCGCAAAGCAGATGGATTTGACACCAGTCTTTTTCACTAGAATAGCCAGCAATAAGTGGCTAAATTAGTGATTAACGTGTTAATGAGGTCAGTCTATACATGTTAGCGTTCTACGAGCCGTACGTAGCGTTTCATGTAAATCAATTAAGTATCTGTTTTAACACTATTTAAATTAGTACACTAACTATTTAACAAATCTATGTTTGCCAACATCGATATTCGTCAAAATGCAGAAGAGAAATGATCGAGAACTTGTGCGAACTTAATTACAGCTACATTAGAAAAAAAATATTGCATTCAAAATCGTAATATATAAACCTCGTTCTTTGTTATTTAGTTCTTATTCTATACAAATGCATATATGTATTGCGAGAATTTAGAAGTAGTTTCTTATTGTTCCGTTGAGAAAGTGACAAAATACTTTCACCGTGTAATCTATGCAAGAATGCCGTTCTCGATCTTTACAGATATCAGTTTTCCCAAATATCAGGTCTTAAACTTCTGTCCTCCATGGCTTCTTAGATTTATTTTCCCAACCCAGAGTTGGCCTTTCTCTCTTTTTTCTTCGTAATGGTTACCTTTCCAATAGTTTCTTTCGTCCATTTCATCTTTCAGAAATCCTATGAGCGTGTCCGAACCACTGGAATGCCTTGTTTTCTAATATTTTTGTAATTACCATTTTTAAATTTTCCTTTAACCTTTTGTTTCAATTTTTTTAGTTTGGGGCCACATTTCTTCATAAAGGTCTATATTTTCTACCCCATACACTATACCAATACACTATTTTTGGAGTTTTGCTATTCGAGATCTCACTGAGCAGTGTCTTTCCTATTATTATTCTGGAATATGTATCATCACATGTGCCAATGTGACTTTTTCATAACTCAAGGTAAATAAAGTTGTTGCAAAATAAAGGATAAAGTTGCTATATCATTAGCCCAGAACTATTTTGTGCACATAGAGCTCGTCCATTGTTATCGTGTTCGTGCGCGCACTGTAGCCGTTGGAACAACATTGGAACATTTATTGTGTTGCTAAATATTTGCTGCAAGAGCACTCCCGAGTAGTAGAGGGAAAAGGCCGGTTCTGCATCACAACACCTGGTGTAAACAGGAAGTTGTAGTTTGTTGACACCGGATGTTGACATCCAGTGTCGGCCCCAGCGGCTGTGACGTCACAAGGTCGCGGCGTTGTGTCGTCACAGCGCAAGAGCGCGAGAAGGCCGCGACCTTATGTCGTCACTCTCAGCCGCTGTGGCGTGCCCTGCCTGTCTCTTAACCTTTGAAAAAAGACTGGCCGACTAGGGGGGAGGAGGAGGAGGAATGGGGTGGAGGCCCTGCCTGGCGGTGACGTAGGGTGAATGAAAAGTCGAACAACAGAATGTGGAAGAAGATATGCATTTATTGATGACGCACGTATTAAATATAGACACACACAGTGATGTAAATCTATCTTTACAAATGAATGTTCGTGCTGGCGATAAACTCTCTTCTTTCGTCCTTCCATTCCCTCTTCTTCGTCCCATGTGAGGTTGTGGGTCTCGCTTCAGCTTCATCTTCGTGAGGTATGACGGTTGGAGACGGGAGAGCTTGAGCATATTTCCAGATGAAGGTCATGCGTTTCTGCAGAAGCTTTTTCTGACACGGCTTGTACTTTGTGTCGATTATAGAATTTTGATGTCGGAATGAGTTGATGTTAAGAACGTCCGTATGTAAGAAAACGGCAAGATCATACGTAGTCTTTTCTTTATCATCATTAAATTGATAGTTTTTCTCTTGACGAAGATGCTTTGCGGAGTAGGTGACGGAGTAGGCGACGGTGTCGGAGATGATCCAGAGCTTATGAATTTTCCATGCGTCGTTCTTTCCCGCGGAGGCGATGACGGAGAGATCGCATGTGGCCTTTGGGATGTTGATCCACAACTTGGCCGCTTCGCCCTTCCACCCGCTGCTGTCGTCGAGGGCGTCTTCGTAGGCGAGCCTCGCGCTAGTGATTTTCGCTTCACGTCTTGCCATGTTGACGGGCACTGACTGAATGAAGAGTGAGAAATGCATTTTTCACTTTACATCGAACAGATTTCTGGTTCATATGCAAGAGGGGTATTTTCGTTCGGGGAGGGTCTGAATCACTTGCCGGATGCGCTCCACTCGTTGCTGCATAGCCGTCTTGTGCAACGGATCAATGCAAAGCCGACTGACAATTTCCATGATTGCTAGTACTTCAGCATGCATGGAAACGAGAGTGTCGTAAATAGTCTTTTCATTCACAATGTAGTCTTTTGCGGTCTGTTCATTGTGAAGATGACGCGCGGTTATGGCAATGTCAGTGGCCATGTCGGAGATACCTTTCTTCAGCTTCACGGTTTTTTCACCCTCTTCTTTTCCTCGGAGGCGGCGACGGCGACGTCCACTACGACATTCTCGATGTTTTTCCACATCTGGGCCGCATGCGCTTTCCCTTCCGCTGTCGTCGCCGTCGACGATGTTTTCACAGACGAGTGTCGTGTCACGTCTTGCCATGTTGACGGTTGTGGACGGAATAAAAGATGTCGCCAGAGCCATGGCATCTCCCCCTGGAAAATGGCAGCTCCCCCTACCTCTACTATTTTCTCCCCACCCTTTTATCTCTGTAAATCACAAATTAAGGGAAGCTGCCATTTTCGTAAATATAAATAAATGAATAAATAGATAGAGAAATCCTACTCTACAAGCCCGCCTGCAGAAACGAACGTGTACGCTGAAGGAGTGGAGTAAGTGTACATATGATGCGGAAATGACCCCAAGATAAACATGAAAACTTATCGTGTCAGTAGCGTTTGTCGTCTGCCACACACAACGAACGCTTCTTTTGAACAAAAGAATAATTATGATGATCTTTGGAGCGTATGCAACATTGTCGATTCTAGGGCCATTTTGAAATAAACTCTCCAGGTAATTTTCGAATTTGTATTTCTTAACAATTGAACGTTGCACTTCTTTTGCACGGGAAACGGTCGCCTGCGAGCGGGTAAGAAAAGAGTACATTTTCGGCCGCAAACCTACGAATTGAACCATAGAATCATTGCCGCATTCGTTCTTAAACAGTCCCAGTACTTTTTTGTCACGTGGTGTGATGTGAAATGCATTATTAGGAGGAAAGCAGGATATGTCGAACCATTCTGAACACCAATTCATCTCAGCGTAGACGTTCGTTGAGGTAGAGAAAACGAATGAATCGGTTGTCCATGTACAGAAGGTGAAGCTCGCGAAGCTGCTCTTTGGTTGAATACTTATAAAAGAATTCACAAATTCTGAATTTGGAAATTTCTATTATGCAAAATCCTAAATAAATGGGCTTAAAGAGCTTCACTTCTGTTTTCAGCAACTCGATGATCTCACTTCACGCGGTGACTTCCCACGAAAGCGGGATCTGCGATATGTCTCCTCGCTCTACACTTCTCCACCATCTGTTCACGAGATAATGCGACGATGATTACGCATGTCCTCCATCGACTTTCCGTAAATGGAGTTGTTCATAAGTTTAAAAAAATTATCTTCAAAATCGGAGGACGCGCGCTGTCGCCGTGAATTGTTGAGGTCCATGTGAGTGGCAAGCCATGGACTTCGGTTAAATGAAAGAACACGATGAATTTTGGTGAGTTGTGAGAGTGAGTGAATCCCAACTCCATGGTCTGAATTAAATTTTGAATATGAATGACGTAGCGACGCTTGAGCAACAACGTCCCCCATAACTGGACTTGCCTGCTTTTCGTCTCTGGGGGCCCACGTGTCTCAGGGAAAGGAGGCAAATCACTCAATCGATTGTGAATGTCGTCTGGATAGTCGAAGTCGACTTCGAGAACGTATTCACGATCGGTCTGGGCTGCCGCCTGCTTCAAGTCGAAAGTGCAAATTCTGTCAACCATTTAAATCGTCCGCTGGGCAGTAGATGACGCATATTAAAACCATACAAATATTTTGCATCCATATAGGAGAGATAAGATTCCTTACCAGACGGATTGAAGAAATCCCCCACGTGTGCATGATTGGCCCCACCGTGGCGCCCGACCACCTGCACGAGTCCCCCCGTGATACCTTTTTCGAAAAAGAACCATATCAACATCTGTGTGAAGCTCAAGTGTGACCCCGATTGTTTTTAGAATGGCGTCCCACAGGAGTCCGGGAGCGGTGTAATAGAACGCGGGATCGAGTCCATACACCTTCAAACACAATTTTCTAAAAGCTTCAAAAACGTTGGTGAGCAACAACACGTCGATTTTCAAATACAAATCGTCGTAATCACCTAAATTTCGATCGGAGAAAGCGTCCCACACGGCCAGTGCAACTTTGACATGCAATTTACATAGTAGTGGGAGAAAATGCCTTTCCTGTGTGCCAGGGCAAAGAGCGCATCTTCGGGAAATGTATATAGTAAATAGTAATATCAAATTTTTAATGGAAAGGGATTGGCTTAAGCTGTCGAGTCCTGCTCCTAGAAATTTAAAAAATCTAAAAAGTGCAATTCCACAATTCCGATGCTCTGTGAAAGGGGCACGAATCTCTCGTGATTATGTGGAATGGCGCTCAGATGATCGTAGCCACTATCTGCCCAGGCTTGCAAGAGAAAATGCCAGTTGTACCCGTTTCCGTTATGCATCAAGACGGGAATGTGTTTGGGAGTCCGGAAGTTGACGTTGCATCCTTCATGAGCTGCTCCGCGAAAACGACCAATGAAATGGCCGTGGTCGCTAACACGAATGTCATTTGGAAGAAAAGGGTACTTACAAAAGTGACAGTCGGTGGAATTTTGAAAAGAAAATTCGTCTTTCTCTCGCATGAGAAGCGAACCCGGATGATTCAAAAGGAATTGATAATATTTTGCCAAAGACCACTAAATGTTCAACCACTAAATGTTTGGATACGTCGCGTCCGTGATACACTATTCTTTGGGAGCGTGCTTCATCAAAATCGCACAACACTTGGAGACACACTGAAAAGGGTTCGGGAATTTGATAAGCTAGAAGGTAGGATTCGCTCGGCAATGGCTCACACGAAGAGACGGGAACGGCGAGCGTTTCAAAATCAACATACAGCGCTAACGGGCATCTCTGTTGTTTTTCAGAATTTTTTAAATGCATGAATCTCTGAGGAAGAAGACGGCATCGTCAGACGTGCCGGCGACACGGAACTACAATCTATCGTGTAAGCAACAAGTTTCTCCTGTGATGGAAATACATTCAAACACCGTTCCAAGCGAAAATCCTTGTTTTTTTGTATTGTGTTGGCTACTCACCAACCTGCTAAAAAATTTTATCCAAACATAGTGACGTCATTTGATGCACATAACATATTGAAATGGTTCTTTTTCTTTCTTTCCGCAAAGTGCACAGGACCTACAACATCCCACGTTTTCTCTTCAGAACTCCAAACGAGATTGAAAACGTGAAAGAATAGTTAGAATTTTGTCTCACAAAACGCTTAATATCGTGAACAGACATTGGCCAGGAGATGTCCCGCAAATCGAGATGAGTTTGTAATTCATCAAAAGTAGACTCATACGTGCTGGTACATTCTAGTCTTCCTCTTAGACGGGTAGTATTTTCGCGACCGAGACGTTTGTGAAAGACTCCACATGCGACGGCTCACAGGAAACATTTCTCATCTCGATTATGCGCATTAATAACAGCGTGGCGACGAGCAATGGTATCGCGGAGAGGAAGATATGAAGATCCACTGTGAGCAATAGGCTCAAAAAGATGAATATGAACGTGAAGGCCGACAATTTCATAGAGTGCTTTTCCACTATCTCGTTCCTGAAACTCGTCGAATTTGGAATTGATTGGATCAACAAGATGTAAAAAAAAATCCCCGATATTAACACTGCGAGCTACCACAGCTGCGCGGGCGTTCAGAAAGATAGAAGGTATCTCTCCGACAATTTCGTGCGTCGCGGGATACTCTCGCTCAATTATGAAACGACATTCGAGTTGCGCAAAAATTTTGAAACTAGGACTTCTTGGAGAGAACAGTTCAAACAACTTGAGTTGGAACGGAACTTGACATCGATTAAGAAACGTGTGGGAACGATGTCATTTAAAGAATTAGCAATGATACCACGCTGCACCCGACTGTTTAAAGACCGCACAACGTCCATCCATTGGAGAGCATTTGCAATGCATGATACACTGGCGACGGCTGTGGAGTCAGCGGCGGTGGTGTTGACATACGCTGAGATGGTGGTGCTGGTGGTGCTGGCGACGACAGCGGTCCGTATACTAATGTTACGGGACCGCCTACCGCGTATGCTAAATTGCCCAACAACATTGCAATGTAAACTTTTTCGTAAAAGTGGGTTGAGCCTGCACGGTGCACATCCGACGATTAAATCGACGGGCGTCACTCCGTCGTTACCGCGTATTTTGCAATTTGCACCGCAATAGGGCAGAAATTCCATCACGTCAGCAGAATTGAATTGAATAGCGAGGTGTAACGCCGTCATGCCACGAATATCTGCGACATCCAGGCGGGCACCCTTGCCTACCAGATGCGCACAGATAGGCAGACGATTGTATTAGGCTGCCAAATGCCGTCTTCCGTCTTCCGACTGCCGACTTCCGTCTGCCAACGCTATGCTAATCAAATGGGGATGGAAGTGAAGTAGTTCCATATTAAACTGAAATGAAAACGCGAATGACTGACCATTCGTGGAGTTCACATCTCGTGAATTTAATCGGTATACTTGTCCTACCGTTGAGAATGTTGCACATATGCATTTTCCCTGCTTCGCTGAGGTTGGTGTACGGCATTCTACAAATGATGCGTTGAATATCTATTTTCGACAGCGTCGCCGTCGCACCACCTGTTTTTCTCTTTCTCCTTCGTCTTCCTCCGCCATGCCCCTACCCCTTCGCTTCCATCGCGGCGTTATGTCGCAACATTTCTTCCAATTAACGTTGTTGAGCTTTCTTGTTATTGACAGCGTTTGCGATGTTCATCTTTCAAAACTAAACACTTTGTGCTCGTTATTCTCGTTATTTAGAAAAATGAGCTTCTAATGACAATACGTGAAAAAAAGTGTGTCGAGGTAGGACTCGAACCAGTGTGCTCGATTCTGCGTCATTGATAAAACACGGTAGGTGAACAAAGGAAAATACCGCGCCGGATTTGATCGCTTTATCGAAGTCCAACCATCTATATAATATAGTATTTATTTTCATCCATCACAGTTGCAATATGGCGTATCTGCGACAACGTAGATATCGAAGAGGGGAGGGCTTTATTGGACGTTCCATCAATTGCGCTGTCGATCAATTGCCCTTTGCGTTACACATTCCCGGTGGCCATCAGTTTTGCGGACAGGGGACGCGACTCAGCGAACGCGACTCAGTGAACACTTAGTTTAGAGAGGTGATGAGGGAATCAATTCCCTAGATCGGGCGTGCAGGACGCACGATATTGCTTACCACGAACACAAAGACGGTGAAGAACGGAAAAAAGCAGACATGGAACTAGCGAAGCGGGCGTGGGAGAGGGTCGTGTCGGGTGACGCGAGTATCGGCGAAGGAGCAGCGGCGCTCGGTGTGATGAAACTTAAATCTAAATTAGGAGGGGTCGTGAAAAGAGTAAGGGTGATGAAAAATCCAAAAAAAGACAAGGAAGAAGAGGGGAGGAAGAGAAAGTTCCAAACAAAAACTGCTCTATGTATTAAAACTGCTACAACAAAGTGGGGAAACAAAAGACACTATTCTCACGAAAGCGAAACACTTTCAGCAGACAGAGACAGCGAGTTCGTTACGTCGTAAACGCGCCCCACGCAGTCGTTCTCTCCCTTCGATTCCACCCCATCCCTCTACTCCACAAGAAAGATTGAAAATCGAAGAGCAGAAGATCGATTGTTCGAAATAAGCTCAAAGCGATTTGAATCAAACCGCGACAACTTCCTTAAGACGTATCTCACCACCCCGATGAAGGAATAGAAAAGGCGGATTAACCCCCGGGAAAAAAGGCGTTGGCAGGGTCGTGAACACGCAGAATGAAGCGCAGGAAGAGGACGACAACACTTCCCCCTCCACCAACCCGCGCGTTTTTATTATTGACGATTCTCACCTAGAAGAAACAGGCGAAACTATGCAAAATTTAATCCGTTCGGGTTAAAATTTCGTGTCTGCGACCACGAGTTTCGAGTTTTCCGGTCCGGAAAGGCGGGGCGCCGAACTCTTCAAAATCGAACGCATTCATCTTTCCAAATCCCATCACATATCCCACACTCTCGTAGATCTTCATGATAAAGCAATTACGGGACGTTTCTACGCTCAAGAAATCCAACACACTCGATTCCGACAACAGTACTTGGTAGAGCGCGACGTTCGCAAAAAGGGCCCGCCCCGACTCCTAAAATGGCTCGGCTTCGACGCCCGACACAATTCGTGGGTACATGAACGTGACATGATTACATAAGAAATTGAAGCGATGACTGCCTCTCCGTACGCAAGAAATGGATTTGCTAGAAACGTCTAGAACACTCGACGGAAACAGGATGTGATGAGACACAGGAAACTGGATGTGTGTCAACATAACTTTCATGGTATATTCCACGTGTTCTTTCGTTTTAAATCAGTCACTTGAGAACGTTGTGTGCGTGCAGATGTCCCATTGTGATCTTCTGTTTGTTGCACTACGTGGAGTTTCTTTGATACTTTTTGTCCTCGCTCTAAACATTCTCGCAATCTAAACACGCAAGAGTGGGAAGAGGAGCGTCCGTGGGACGAGGACGATCCCATCCCAACCGTCGACGCGGCGCCCAACACCGACGAGGTGCGAACCTGGGATGAGGACACCATTTCAACCAATGTCATCACCACCACCGCCAACAATTCTTCTTTCTCCTTTCAGCTACTACCGCCGCCGTCCATCGACCCACCAACGCCACCCACGCTGACGGACGCTTCGTCTTCTTTTTCATACGAACCGCCGTCGACTCCACTGTCTCGCCACTTCTATCACTGCGAAAGGAAAATGACGATGACAACCGCAATCGCTGACCTCCAAGGCTTCTGGAGAGAGACAGTTCATCTTAAAAACACTGCTGCTACGCATACCGAGCAACATTCATAATACATCAAAGTATAAAATAGGCACGTTCACCTTTCAACCGCCCTGTGAAATTGACGAACAGAACGCGTGCGATCGACGCTCCGCAAATTGTTTGCAAAGCCACCAGCACCGTACGCCGTGGCACTGTGGAATCATTCCATACAGTTGTAGGCACGAAGCGATTCGCAGAGCTGTGGACGAAATTGACAAAATATTTGTGAAAGGAGGAACGAAGTCAGATTGGTTACGAGCGTACGTGCATTGCTATGTGGTCGACTTACAAGTGTTTAAATGTCCACCGCTGCACATGTGTGTAAAGATCTACAGTGAACTCTATAAAACAGATGTGACGTGGCGTCTTGTCTTATCATTGCTCGAGGGAAAAGGTACCCTCCAAGATCTGGCTTTAATGCATTGGCTCGCCACCTATCGATCACAATTAATTGACAATATCGAAGCAAATCCCGTACGAAATACGACGGGCGCGATGGCACTCCTGTCTGAACGTTTCCGTTCCCCGACCGCATTCGTTTCATTAGTCCGTCAGACTGTCAGGACATCCTTGACACATTTCCGGTTTCCACTTCCTGTTCTCACTCCACATCGTGTATAAGACACCACACCTTTTATTTGCCAATCATAGCCATCGAAGCAGTCGGATAGAGCGCACCTGGAAAAGCAATAAGGAAAACTTGAGTCG